>CM053762.1:70196697-70283636 GCA_028658305.1 Pachyuromys duprasi
GGGAGGAGGGAGATGAGGGAGGGAGTGGGAGGGTGGGAGGGTGGGAGGGAATGAGGGAGAAGGCTACGCCTGGGATGCAAAGTACCTAACCTGTGATTGATATAAAAATAAATAAATTAAAAAAAAAAGAAAATACTCCTTTCTTAAAGAGCAATGTAGTATGAGTTGTTATGGAAGCTCTTATCTCTGATCATTTGGTTTTCAGCCTCTATCAGCCCGTAGGGTGTTGTCCTCATTGATATGGTTCAAGATGACCCTACCTTTGTCTGCATTCTGGACTGTGGGTGGGGAGAAGGAAGGAAAGGGCCCACATATAAATCTACATGATCTACCCGTGGCTTCTTGCTCTTGCTTCCCTACTCATTCCTGTGAAGTTCTAGGTCAGTGTCAGAGAAAAGATTAAAGCTCTTTGGCTCTTTAGTCAGAGGTTGTTTTTGCTTAGATCACATGATTTTTTTTTTATGCATAATACCATGTACGGCACAAAGTAAATTTTTGGTTTTTTGAGACAGGTTCCACTGTATAATCTTGGCTATCCTGGATTCTCTTTGTAGACCAGTCTGGCCTTGAATTCACAGAGATCCACCTGCTTGTGCCTCCCAAATGCCTGTTATTAAAGGCATGTGCCACCACATAAATTGGTTTTAAAAGGACCAATTATGAAGACCTGAGTTTGATTCCCAGTACTCTGTAACAAGTTGGATGAGAAGGCATGTGGTTGTAATCCTAGAACTGGAGAGATGGAAATAGGTGAACCTCTGGGAATTGCTGGCAAGTCCCTGGTTCCCATAACAAATGGTGTCTCAAAATATAACTGTTTTCAACAAGTTGGTCTCTGACCTCCATATACACACTGTGCCAGTGTGCAGTCACTCTGTCAATAAATAATGTCATAAAAAATTTAAAAACCTAAAACGGGGTCAAATCCTGGAGAATACTTAAAGTTGAGTGCTGCTCTCCACATGCTTGCACTCATACATGCATGTCTATACATATAATTATGCATACATACATTTGCACCCATACATACACACACACACGTACACACACACAAAGGGATGAAGTCACTCCCAGTCAAATGAGCTGAACAAACTGGGATGCCAATATGATGGGCTAGAAACTGAGTCAATTAACAACCAGGAGACAGTGAATCAGGATAGAGCCTAGAGGTCAGGATGACCTTTTGGTTCTTCAGCTCTAACCCCAGCTTTGAGCATTTGAGTATGTGAATTGTGTTTTAAAGGTGGAGAGTCAGGTTAAAGCTCCTTTTGGGAGGAAGTGGATGCCCAGATAATTTTCTTTTCTAGAGGCAATGACTTAGACTGTGCTGTGTATTTTCTCTTCTGATGAGCACCAGTCACCTATCATAGTGGGTCCTTGCCTAGTACAAAACATAGGTTTAGCCCAGCCTTTCAGAGCACAAGCTTGTAAGGGCTTGCATGGGGAGCTTTCCAAGTGACAAAGTGATTTTGAGAAGCTCTGAATTCATTCTTGTTATTACATTTTCCTGAGCAAATCCCCTCTTTAGTTAATTGCTTAGTAGGAAAATAAAAAAAAAAAAAACATGGACAGTTCCAGTATGGAATTTTTCAATGACAAACAGCCATGATGGGTTACACTTTGAGACCAATTAGAAATGAAGGGTTCACCACAATCATGTTTTTTATTATCCTGGTTATTTTTTCTTTTTCCAAGTTATCACTCATATTTCACCCTGGAGGATTTCTTTTAGGTCCCCATCAGTAAAATATCTGTTTCCAGGGATGACTGTTAAAGGGAAGAAAAGAGAAAGCACTAAGGAGCAGAGCTCCAGCTGTGAGGAAGGACTCTTAAAACAGAAGGAGGCAAAGAGAAGCATGTGTTTGGGGTTCTGCCCGTGTCTATTCAGTGTTTGTATAGCTGAGAAAGGTTCAGTCTAAAATAAGTGCTATTTGGCAAGAAGTGCTGCTGCATGCTGACAAATTGATTGTGCTCTTTTACTGAGATAAAAATGAAAATTCATGAGGCATTTTTTTTTTGCCCCTGATGATTAAAGTATCTACTTGGCTTCATGCAGAGAAGGCCCTTGAAGATTATATGAGACACCTGTGTGGCATCCATCACAGGCTTCTGGGCTGACAGAGCAACTCTGCCTTGTGGTGTTCAAAGTATCAAGTTCCATGGAGGAGGCTAGAATTGCTAGAGACCAGTGGGGTCTCTGTACTAGGCTTGGGTGGTGGTCTTTAAATGAGGATTTTAGAATTTTAAAGAAAGATTTATTTATTTTTTTGAGGGGGGGCTGGAGAGATGGCTCAGCTATTAAGAGCTCTGGCTGCTCTTCCAGAGGACTCAGGTTCAATTCCTAGCATAAACATTAAAAAAAAAAAAACTTATTTTCTTAAAATAAAGATGTATTTATTTTTATGAGTATGAGCTTTATTTTCCCATGTTCATGTAAGTGCACTATATTTATGCCTGGTCCCTGCAAAGGCCAGATGAAGGAGCATGTATCCCTTGGAACTGGAGTGGTTGTAAACCTCCATTTGTGTGCTGGGAACCAAAGCTAGGTTCTCTTCAAGAGCAAAAAGTGCCCTTTAACTGCTGGGCAATCTCTCCATCCCCTTGGATGTTTTTCAAGTTTTAAAATTAGACTTTATGTATGGTTTGGGTTTGCATATGCTACTCTGCAAGTGTGAGATCAGAGAACCACTTGCAGGAGTCAGTTCTGTGTGGATCCTGGGGATCAGATACAGCTTGTCAGAGTTGGTAGCAAGTATCTTTACACTCTGAGCCATCTGGACAGCCCAGGGTCTGAAGTTTTAATAAAGGACTTGCCTTTACTCACCTGCTGCTCACATGGAAAGGACTTTGTTTTCTGTAAGGCTGAACATGGTCTGGCCTAGCATAGGGAGAAATTTGGAATTACATGAATTAGAATTCAGCCATTTACCAGCTACTGTTGTATTGGTTTTCATGTAGCCCAGGCTGGCCTCAAAAGCCTAGGTATATAGAGCTGAAGATGGCTTTTAACTTCTGATTTCCTATTTCTACTCCTCAAGTGTTAGAATTACAGGTTTTTATCAATATGCCTGGTTCATGTGGTATTGTGGATCAAACCCAGGGCCTCGTGTGTGCTAGACAAGCACCAACTCAGCTAGAACTTTAGCTTCCCCCTCCTCTTAAATTACAGGATTTTAGATTGTACCTGAAACTTACTTTGTAACCCACCCTGGTCTTGAACTCAATGTCAGTCTCCTGCCTCAGCCACATGGGTGTCTGGCCCAGTATTATTAGGTCTTAATCTGTTCATTTACTGGCTCAGCAAAAGTTATGGTTTATAGCTCTGTGTCTGGCTTTGTTCTAGGTGCCTGGATGTTTGAGAAGTTAGGCAGCCTAGTCCCCTGCTGGCTCTAAGGCAGGCCAACCCTGTTTATATTTCTGTCCTGTTGGCTTAAAGATTCTCCTCCATGTTGGTACCAGCATAGGAATGTGCTGTGAAATGCAATTCCAATATCCTATTAAAGCCAAACATTGACTTTGGGACACTGGAGACTTGAAGACTCCCTCCTTAAAGGAATACCAGATTTGTTTGGACAAAAGAAGTGTAAATAGTATCCTAGTGGACAACTGTTCTCAGAGCTGCTACTTCTTTAATCATCAGTATATTTATTGGTGATCTTGTAAGAATGTAGACTTCCCAAACACGATAGGGGAAAGATAGTAAGACGGAGTGGACTTATGGCTTAGCTGAGGAGTCAAGGCTGCTTCTTTGTATAATAGCCAAAGGCATGAGACAAAATTTAAGTTACACAACCCTGTGTAGTGCAGGCTATAGAGCTGAAGATTCAAGGAGGTGAAGTCAGATCCAGCTTTCTGTAGCATGACTGGAGAGGGACATCTTGAATCATTCTCTTAGCTAGCCTCGTCAGTCCATGAAGGTGCCTATTGACAGCCAGTTCTAGGCAGTCATCTCTTGAAGTCATTTCCTAGATCTCATCTCCTGTAGGATGGATTTTTCTGGACTGAGAGGGCAGGGGCAGCGTAGACCTAAATGGACCAAAAGACATCTGGATTACTTAATGTCCTAGTTACTTTTCCTGTTGCTATGATAATAATACCCTGACAAAAGCAACTTAAAGGAGAAAGGGTATATTTTGGACCATATTTTGAGGGTACAACCTGTGATAATAGGGAAGGCAGGACAGCAAGACCTTGAGGCAGCAGGTCACATTGCACCTACAAAAAGGAAATAGGGAAATGAATGTTCCTACTCACTCACTTTCTCCTTTTCATTTGGTCCAGGACCACAACCCATGGAATAGTGCTGCCCACAGTGAGCAGGTCCTCTCATCTCAGTACAGACAGTCCCTCACAAACATGCTAAGAGGCTACCCTAACCCAGACACTCTCACAGGCATACTCAGAGCTTTGTCTTCTGGGTGATTCTAGATCCTGTCAAGTTGATATATTAACTGTCACACTCAGGTACTTCTTGTTCCCATTTAGGTTGCTAGCTGGTGGCATTGATATAACATCAACTACCTCTTAGACTCCTTGGTCCTTGTCTGTTGTTACTGAGGATTTCAAGAAGCTAAGAAATGCAGGCTGGTTGTATAATCAGCAGGAACTGTGGTCAAACCACAGCACTGCCTCTTGCTGGCTCCTTGAACTCATGCTACCTCTGATTAGGGCTTCATTTTCAAGCATCTGAAATACAGACTGATTATAGTACTTGTGCCATAGGCACACATAAAGGCAACACGAGACAGGCATGTGGTGCCTACCATTGTATTTGTCATAAAACAAGGTAGCCCTGGCACTAGAGGCTGGAGAGATGGCTTCACCACTACAGTGCTCGCTGCGCTAGTGTGAGGGCTTGGACTTAGATCCCCAGCACAATGCAGAAATCTGGATGCAGTAGTGCATATCTCTATTCCTGACACCAAGGAGGCAGAGGAAGCAGAGCTAGGTAGATCCCTGAAACTTTCTGGCCAGCCAACCCAGCTGAATTGGTGAGCTCCAGGTTCAATGAAAATATATTAGAAAATACAGTGGAGCCTACTTGAGGAAGAAACCCAATGTTGGTCTCTGGCCATTACACACATGCTCATTCATATGTATGTGTAGTCTCACACACGTAGATTACACAGAGACACATGATCAGATGCATAATCCCAACATCAGTGGATGACAACTCAAAGCAAGACCCAAGTCTAGGTCCCTGGTCCCCAGTACTAGAGCCTGTTAAAACACTTTTCTCCCCTGTCCCCATCCCTGTCTGGAATATGGATATTGGGTAAGCTTTTATGCCTGTGAGCACACCCCATTTTCCTCTTTAGCACCTCCAACTTCACATGAGACTAAAACCAGTCTAATCACAGGTAGAAGGCTTGAAAGAAGAAATTGATGGAGTTTGATATTTAATCACCAAATATCTGTGTTGTATTCCAGCAGGCCAAACCCATGGTGACCTACAGTAAGAAATAGGTGCTTACTACATTTTTTTTCCTCTATGCATACCAAGAATTAGAGCTGAGGGACAGAAGGAGTTCCATGCTAAGGCTGGTCTCTTCACACCAGGTTGAGAAAGAGTTCTGGGAACCATTGGTGAAATGCCTGCCGTAAATACATAGGCTAACACTGTCTCATTGGGAATCATGTTGAAAATCAGGTTGGGGTCCAAGGAACTGCCAACCTAGAGACATCTGAACTTTTGGGAGACCATCATTACCTCCACCTTCCCAGTCATTTACTTCTCTAAAGTGCTTTTGGCTCTATAGCTATTAGCCTCACTAAACACTAGGCAGTGGCCCAGGAAGAAGTAAGGGCACCTACTTGGGGATGAAGTAGCTCTGACTGGTACCCAAAATCCAGTGAGGCACCTAGGCCGCTTTCATTGCTGTTGGATGGGAGACATATTAGTAACAATTACCCATCACTCGGTGCTTTTGGGTGACTCTCATTTCTGCCAGATTGACCATGGAGGGGTGTTGAGGGAATGGCCTGAGATTTGGAAGTAGGATTGTTGCTCTCATTAGTTTGCTGCTCCATTGCTCATTCATTTTGTGTATATACCTATTCTGTTGCTTGAGCCAAGTGCTGTTGCAGGTGCAGTGAGCCTGACCTTATAGGGAATGTAGTGTTGGAACCACCCAGTAAACTTTCACAAAACGTTCATTCTGCCCTAGTGTTGATATAGTCTGTCTGGGTGTGTACTAGGTATTGCCATTTCTAAAGCTATACAGGTTTGAGAGAAAACAACAACAACAAACCAAATAAACAAATGAAAGAATGCCCTTATAAGTGGATGGTATCCCTAGGATGGTTGCAAGAGAGCCCCAGGGTAGAGAGCAACAATTACCCTAAGCCAGGCTATCCTGGTTACTCTGTGGCAGGCCTGATCCCAACTCTCTGGGAGGTTTTGCCTCAGGCTTACAAAATAAAACAGAGTTCAGAGCACTACATGTTTCTTGCCCCTGCACAAAATTGGATGGCTGATAGTCACAGATCTTTGCTTTCCAGGCTCATCACTGATTTTTCAGCCTGGCCTTTAGAAGTTGTTTTCTTTCATCTGAAAATTTCAACATTTATAAAAATAGAAATGAGCACAGGTCATGCATTTGTGTTTCCTACTTGCCCCAGCATTCAAAAGAACCAGCACTGACATACCAGGTGACTTTTCTGCCACATGGTATTTTGTCCTGTGAACATTTTGCAGAAGTGAGTTTTTTGGTCACTGAGGAGATTTTTGGGTAGAGGAAAGCAGTTCAAGATCAGTGCCTCCAACCTCTCCTTTTGGAATTGGCAAGAGTCAGACTTGGAACCCAGATCCTGAATCTGTCTCTAGCTCTTCCTAGGATTCTGAACCCATCACCCCTAGCTATTCCTCCCATGCCCCTCACCCCACCCCTTAATTTACCATCTCTTCATCCCATTGTCACTGTGAGAAGATATCTAAGTTCTTTGCTTTTTTTTGTACTTTAATAATGATGAGGAGGTAATGGCCTAACTCTGAAGTTATGGTATTTTTAAAGAGGCACCAATATGAATGCAATATCTTCACACCATGCCAATCTCAGCCTTACCCCTTCCTAGACTTCCAGGTACCTTTCTGATGCACTTGAGGGGGACAAGCCAGAAACCTGCCCCTGCAATCCTGGACACCCAGATCTTCAAAGCCACAAGCCAGCACTTTTATTTTCCTCCTACTGGCATCCTGGGCTCCAAAAATTGTTAGTTTTAGTGTGCAGCTTTATAAGTACCACTGGCTATGTAAAACCTAAGCTTTTTATTTATGATATTTTGAAGCTATGTAACAAGCACAAGGAATTAGTAAAACTATAGGTTAGAATGAGGGAATAAGAAGCACAGCAAGATGATGTTTGTTGAGAGTGTGTTTGTGTAGTGTGCCGTGGCATTTTCATTCATATGAAACATCGTTTTTGAAGTAATCAGAATCTGTTCAACTATTACTAACCAAATACCAAATGTTTCCCTTTTCCTGCTCCTTCCAAGGGACAGACTGTGAGGAACTGCCTTACTCAGGATGCTGTCACTCCTCTCCAATGTCACAGACTATTTTTCTTCAGAGCAAAAGCCAGACTGCTTTTTCCAGTATTGGCAGGAAATTTTGGGAGAAAGCTTATTCCAAATCACTTTTTCTGTTTATTATATCAGAACTGGAATATGGTAGAATGGAGGTTTGTGGACTTTAATCCAGTCTCCACATGTGTTTCCTGCACTGTCTTAGGGACCATGAGGAACTTAACTCCTTACCAATAACCTGGTACTTCAGGGAAGCTAAATTAAATCAAGTACAATAACATGGGTATCTAGCTCGTGAAGAGATGGCCGTAGGAAACCTTTTGAAGCCCCCCCCCCTCCACTGCCCAGTTTACCATAACATGTGGTTTCATTTCAGAGGGCTCCGGTGCTAACATTTCCATTTCCTCAGGAAGCCGCATTTCATTCTTGCCCTTATTCCTGAAATGGAATGTACATTTTCTTTGGCCCAAGTTCAAGGAATGCCTGGGGCAACAATGAAAACAGTCCTAAGCAGGTTTCACTCATGATGACCCCTCCTATGTCACCACCCATGGGTGTTCCCTGCTTGCCCCAGAAGGATTGCAGCCAACTCTCTCAAGAGTCCAGGAGGGTGTTGGGTGGCCACTGTGTTGCACTCAGGTCTTGTGGCCATCAGAAGGGAGCCCTGCTGTCCTCTATGTCTGTGTTCTGCCCTTTTGTTGGAAAATCTGGTTGCCCTGTAAGTGCCCACATACCACAGAGTCTTAATTAAGAAAGTATGTTCCCATTTCATGTAACTAGAAAAGAATGAAAACAATGACAACATTTATTTGCCTTCACTATCAATATCATTCCTGTTTCTGAGTTTTAAAGGAATTATCTGGGTTGTAAGATTCTAACCTCAGGCATGAGCTATTGAGAGAGGCATGGCTTCTTTCAGAGAGAGAGTCTCCATGCAAGGCAAAGCTGGTAACAGAGCCAAGAGCTTGGATACAGTGGTTCAAGGACAGAGAAGCAACTCAGAGGGAGAGCCTGTTTTCATGTTGTCAGGGAGTCAAGTCTCTTTTCATATGTTCCATTTACTTATCTTTCTGAACCTTCAAAGCAGTAAAAGCCATTCATCATTTCGATCATCTATCTTCCTGGATGCTGGTCACATAGGTCAGACCATGTTCTGGGACTGGGTGGGGTGTTCCCATGTGTTGCTGGTAGCCCTGTTGGCAGCAAGCTAACTGAATGAATGTTCCATGGGGCAACCAAGCCTCAGAAAAGGGATTTACCCAAGTCAACATAGTTACCCAGAGCGACTTGCTGACTGTCAGCATTATTTCTGTGGGTATTTGGGTAATCCTATTATAGAGGTGCTGTCTCAAGCACTGTAGTCTCTAAACACTAATATCAGTTGCAACTAACTGTTGTGAAAGACAGCCATGATATAGACATGGCTAAATCCCTACCTGTCTGAGGACTTCTGAGCCAAAGGATAGAGGAAGGACTTAGATCCCAACACATCACTAGTTCCATAGGAGTTCTCACCCAGTCAAGCAGCAGGTCTGCCTCTGGGATACAAGAAGGATGGGATGCGTGGATATTTCTGAGCTGCTGAACTAATCAGCAGTGAAAACATAGTTTCCAGAATCTCTGTGTAGATCCTGCTTTGTGGTGGAAGTGGAAGCAGTACTGCTTGTAAATGGTGCAGGAGCTTGCTGTACAGACACTTAGAAACACGCAAAGATTTTGTCCATAGGCTTTCATTTCGAGTCATCCAAATACTGTTCAGGGCTGAAAGGCTTATTAATTAGCCCATTTTTGTTATAATAAACTGAAATCTAAAATAAATTAGCTTAAGGGTAAAAGGGAAAATGTTGATTTATGAAACTAAAAAGCCCGGAAATAGAACCCATGACTTCAGGCATGGCTGGATCTAGACCTTGGATCTAGATCTAGATCTGGGACACTGCTCAACTTGATGTAGTTCCAGTTTCAGTCTTCAGTTTTTTCCCCCCTTATAATCACAAAGTAGGCACCAGTAGTTTCAGCTGTGTGTTGCTAAGCCTTTACAATTTCAGGAAAAAAAAAAAAGTTCTAATGTGATCATGAACACCTTTAGTTCCAGTACTTAGAAGTTAGCTTTAGTCTTTGAGCTTGTAGTCTATCTTGAGACCTAATTGTGAAACTGGCAAGCAAGGAGGGCTCCAATCTGTGAAGGGACTCAGCAGCTGATCATTCTGATGCCTTTATTTTCTAGATGAGAAACTCAGGCACGTGTGCTGCAACATGATCTGGTACTTTGTCTTTGAGTGTTAATTATTTTGCTTTCCCGAGGTCTGCTTGCTGGCTTTTATGAGCAGACCATCACATACCCCAAATGTTGCTATGTAAACTTGCCTCCAAATTATTCCTGATTGGCTGAATAAATACCTACACCTGGGCAGGGCAGAAGAGGAGTAGGCAGAGCTAAAGTTTGAAGGCTTGGGGAGAAATGGATCACAGCAAGGAGACAGGAGAGAGACCCACAGGAGATAGGAGGAAAGGAAGGAGAAAGACTGGCATGGGTTAGCATAAGGAAGAACCATGTGGCTGGGAGGAATTACTCTGAGGATCAGCATGGCTAGAGGGAAGCAGCCCAAATGGAAAGCATGTGCAAATATTTATATTATTTTGGATGGGAAGTAGCCCAGATAGGAATGGTTAGAGCAAATGGCATGGGATGTGGGACTGGGAGATGTCATGGTAGTTTAGGTGGGTTAATATCTGCCCAGTCACAGGTGAAATAAAGCTTATTAAAAATCTATCAGGTATCTGTATCTTTTTTGATATGGTAGAGGGTTAAATAATAACCGATGTAATAATTATATCTATGGATTAACAGTAAATATTAATAGTCCTTTATTTTCTACAACACCCATGATTACATGGAGTGACAAGTGAAACTGCTGCTGGCCAGTACCTTTCCTCTATGGTGTCCTTGGGTTGTAAGAGGCCCAGGTCAGGCACCCAAGTTTTGCTAGGGAAACATTCTGAGAACAGAGCCTTTGGTCTTGTGTCTTCTGTTGGTTGACATCTTGGCAAATGTCAGCCTGACCTGGGAAGATAGAGAATGAAGAGGCTTGCTGGACTGTGTGTTTGATCAGAGGTATTGAGACAGTTACACTTATCATCAGGTAAATTCATCCTCACACTTAACATGACCTGTGATTATGGCTAGAAGACAGATGACTCTGATTGGCTGTTGAGTCACTAACCGTCTTCAGAAATTAGGAGGCACCAAGCATCCCAGAACCATAATGGCTTTATTCAGAGTTGGGGAGAGGATGTTCCCTAGAAGAAAAGATGGAATAGACTTCAAGAACTTATATCCAGGCTAATAATTATATCCAGGTCCTCCTTTGCTGGTGGATGGTTGTCCCTGTTCCATAACTGCTGAGGACTAAGACCTTCTTTTCCACCAAGTTGATTCCAAGCTCTATTAGTTTGAGGGACAGCTGCAGATTGGAAAGACCAGAATGCCCAGGGCTGGGGAGCATCTGAGAGAGCATGCTTCAGTCAGTGCCTCAAGCATCCTCTGACCAGGGAAAGCTCAAGGAAGCTGTAGTGTCATTACAGGGAAAGAATCCTGGTCCCAGCCCCAAGTATGCACTTTGTTTTTCATAGGAGGAAAAAAACAAAGAGGGTAAAAGAGAGGATAGGCTGAGCCTATTGAAGTAACAAGCCAATGCTAGATGCCTTGGGCTAGATGGCTCACCTTGTTTCTTTTTTAGAACATTATTAGTAACTTAGTGGCTGAAGGTTAATCACTTCTTGTTTCTATGTTTATTCATCTGGGAAATGCTCAGTTTTCATTAGAAGCATCCAAAGATTGGGCATGAGTTCTCTTAAATAGTTTTTCAGGTGTGGGTGTGACTATAAGCATGTTTGATCCAGAGATCTGGATATTACTAGGGACCAACTCTGCTTCTTGTCATATTCTTAGTTCTGAGCTTCTGGTTCAGCCTCATTCTCACAGCAGCTTTTCACAAAAGGTCAAGGACACAGTTGTAGGCACTGACCCCCAGAGCTTGGTTTAGTCCATGGGCCTGATTACCTTCACCTTGTCACCAGAATTAGGCTCTGTTTCTTGTTGTTTGGCCAGACAGGGACTAGAGCCATTATCACCAGAACCACTGATGTCTCCTTTCAGAAACCATAGTACTGCAGAACAGAGCCAGTTGTGGCCTGGCACCATTCTCTGCTCTAGACTTTTGAGTCTGCAAACCCTACAAGACAATGGCCTCCATTTACCTTTATCTTGTTTCATCTAACTAGGACTCTGAACCCAATTGTAGAGTAACATATGGCCCTGCCTGGTGCTCCCCTGGTCTCATCAAACACTTTTTTTTTTGTCTTGTCTCCAGACAGAGATTACTACAGTCTATGTGACAAGCAACCAATTGGGAGACTGCTTTTTCGACAGTTCTGTGAAACCAGGCCTGGGCTGGAGTGCTACATTCAGTTCCTGGACTTAGTGGTAAGTCCCTGACAAGTGGCCCTTGGGTCTTCTGTGATCGGCAATTAGTTTTGTCAGGAGGAAATATAGTCCTATGGTTTTGAAACCTATAGAATCTAAACTATTGTTCCTTGAGAAACTGGGAAGGTTCTTTCTGAATGTGCACCTGCATGCCAGAAGAGGGCAATAGAGGGTATAGATGGTTGTGGGCCACCATGTGGTTGCTGGGAATTGAACTCAGGACCTCAGGAAAAGCAGACAGTGCTCTTAACTGCTGAGCCATCTCTCCAGCCCCTGGGAAGGTTCTTAATGTTGGAGTAGCTCTTGGGTGCTGTTGTCCTTCCTCCAGCCCAAATGCTTCAGATAAAATACACAGCTAGTATCTTTTTTACCAGTTTACTATTTCCCCACAGATTGCAAGCTTTTGGCTTTTGAGCTTTTTGTTCACTCCATCCAGCAAAGTTTCCTGAAGACACAGGCACAGTCAGTAAACTCCTGTTCAGTGAGTGGGTGCCCATTGGCAGTTTCAAGCCAATCCTTCATGTCTGTGTGTCAGGTGACTGTGCCTGATGTTTCCAGGACTTCCTTCAGCTGTGAGAGAGTTTTTAGGAAGATTAAGAAAATACTCAGAGTTCCTCAGCCTTTAATCAAGATGGTTGTGGCCCCTCGGGCTCATGGCCTGATAAACTACCTTTTAGATTTCTATCTGAGGATGGAGATTAAGGGCTCTAGGGAGCAGGGGAGAGCAACAGAGCACTCCTGTGAAGGGAGTGGGGTCATCTGGGATCCCCTCTCAAAAGTAGAACCAAGATACTATTGTTTGTTAGAGACTCATTCGGCCTCTATCTCTGTTTAGGTGCTTCTCCACAGGACTCAAGTTTATATGTCTCTTCAGAGTTTCTCTGTGGTCTCTAGACATGAACGATCAAACTAGTTCTGAACCATGACTAAGAATTAAAAACACCTGAGAACCTTAAAACTACCAGCGCCCTAGCCAAAATCCAGACTAATGAATTTGGACCTCTGAGAGTGGGCCCTGGTGTTTTTTATAACTTACTGTTATGGAAAGTTTCAGACTATTAAAAAAGTAAAAGTCAGCTGAATAATGTAATGAGTGCCATGTGCCTTTCATCTTACTTCAGCAGTGTTCAGCTCAGACTTCCACCATCCCTCATCGGTAGGAAATATTAGCTATCAAAATTGTTTCATCTAAGAAATTTTCAATATGTATCTCTAAAGAGTGAAGGCTCTTTAAAACAAACAAACAAAACAAATGACTAAGGGTTTATGTCTTAATCGGTGTTCTGTTGCTGTAAAGAGACACCATGACCAGGCATTTAGCTAGGGGCTTGCTTACAGTTTCAGAGGCTTAGTCCATCATCATGGGAAGCATGGCAGCTTGCAGGCAGGTACTGGAGCAGTAGCTGAGAGCTACATTTTGGTCTATAGGCAAACAGAGAGAGATATTGGGCTTGTCAAGGGCTTTTGAAATCCCAAAGCCCACCTCCAGTGACGCACTTCCTTCAACTAGGCCATACTTACTAATCCTCTGCAAGTAGTGCCATTCCCTGATGATCAAGCATTCAAAGATAGAAGCCTGTGGGGCCTATTCTTATTCAAACCACAACAGTTTAGGATGTGCTTCATTGGTAGAGCTTTGGCCTAGTACACACAAAAGACCTTGCCATACCTAGCAATGCATAAAAATAATGTGTAAAAGAAGGAGAAGGAAAGAAAATAGGAACATTACAATACTGTTAATTACAGCTAAATATTTCTTTCTCTCTCTCTCTCTCTCTCTCTTCCTTTCTTTTTTATTTTAGACAGGGTTTCTCTGTGTAGCCTTGGCTCTCCCGGAACTCACTATGTCGGCCAGGCTGGGTGTCTGAATCCTCTCTTCCCAAGATGCCTCTCCATGGATCTCATTTCCCTGACAGATACCTGCTTTGTTTTCCTAGTCCTGTTCACAGAGCCTTCCCCACCTCACTTTCCCTGTCCCCTATGTCCTTGTTACCTATGTACATTTGCATCATTATTACACTGTACTGACAGTGTATTGATGGAATACATGGCTATTGATGGAAATTGTTGGGTCCAGATATAGGCTGCCAGAATGGTAGCTCTTGTGAGACTGTGGAGAGGTGTTAATTTCTATGTATGAGGGACTCCTCTTTTCTAGGATCTTTGGTTATGCTCATCAAACCCGAGGACTGATGGTCAAACATATACCAAACCGCTCTGTGTGTACCCACCTATTGCACCACATGGACTGTATTTTGGAGAGCTCTCAATTTACTTTCTTCAGGGACCCGGAACACTGTGATCCATAGCAAAGCTTTCACTTGAGCCTGGTTGTGAAGCCCCAGTATCAAGCTCCTCATTAGTCTTTAGCCTTTAATTCATAAAACACAAGTACTCTTTGCTAGTTAGAATTCTAGACGTTTGGGATAAAGTGATGCAATAAACTAAGATCTTTGAACTTAGCCAGGAAAGGGTGTGCCATATGCCATAAGCAATGAGGCCAGTGTTTCTAAACCCTAAAATGTGGCAAATAGGGTACAAAAAAAATAACCAGAGCAGATTACAGTGTTAGTAGTAAGGAAAAGGAAGCTGGATTGTAGTGTTGAGAATGGTCAGCATAGGTATTCTTGCAAAGGTGATATATGACTGAAGACTAGAAGGAGTGGGATCTAATAGGTAAGGAAAGGGGTTTACAGACAGGGAACCTGCAGTGAGAAGTCCTGTTGGCAATAGTGTCCATGGTTGGAGAGGAAACCAAGCATAGGGAATAGAAGAAGCATTGATTACACAAGACCATATACCTCAAGAACTTTGGCTTTTATGTTGCATGAAGTGAAGGAAGCAGTGGGGAATTTTAGCAGAGAACTGGATGGCATGATCTGACGTAGGCTGGCATAGGTGAAATATGGGGACTCTGAGAGGAAGCAGTTTATAGCAATCCAGATGAGAGCCACAGTGTTTGGGCCAACAGAGAAACTGTAAGGACAGATGGTTGGATTGGGATTGGGGGTATGTCTTGAAGGCAGAATTTCCAGTGTTCCCTGATGAATGAGATGAGATAGAATTCTTGAGGGTGGTTTCCCTATTAGTTGCTTTGGGTCAACAAAATAATTGACAAAAGCAGCTTAAGGAAGCAAAGATTTATTGTGGTTCATTATGGTGGGGAAATCTTGGTGTCAGGAGCTTGAGGCAAGTGGTCATTTGCATCCATAGTCAAGAAGTCGAGAGTGATGAATACAAGTTGTTCTTGCCTCTGCCTCTCCCTCCTCCTACGCTCCTTCCTCCTTCTTCTTTAAAAACAAATGGCTTTCTTTCATTCATAAAGTTGTGTGTGTTGGTGTTTTGGCTCCATGAATATCTGTGTACCGTGTGCATGCCTGCTACTCTTGGAGGCTGGAAGAGGATGTTTGATCCCCTGAGACTGGAGTTACAGAAAGTTGTAAACAGCCATATGGATGGTAAGAATTGAACTCAGGGCCTCTGAAATAGCAGACAAGGCTCCTAACCTAAGCCGTCTCTCTAGCCCCATTTTCTTCTTAGAGGACATGAATGGTGACATTCATATTTAGAGTACGGTCTTCTCATTTCAGTTAACCTCATCTAGATTGTTCCTCATGGACATGCTTGTCTCTTCCATGATTATAAATCATGTCAAATTGACAGTATTGGTTACCACAGTTTCCAAGTTCTGACCTAAGCAACAGGAGAATGAAGCAAGGCTCAGGCTTTGGGGAGGACATGCCGAGGGAAGATCAAGAGTTTCATTTCATAGTTGGAGCCGCTTCAGCATTCAGTGAAGAAGTTTATTAGACATGCATGTGAAAATATTCTAAGAGAGATAGGCATCCAGATCTGGAGCTCATGAGGAAGGCTTGGCCTGGGAATGGAAAATCAGCAATTGTCACCATACTGCTAAGACAGAAAGTCTTGGACTCTGAGGGCTCCCTTACCCAGCGGGTAGAGGGAGCTGGAGCAGCAATGAGAACCAATGTCTGCAAGAGACCTTGAGACATGTCTGGAGAGTTGATGAGACAGAGCAGGGTCAGGCTGAGGTGAGGAGCTGGTGGAATTTTCCAGCCATGTGTTCTCTTAGGTGCATCTAGTCCACAAGAAGAGGAAAACAACAGAACAAAACAAAACAAAAATCCTCAATGGATGACCATTTTCATTCTGATTGTACAGTCCTTCCCTTCTTACTGGGCCAGTACCAACAGCTGTTTATTTGAAAGGAAATGGGAGCCTGGCTCATGCATTAACGAGTCAAATTCTCTACATACACCTTGACAGAGTCTCTACTTAGAGGCTATCCTGTTCCCCTCGGTATTTTCAGCTGGGAATTAGTAAGTTCCTTTCATTGCCACCTGTTGTCATAATCAGCTTCTGGATCCCTCTTTTACATTTGAAGACTTTGCTGAGTTTTCTAGTACCAGTATAACTTCTCATCTAAATTTTTTTTTCTCATCCTGACTGGATGAAGGAGGTAGGAGGTACCAGCATCCTTGACATTGTAGTTAATTATCAGCCCTGATACATAGGGGCTTAGCCAGTGCCATTCTCAGCATTCTTACCTCTCTGTTATATTTTCCTTCAAGTGGATCTTATTAAAAATAAGTTGTCCTTACAGGGCTGTGACAAAGCCCAGGAAGTGTTCTTTTCTATAGTTTCATCATCTGTGCTTCTCACGTCAAGTACAAACTGTGGCTGTTTTCAAATGGGCCAGATAGTTTCAAGGGGGTAGGTATAGAACCCTTGTGTATTACTCATCAGACAGTGTAGCAAACTCACCACTGTCTGGGCTCTCAAGGAGCTTCCACAATCCTCTCATTGAGAGGCAGAGTCAGCAATTTAAGTCTGACCTCTGGAAGGCAAAGAAGGGTTTGGTTATCTGTCCAGGGACTGGATGGTAGCTCAGGCTAGTGTCCACCCCACAAACCAAGAGGATCTTGCCATGAGCATCTTCAAGATGGATGGGCTGGTCCCTAAACCTTCTCTCTGGAGACCTTAACCATTAGCTGGCCACTCATGTAAAACCCACATTTGGATAAGTCTTAAAGTTTGCTAGTCACTTCTTTGTGGGTGAGGGAAAGTTGGTGGATATTGAGCCAGATTTGATTGATACTGTTTATCAGATGTCTCCTATGAGCAAAGCTGTCTTTTGTAATTGGGGGCTGCACAGTAAATGGAAAAGGCAAATTCTTTACCACATGGGAACTTGCATTTTTGGGTAAAGAAAGATTTTTAAAAATCAGCAAATAAGAAAATCAGCAAAGAGAAGCAAGCAGCACCAGCTGTAAGTTTAGAGAGCTGTTAAGAGTAGGAATCAACATTTTGCAGTGAGTCTGATTCTTGTACCTGCTCTTGAAGCTCTTTTTCTTCTTTTGCATTGTTTTGTCCAGCTTCGATGTAATGGATTTTTTTCTTTATCTCATTATATTTTATTTTGCATGTTTGGTTGTTATCTCTTACAAGCCTGCTCTTAAGAACAGAAAGGGAGTGGATCCAGAGGGAGGAGAAGAGGGAGACTCTGGGAATAGTAGAGGGAGGGGAAACTGTAGTTAGGATATATTGTATGAGAAAAGAATCTATTTTCAATAAAAGAAAAAAATATGAAAAGAACAAAAAAAAGGAGTAAAAATCAACCTATTAGCTCCTAGTCTGGTTGGTCAGGAACTCTGGGATGGTATAGCAAGTGTTCTTGGCTTAAGAGTCTGGAAAGGTCACATCAGGATGTTGGCTGGATTGGTTCCTCAGTT
The DNA here is from genome assembly GCA_028658305.1 of Pachyuromys duprasi. Taxonomy (NCBI): domain Eukaryota; kingdom Metazoa; phylum Chordata; class Mammalia; order Rodentia; family Muridae; genus Pachyuromys; species Pachyuromys duprasi. The sequence continues at coordinate 70,214,461 of CM053762.1, forward strand.
ATTCATATGGCTGACAAATTGGTGCTGGGTGTTGGCAAGAGGCTTCAGTTATTCTCGTGGTAGCTCTCTCCATGGGATGGCTTGAGCATCTCCACACTATTGTTGGCTCTCTCTAGAGTAAGAAATAAAATAGCATAGCAGTCTCAGAGCATCCATGCTGCTGTCAACAGTTACATGTATTAACATGAGTCAGTATGAGAAAAAACTTATCCAGAACCAGAAATAAGGGTTACAAAGCCAGTTTTGTTTGTTGATAGTTACAAAGATGATAGTTATAACAAATGAAGCGTCCAATCAGGAAGTGCTAAAAAGTCAAGTCAAGCCTTTCATTGACCTAAAATTACAGACGAGCACACATAATTAGTGGCTTTATGCCTATTTGTTTGAAGTTTTGTTGTAGAATGATCATTTCTACCTCATCAAAATACTAAGTATTCTACTTCTTTTTGTCTTTCTGCTACTGTTCTGATTTTCCTTGAGGGTCTTATATTTTCTCTTTTAGGGGTGGGGTGGGCAGGATATATATGACCCAGGCTGTTCTCAGACATAATATGTAACTGAGGATGATTTTGAGCTTCTGATCATCCTGCCTCTAGCTTCCAAGTGCTGTGATTAGAGATGTGCACCACCAAGCCTGGTTTTATGTGGTGCTGGCAATTGAACCCAGGGCTTTATGCATGCCAACCAAGTGCTCTGCCTAACCTGAGCTGCATCCCCAGCCTGGGGGTCATACTTCTTTGTATACAAAGAGAGACCTGCAGGACCATTGGCAAAGCCAGTTGTGCTCAAGGTCATTTGAAAAGAGTGCTTCTTCTAAAATGGGGTCATCTAGTAGATACTTTTAAGCTTGCCCAGTCTCCTAGATTTCCCACTTATATTTTCTAATTATATGGCTGTCCTAGAATATGTATGTTCTAAATGATGCCAGCCAAGACTACAGTTGATTATTAGAGCAGAGCCGAGCCTATGAGCTGAGCCAAATGAGAGAAGCCTTTCTGTGGAGTCAGTGGATTGAGGGAAAGTACTTCTATCATAGGTAAGCTTAAAGTAGGGAGCTGTTGGGGCTGGAGGGATGGCTCAGAGGTTCAGAGCACTGGCTGCTTTTCCAGAGGACTCCAGTTCAATTCCCAGCACTCACATGGCAGCTTACAACCATCTGTAACTGCAGTTCCAGGGGATCCGACACCCTCACACAGACATACATGCAGGCAAGCATCAGTGCACATAATAGAACAAAATAAATCATTTTTAAAGCGTTTGAGATGGATCAGAGGGTAAAAATCCTTGCTTCCAAGCCTGATGACCCGAGTTTCATCCCCAGTTGCCTCCATGGAAGAAGAGAATCAATTCCTGAAAGCTGTTCTATGACTTACTCATGCATACCATGATATGCATGGGACTGTGTGTATGTGAATGTGCACATACATAAAAATAATAATTGTATATTTTAACTTAAAAGGGGCTTAGAACTGGGTACTTAGGAAATGTATAACTGCCATGTTCTCTACCATGGCTTGTATAAGTGAGCCAGCCAGTTAGTACTGAGGCTGACTGTGAAATCTGTACATATATACACATGTGTGCACTCTTACATAGGAGAAGAGGGGTTTTTAGGGAAGCATGTTCCTGTTTCTTGGGTGTAGCTGCATTCTACTCAGTCTATAATTTGGCTGTCTACTGGTCCTTGATCCCAGAAGCCAAGAAAGCAAAGTTTTACCTGAGCTGGTTTAGTCCGAGTTTCCTTTCATTCAAAACTAAGAATGACAGGCACAGCCTTTGTGTGGAGGTCTGATGAGCTTGGTTGTGGGAAACTCATTCTAGGAAGAGAATGAAAAACAGCCAGCAGGGAGAGGATAGAGTGTCATCTGAGGATGAGTCTCAGAAGAGGAATGTAGGACAGACAGGATGTGATGCATCAAAGCTCCTCTGTCATGAAAGTCTGTGATACTGGGACTATTCACCTCTATCTTGGGAGATCCAATGGTTCTTTTCTCCTTGCTTCTGTTCAGTACCTGTTCTAGCCTTGTCATTACTTATAGGTTGAGGTCCAAAAGTTATTCCTGGTAGTTTTAGTCTATATCCTAGCATAGATAGGGGTCTGTTCTTCCCTTCCTTCCACTGATTCTATCCCATGTGTTGTGCCAAGATAACACAGTGAATCTCTGATTGGGCCTGAGTGGGCTGTTTGAATGAGGAACATTTGACATCTTTTGAAATAGGCCAGATCCATCTGCCCTTGGAACTATGAGGGTGTTGCACATGTGGTAGCTCAATATTGTAGCTCTAAAGCAGAAAGGAAGCCAGATTGGGACCCACCCACTGCATCATGGTGCAGCCTATCACAGGGACTCCACAAGGAAATGGACACTCACTTGAAGCCTGAATGATGTTCAGAGCAGGGAAGTTTACAAAGTACACACAAGGTGAGAAGATTAGCTGATGTGCTACCCTCGTACTATCAACATGTTCTGACTTGCTAGGATGAGGGAAGGGACTGACATGGGAGCCTGGCCTATGAGATCTGGGTCTTCAAAAGAAGGTCTGGGAATGAGATGCCAATGTGGAAGGGAGTTGGGAAAACTACTTCACACTGTCAGTTCCCCTCTACTGGGTGGGAAGGGCTTGGAGGAGCAGCATCTTTAGTTAGCACATGAAAATAACCAGGGCCAGTGTGGGTGAATCTTGGTGTTTTTTCCAGAAAGGGCTGCTAGGACCAGCACTGCTGACCAGGCGTGTTACAGGCTTCTGCATTTCAGGCTCTTGACCACAGAAGCTAGAGGTAGCAAAGTTTCATGGTATGTCTGATTTCATCTTTCTGCCATTGCTAGAGAAGGTGACACTAAGTCAGCTGAAGTGAAGCAGAAACTAGTAGAGACTCTGCTTTTTTTTTCTCCCTAAAGACAAGATCACATTATGTAGCCTTGGCTGGCTTAGAACTCAGTATATATACAAGAATGGCCTCAAACTCAGAGATCCATTTGCCTCTGTCTCTAAAATGCTAGAATTGAAGGTGTATGCCACCACATCTAGCTTAGATCCTACTTTTGATCCAGACGTGCTATTTTAAATATGGTTCTAAAAAAAAATCATCTGAGAGAGAGGGGCTTTCTCTGCTAGAACCTGTTTTTTCTGGAATTTTCTGAAATTAATGGTGCAATTTGAGCAAGCCCAGAGCATGAAATGATAGGTTTATAAGCTGGGATGTCCAGTGATGTTGGTGTTCTCTGGCAGTACAGAGATGACTAATCCTTTCGTTCCTTGTGTTAGAGTGGTACCTACTCCCTTAGGCTATCCTTCATTTGTGTTATAAATCATAGAGAAGCTGGTGAAATACTGCCTGTCTTTTTGGCACCTAGAGTGAATCTACAAGGAGAAATAGCCACAAAGGGCACTGAGCTCTGGAGTAGGAAAGACTCAAGTAGATAGGAAAGAGGATGTTAAGCATTTCTTCTGCTGAGGTAGTAGACATGGCCTGCTACCCATTATGGTGGGAGGGACCGTCTTCAGATGGAGTTCAAAGGATACCCCTTGCATTAGTTTTTTTGTTTGTTTGGATTTTTCCCCCTTGTCTTTTAAAAGTAATGAGACTGGGTCTTAAATTTTTTATTTATTACAATTTATTCACTCTATCCCAGCTGCAGCCCCACCCTCGTCCCCTCCCAACCCCACTGTCCCTCCTCTTCTCCTCCCATGTCTCTTCCCCAGTCCACTGATATTGGAGGACCTCCCCCCCTTCCATCTGACCCTAGCCTGTCAGGTCTCATCAGGACTGTCTTTCATAGTCTTCCTGTGGCCGGGTCAGGCTGCTCCCCCTCAGGGGAAGGTGATCAAAGAGCCAGCCACTGAGTTCATGTCAGAGACAACTCCTGTTTCCCTTAATAGGGAGCCCATTTGGAGACTGAACTACCACGGGCTACCTCTGTGCAGGAGGTCTAGGTTATTTCCATGAATGATCCTTGGTTGGAGTATCAGTCTCAGAAAAGACCCCCGTGCCCAGATTTTTTGGTTCTGTTGTTCTCCTTGTGGAGCTGCAGACCCTTCCAGGTCTTTCTATATCCCCCTTCCCTGCACTCTGCCCAAAGTTTAGCTATGAGTTTTAGCATCTGCTTTAATACCCTGCTGGATAGTCTTTCAGAGGCCTTCTGTGGTAGGCTCCTGTATTGTTACTTATTTTCACCTTCTTCTGATGTCTATCCCATTTGCCTTTCTGAATGAAGATTGAGCATCTTACCCAGGGTCCTCCTTTTTTTAAGCTTCTTTAGGTGTACAGATTTTAGTATGATTATATACAAGGTCTCACTATGGAGAATTGGCTGACTAGAGATTCTCTTGCCTCAACTTCTAATGCTGGAATTATGGATTTATTCCATAGCGCATAGCTATCTCTCTTTTTTGAAGTCATCGTCTACCTGCCATTTTTGGAGCCAAATCTGATTGGAAAATTCTAGGCCGTTGGCACAAACTTCTCTGTGCTGCTTTTATTTGCTGGTATGAGCTGGTGTAAGCTGACTGAAGCTTTTCCCTACCACTGAGTAGAGATATTGGCAAAGAAGTGGTTTGTGAGCTGCTGCCAGCCCTGTGTCATATGATCTGCCTCGAGCCCATCCGTCACAGCACCTTTTTTCTCTCTCTAGGTGGCCTCTCAACACTTGTCCCCACAAGCTCCAGCCTACATGGGGATCATTTGGAGACAGGGCCTGTCACTCGAGGTGACTTAATCAGTGTGGAAAACCAGCTGGCATCTTTTTGTTGGTTTTCTGCCTCCCCAAACTAATGTTTCTCAAGTGGTGGTGGCCTGCCATAGTCTCGTCAAAGAAAGGCCTTTTGATCCAGGAGTGGGAAGGCCTGTCCCTAAGTGCTCCTAGCTGCCTTCCTGTGGAGCTTTGCACCCATCTGGCCTCTGCTGGGAGACAGCTGACCTGAATGTGATGTTATTTTCTTTTTAACATGGCTTTTAGAACACAGAGCAATAATATTTTCAGCTGGTTACTGAGTCTGATCAGTGAGTCCTAAGACCTCCACCTGGTTAAATAGAACTGCCTTCATAGATATATTTTGGGACAGTGTAAATTCAGTGTTCATAGTGGGATTGAGTTACCACAAATGGTAGGCAGCCATTTGCTCAGGGACCTGCCCCTATAAAGCAGTCTGGCTATGTCCATGTGCCAGACCACAGGGTGAGGCTTCCAGGAACACAGGATACTAGGCACTTCTCTGCTCTCTCTGGAAAAGGGGTTTCAAGTTCTGTTGCTTACCAGCTCTGCTATATTTGAAGCTTGGAACCTCAGTGTTTTCCTCTGTATATTGGGAATAGTCATACCTGCCATGTTGGGCAAGTCTGTTATCAGTCTCCATGAGGAATATCTGTGTGTGTGTGTGTGTGTGTGTGTGTGTGTGTGTGTGTATGTGTGTATGTGTGTATGTGTGTCTGTGTGTACCTATCTAAACTGTTGGGGGGGGGGATTGTTGAGAATATAGGAGAAGAAAGTAACAGGAAGAAGTCAAGAAGAAAGAGCTACCTTGTCTCATTTAAGCATCTGAAAAAGTCATCAGTCAAACAATTCACCGTGAAGGTTTCAGTAGTTCAAGCCTCCTTTTGCTGTGAGGAGGGATTGGCTGTAGGAGAGATATGCTATGACCTGGTGGCAGAGTGGGAATCAGGACCTAGTGGGCCAGTCCTCCCTCTGCTGCTACTGCCTGTGTGGACTTGAGCAAGTTCTTTGCCTCTGTCTTCATAGCCTATAAAATAAATGGTTGAATTCTTGCTAGAGCGACCACACCATAGTTCAGATGGTCATAGGCTTCATGTTTCTATATTGGAGAGTTGTGGCTCTTGGCTCCTTCATTAGAAGAGGGGCAGCAAGGCAAGGGAACTTGCTTACCTTGGATAGAGAAGTGCTGCTCCCTCTTGGGCCTTTCACATGCTTCCTGGCTGTGTGTGTGTGAGTATGTGTGTGTGTTTATCCAGGAGAGTCTTTTGGCAGGCATAGGGGGACTAGAACTTAGATCCTGAGCTATGAGCTGACTTCAATTTGTCAAGAAGGGCCTAGTATCTACTGTACCGTTGAATGCCAAGAAGCGTGCAGACCTGTTTGTATTGGTTATTTCCCATATCGTTTTGGGCTGTACTTTGATGTTGAGGCTGGCATATTCTCAGGTGATAGGTTTTTGAAGTGGCTAGAAATCATATGCAATTAGTTGTTTTGACTAAATGAAAAAGGCAAACTTACTCAGGCTTCCTGTTGCACACAAGACCTTTTATCCATTTAGCAAGTGCATTGGATGAGTAAAGGAGACCATCTTGGCTCAAGGAAAATGTAAAACCTTGATATATATATATATTTTTTGGATTTTCTGAAAGCCTACAAACCACATAGTTAGGGCTATCACAGAAATGATCCCCTTTCCCAGTACTAATTTTTTTGTTGTTGTTGTTTTAGTTACTTTCTTTGTTACCATAACAAAATTTGTAGGCCTTTGGATTGATCAGTGACCTGGAGTCCTAAGTTTCTTAATGGTGCCAAGAAAGAGTTCTGGGTATGAAGGTCAGAGCCCAGCCATGTCACCTCTGCTTCATGACTCTGGGCATACTGCTTTCCATTCCTAGAGAGTGTAGAATGTACCCTCTGACACTCTGGTTCCTGATATGTTAAGATTTGATGGATTCAGGTTCATGTTCCTACTACCATGAACTTCACCATATCTTTTCTACCATGATGAAATGTATTTTTTAAAACTCCAAGCTAGAATAAATGCTTCCTTTATTAATTTGCTTCTTAATTTTATTGTGGCAACAAAGAAAGTAACTAAAGACACAGGGAAGATGTCTTGAGGGTAAGACCTCACTCCTAGAAGGCTCCAGGACATAAAAATGCAAATTAATTTGAAAGTAGAGTGTAGGGCTTATGGAGGGGGTACCTGACATTATAAGGCTCCAAGGTACTCTACTATACTTTCCCAGATTCTCTGAGCAGACATTCAGAGACCCAATGCAGTTATACTAAAAGGGTCCTGGATACATTTTGAGTTAGTACACAATATCCTCACATATTAACTTTCCAAGTGTTCTGAATACAAGAGTTACAATGTTATGGACACTTGTACCAAGGTTCCAGGAAATGTCCATGCAGGAATACAGTTGACAGGGCTGTAGAGGTGGTACTGACTCTTGGAGCATAAACTCTTGGAGCTTAAACATTGTCATCACAAATCCTAGAGGATGTGTGGGCATGGAGCTACAGGGTTTGGTGTTTGCAGTGCTACATTTCATTCTTGCTTTGGTTCATGCAGTCTTGCATTTCTCTTGTTCCTCCCTTTTGGAATGGGGATGCTTACTCTGAAACTATATATTAGAAGAATGTAACTTGTTTTTAATTTTTGTAAGGATCACACAACTAAAAATATGCCTTGAGTCTCAGGAGTCCCAGGGGTCTTGAGCATTATTGGAACCATGGAAACTAAGGACACTCTTAAAGTTGGGTTGGATAGATTTTGCCTATGGGGACCAAAGATAGAATGTTTTCATTTGGGTGTCAAATGTTTCCACAGTCTTATATGTTTGAACACTTAGTCCCTAGTATAGTGATTCTCTTTGTGGAGGTTATAGAACCTTTGGGATATAGTGATTAGGCTTTGTGGCTGACATGGTGCTCTAGAGGGAAGACTTGCAGCTTACAGCCCAATTCTACTTTCAGCCTGAGTGTGCTGCTTCCTGATCTAAAATGGGGCTACCTGTGTACCCATTTCTCCTACCATAATGGACTATACCAGTGGTTCTCAACCATTCTATTGCTGCGACCCTTTGACATAGTTCCTCATGTCATGGTGACCCCGACCATAACATAATTTTGCTGCTACTTTATAACTGTAATTTTGCTGCTGTTAAAACCGTAATGTAAATATGATATGCAGAATAGCTGATATGTGAAACCCAAAGGAGTTGTGGCCAACAGGTTGAGAAACACTAGATTATACTATTTAAAACCACAAACCCATATTTCTTTAGATAATAGGTAGATAGGTTTATTATTTTTAAAAAAGTTCCTGTTCATTTGTCATAGTATGTGATTCTTTTAAGGTTCTGATAAGACCATCTAGAAAAATCGTATTTCCTTTTTGTCAAATTTTAATTTATGTTAAATAACAGAAAAATCAAATTTGTAGCAAAAATCTATTGGGTTTCAGTCCATGGTTGTGTGGATCCACTCCTACAGAGGGTAGAATTTTTTTTTATTGGACTTTGGGGTCTGGCCAGGTCTTCCTTTCTCTGTGCCACAGTTTCCTATTCTCTTGAAGGGGGGGATTGGTCAGTTGGTCCCAAAGAGGTTCCAAGGCTCCATAATTATTCCAACTTCAGTAGCAAAACTGTTATTTTTTTCCTTCTGTTTTAGGCAGAATATGAAGTTGCTCCAGATGAAAAACTTGGAGAGAAGGGGAAGGAAATAATGACTAAGTACCTCACTCCAAAGGTAAGAGTCCTCGCAAATGTCTTATTGGGAGGAATGGGAAGCCTGCCTAAGAATGTGGGCAGCCCTGACATACAGGTCCTGTGGGCCTTTGGTTTCCAGAGTGCACAGTTTCCATCTTCACTCAGATCATGCCTCAGCCTCATAGCCAGAAGTGGGTGGTCCAGGATAGGACTCACACAGGTTAGGAAACCAGGTGCCTTTTAAGGATCCTCTTACTTACCACTGCACATATATTTAGACAGGAAGGTGAATGTTTCACCAAAATTGGGGTTGGAAGTGCCCAGAAGAAAGGACTCAGCAAGAGGCAGTTCTAGTGAGATGATGATGAGGAGCATGGCCAGAAATGACCAGAAGTAGATCAGGCAACTTAGAATGGGCAATCAGTGGAAAACTGATACGGGGTTATTTTGAGGCGTGTTCTAGAGAACACTGAAGGATCAGACTCTATTCTGACCTTAATACCTATCTAATTATTAAAGGAACTAGAATGGCACTGCCCCCACAGGCGAGAGAACCTGAATTTTGTAGTATCTGCTGCCTTTTTAACTTATTTTTTAAATTCACTTTACAGCCTCAACATAGTCCCCCTCCTTCTCCTCCCAGTACCACACTCACACTCTTCCCCATCCCCCTATCCCTTTATTCTCAGAGAAGGGGGTGGCTCCCTATGCCTACCAACCCACCCTAGCACATCAAGTTGCAGCAGGACTAGGTGCATCCTCTCCAACTGAGCCGAGACAGGCAGCCCAGCTATGTGAAAGGGATCCAGAGGCAGACAACAGAGTCAGAGACAGCTCCCACTCTAATTATTAGGGGACCCACATGAAGAACAAGCTTCTCATCTTCTATATATGTGTAGGGGGATCTTGGTCCAATCCATGCATGCTCTTTAGTTGGTGGTTCAGTCTCTGTGAGCCCCCATGGCCACAGATTAGTTGACTCTGTAGGTAGTCTTCTGCTGCCCTTGACCTCTCTCTGTCTGGCTCCCTCAATTCTTCCCCCAACTCTTCTACAAGATTCCCCGAGCTCTGCCTGATATTTGGGCTGTGGTATCTGGATCTGTTTTTTATCAGCTGCTGAATGAAGCCTCTCAGAAGACAGTTAAGCTAGGCTCCTGTCTGCAAGCATAGCAGAGTATCATTGATAGTGTCGGGGGTTGGCTCTCCCATGGATAGGTCTCAAGTTGGGCCAGTCATTGATTTGCCATTCCCTCAATCTCTGTTCAATTTTTATTCCTGCCCTACTTGTAGGCAGGACAAATTTTGGGTGAAAAGTTTTGTAGGTGGGTTGGTGTCCCCCTCCCTCCACTGGAAGTCTCACCTAGCTACTGGAGGTCACCTCTTCATGCTCCGTATTCCTCACTGATAGAAGTCTCAGCTAGGGCCATCCCCCCTATAGACTCCTGGAAGCCTTCCCCATCCCAGAGATGTCCCCGACCAATTTCAGTTCTCTCTCCCAGCCTTCTCCTCTCTCCACTACTGATCCCCATCCCTGTTTCCTTCCTTATCCCTCTTCCACCATTTCTCTCCTTCCATCTACTTTAGATGTCTATTTTATTTTCCCTTCTGAGTGAGATGCAAGCATCCTCCCTTGGGCCCTCCGTGTGACTTAGTATCTTTGGGTCTGTGGATTGTAGTCTGTTTATCCTGTATTTTATGGCTCATAACCACTTATAAGTGAGTACTTACCATGTGTGTCTTTTTGGCTTCCTCACTTAGGATGATATTTTCTAGCTGCCTTTGACAACATTATAGAGAAACATACTCTTGAGACTCATAATTGGTTGGTGTTGAGAATAAGTTATGGTTGGGGGGCACTCATCTATAGTGTTCTGTTCAAGGCTCATGGCACATTGTAGAAGAAAGAGTGAAAAGAATGTAATATCCAAGGGAAGGGATAGAGTGTTGTGGAACACTGTCTTTTGGGCATGACATGGTTGACACAGTTGTTAGACTATTTTGTTTGTTTGTTTGGTTTGTTGTTTAGTTGGTTTATTTTTTGAGACAGGGTTTGTCTGTATAGTCCTGGCTTTCCTAAAACTCACTCTGTAGACCAAATTGGCCTGGAACTTAAAGAGATCTGTGTGCCTCTGCCTCCTAAGTGCTGGAATTAAAGGTGTCCATTGCCCAGCAGTTGTTAGACTCTTGAACTCACAGTTACACTATAGTTAACTATGCAAGATCTGTAATAAGATTGAACTTGTCATGGATGAGGAAGGGCTCATAAAACCTTACCTATTCTTCCCTGAGTATCTATAGTGAGTTAGTAATTGCTGGGTAAGGAAGAGACACCCTCACCCAAGCTCCTGTAAGCAACCCTAATGAAACTCTTTTGGTGAGGTCAGAGGGAGAAAGGGGCAGGCTGACTTGACCCATTTATTGGTCTGGTCCTAGCTGTTCTATTTGGTCAAGCTGATTTAGCTGAGTGGGCCTTAGAAATACCTCCTCCCCTACCTCCATACCTCTAGTGCTTGTGTGTGTGTGTGTGTGTGTGTGTGTGTGTGTGTGACAAAATCTCACTATTCCAGGCTGGCCAAGAACTCACTGTGTAGCCTAAACTCAGACATTTAAAATGTTTTCATTTTGTGTGTGTATGTGTGCATGCACTTATGTATGTATGCATTCACATGTGCCATTATATGCATAGAAGTTAGAGGAGAACTTTCATGAATCAGTTCTCTATTTCTACCATGTGGGACCTGGGGCTCAAACTCAGGTCATCAGGCTTGGTGGCAAGTAAGTTTTCACACTGAGCCATCTCATCAACCCTGAAATATTTAATCCTCCTCAGCATCTGACTTGGTAGGATTATAGACATGTGCAACTATAACCAGTTTTAGTTTCCCTTTTTGGAAAGTAGCTTCCCCACTGGACTCACTTGGTATAGGCCATCAACACTAGAGATGAGTGCTATCTTTGTGAGTGGTTCCTTATTCCCTGGGGCCAATGATCATCCTGTTCAGGCCCCTAGATATTGGGCACAGTTCCCAGATGGATGTCCTAGGTTACTGATAGACCAAGTCACCACACTTGCAGAACAATTCTCTCTCAATACTTAGTACCTGTTCTCAAGTGGCTGTGTTCATCCATGACTGCAATTGTCATTGCCACGTCCTTTCCATTCTAAGCTCAGTGTCATAGTCAAATGGGTGACCTTTATCATTCTGCTGCTCCAAATGCCTATTGAGTAGCCGCTTCTGACATAACAAATCTCATTTTCTTGCTTCTGCCCTGGCTCTTCCTTCCCTCTGTTTCCATCCTAACCATATACTTCTGTTTATGGGACCTGCAGACATCATTTTTCAAAACTGGCAGAATTAATTCTGGGAAAATACCTCAAAGCAAAACCTGCTCAGCTTGCTCTGGCTAATGTGTGATCTGACAGTATGGCTACTCTATCTGTAAGCCATTGAGTAGCACTTCCTTGTCTCATTTTACCCTTGCTACCCCTGTCATCATGCAAGTGATTTGTCTGTTAATCCACAGTCATGGCATATGAAGCAGCTGAAGGTGGCTGCTTTTCTGTTCTAACCACCATGTAAAACAGAGCAAACACTCAAAGTGTGTGAACAGATGTCTTAAGTTTAGAGGCAGTGCTGCTAAGGGGAGGAAGTATCCTGAGGGATGACTGTGGCAACAGTTCCCTGGCTAAGCTCCTAGTGTGTCAGGCTTCCAGGTAGCTCACAGACAGGGCCTGCAGAGCTCAGAACTCATGCTGCCAGCCCATGGAGTCTTTACCACTATCTACTAAGGCTTCTTCTACCATAAGGGTACTAGGCCTGATCCTGCTCTCCATCTGTACCACCAAAGAGGCTGCCACTGACATGTGTCTGTTCAAAGTAATGAAAGCTGAGAAGTATTACTTGCTGTGTCAAGCACTAGTTCAAAGTCCTTGATATTGCTATAGAAACTCCATCTCACTGCTGAGGAAGAGGAGTCTCGCCAGCTGCCACCTCCTAGGCTACACAGCTCCAAAGTAGCAAGGCCAGGACTTGAGTCAAGTCTGGTTGATCCAGGAGTTCTAGATCTTTCTCTTGGAGCACCATTTATCACTCCTCCCAGTCAGTATGCCCTTCCCCTGATCATCTGGTAAAGATAGTTTTCTTTGTCCTAAAGGGAATAGGCTCTGTGGCTTATCGCAGTGTAGGGTGTCAGAAATCACTGGGACTGCCTCTTTCTCTCTCACCTTGTTGCCCTCTCTCCTCCCTCAGTCCAGAAGCCTCTGTCAGAAGGTCCTTATCTGAGCCCTCCAGGCTCCCTACCTCTGCTCATGCTTCCTTGTCTCTTAGAGTCATGAGGCCTGGATTCCCCCATCAACTCAGATGGTTTTATATATACCTTGAAGCCTACCAGCATTTTTTTCTTAAGTACTACTCAATGTCTGAAATTTAAACCACACCATCTGCTATAGCCCAGGGGCCTGGAGGAGGCCATCTCCTGGATTGAGTGTTTTCCTACAATTAATTTTGAACTGCCTTTTTAGCCTTTCCTGGAGGAGCTTTCTCAAAAGCCTGCTCCACTTTTCAGCGGTGCAGAGGCCCAAGTGTAGGGGGACAGAGAGCTGGGTAAGGGCCTAAGCAGGTGGCTGATGGCTTCATTGAAGCCCCAGAGCCAATACACACATACCCCAAACTAAATCATCCTTACCCTTTGCTCAAGATGTAACTCAGGTGCTATCCACAGTCTTTCCAGGCCCATTTTAATATGCAGGTCCCATTGGTCTTTATTCCTGCTGCTTTAAGAATACTGCTTTCTGCTCCAATTCTGTTATTATATCTACATTTGCTTGGTTCTCATGTCTTCTACTGCCTAAGGCCTCCCTTACACTGACCAGTCTATTGCTCTGATCTGGCACTGAGTAACTTACTCTTTTGTTTGGCTTCTGTGCCTTAATGTGGGATTCTTTGGAGCCCAGCTGGATGATCAATACAAGCCAATACTGTGTAGAAAGTTCTTGAGCCCAGTTGAAAATCAATTGAATGTTTATGATGGCAGTAGTGTTAGAGCCCATGAAGGGAAGTGAGTTTCAAAATGCTGCCAGTCCAGCCAGTGAACCAGGGGAGCTTCTAGGAGGCCATGCTACCAAAACAAATCTGAAAGGAGGAGGAGGAAACCTGGTGCCAAAGAAGGGAAAGGAGAAGAACCTTTCATGGGCTCTGTGAGCACCAGAAACACAAGTGGTGCACAGACATACACATAAAATGAAGATGAAATAAATCATATTAGCTCATGTAACCATCACCTGAAGGTTCTGATTTGTCTACATCTTCATCAGTACTTCTCTTTCCCCCTCTCCCTTTTCTCCCTCCTACTCCTCTCTCTCTCTCTTTCCCTTTCTCTGTCCCTCTCTCTCTCTCTGTGCCCCCTGTCTTTGTCTCTGTGTGTGAGAGAGAGAGAGGTGGAGGTGGTGGAGAGACTGAACAAATAAGCAGAGAGAACTAATGAGACATGTTTGTGTGGATGTATTTACCTGTGTATACATGTGTGGAATCTAGAGGTTGATTTTAGGTGTCTTCCAATATTGCTTTCCACCTTATTTTTTGAGACAGAGTTTCTTATTGAACCTGGAGTTCACCATTTCGGCTAGATTGGCTGGCCAGCGAGCTCTAAGATCATCCTGTTTCTGCTTCCTCAGTGCTGGAGTTTCCATCATATCCAGATTTTGTGTGGGTCCCGGGGATCTGAACTCAGGTCCTGATGCTTATGCAGTAAGTACTTTACCCACCGATCTATCTCCTCAGCCTTCAGTTTTCTGTCTTTAATTTTATCAACCTTTGTGGGTAATAGGTGGTTTCTTGGTATGATTTTGATTTACATTTTCCTGATCACTGATAATGTCTTATCCTTTCCTGTGCTTATTGGCCATCTGTATATTTTCTTTGAAAAAGGTCTATTCATATCCTCTGCCCATTTTAAAAGCTACTTGTTTGTTTTTGATGTTGACTTTCAAGAGTTCTTTGTATGTTCTAGATACAAGTCTATTCTCAAATATATGATTTGCAACTATTTTCTCCATTGTGGGCTTCATCTTTTCACTTAATGGTGGCATGTGAAACATTTATAATTTTTTGATAAAATTCATACTTCATTCAAAAGACTTGTGCTTACCCTGTCCTATATATGTCTTTCTAAGAAGTCCTTTGTTCCCCTGGGAACAGGATGTATATAGAAAGAAAATGAACAAATTATGGTGTACATGATGTCTCATGAAACACTATTCTGCGGAACCAAAGCTCTGATGTCTGTCAGAAGGCCTGGCTCATCACAACCATCACACACCAACTTCCTTCTGTTGTTTGTTATGACAGACTTCTACAGCCTTTAGGTCTGTTGGAATATAACACTGCACTGTAATGGCTTCTTACAGAAGTGTGGGTTTTACCAGCAACTATCAAAGAGAGCATTTGTGCATCCACTTTACAGATCTGGCAGCTGAGGTCTGAGAAGAGAAGCTAATTTAGAGTGGAGCCCCGAGTAACTTGCTTCAGCAGTGTTATCTATAGGACGTTTTGCTGTGGTTCGTTTTAATTGGATTCACAAACCACTGTGCTGTGCTTCCATTATTGAAATCTTAATGACTAAGGCCTGGCATGTAGTTCCCACTTTAGTTGTAATTTTGCTAGAAAGTATCAGTGGGTCTGTATGACCCTCAGTTCTGAGGCATAGATGCTCCCTACCCCCAAACTCCCAGTACACAATCACTGACCACAAGCAACTTTTAGAAAAGTGTTTGTTTGGTTTACACTTCAGATCACTGTCCATCACTGAGGATAGTTAGAGCAGGAACTCAAGGCCTGTATGGGGTTCTTCCTAGACAGGAAGGGTACAGTTGGGATGGGCAGACTTGACATGAACCGCTATAGTGTTCCTCTGTGGGATGCTGGGAATGCTCAGCCCAGGTGGTATTTGGAGTTTATTTTTGGCCAGAGGTTCTGAGGCAGGATGTTGTTCTTGGTGCCCTCTGCAGACATATGGCTGCCTCTTTGTTTCTATAAACAATGACAGGGTAAAACAGGGAAGTTTGTCCCTGTTACTGGGGAAGCAACCTACCAGCCGACTTTTTCACAAAAGAAGTCTATCCCTAATACTTGTCTCTCTTTGAAAATAGCCACCATTGAAAAATGAAAAAGGGTTGTATGAAAAAGTAAAGAATCCAAGTTTTTTCTTCATTTCCCAACCCCTACCTACCCTACTCATTGCACCACCTCAGTAGTACTTTTTTTTCTGCCCAGATACCACACCAGGATGTTGAGCAATGCTCCTCAGGTTCTCAGCTCTGGTCTCAGGGCATTCAGCTGGCTTCATTCCTTGTCAGGACTGCATAGAAGACCAGTCCTGCTAACTTCCAAGCCCTGCATACATCCTTGGAGCCTGTATTAGTAACTTTTGCATCACTGTTGTCAAATGCCTGACAGAAACAACCTCAGAGAGGAAAGGTTTATTATGTCTCATGGTTTTAGGGAGTTTTAGAGTTCACAGTAGGGAAAGCATGGAAGAACAGCTCCATATACAATTACAGAACCCTGAGGTGTGTTCTTGTTTCTTTTCTGTTTCTGTGATAGGACACTCTAAACAAAAGCAACTTCAGGGAAAGAAGGATTTTTGTTGTGGTTTTGTTTTGTTTTGGGCTTATACTTTGAGGTCATGGTGTCTGTCATTGAGGAAAGTTGGGGTAGGAACTCAAGCAGAACTTTGAAACAGAAACCATGGAGGGATGCTACTTTCTGGCTTTCTCTTTGCTTTACTTGAATTCATGCTCAGAATGCTTCCTTATACAAACCAGGATCACTTGCCCAGGGAATGAAACTGCCCATAGTGGACAGACCCTCCTACATCAATTAACAGTCAAGATAGCTCTTCACAGACATGGTCATGGAAAAACCTGATAAAGACAATTGTTCAATTGAAACTTTTTTCCTAGGTATTTCTAAGCTGTGTCAAGTTAATTAGGACAGGGTAGAAATTCTTCATGTGATGGAAGACCAAGAAGCATGGAGTGCAGGCTGGTACCAGGGTATGGCTATAACCTTCAAAGGCCCTTATGACCTACTGTCTTCTTCCAGGTTCTACCCTCTAAAGCTTCTACAGCCTTCAAAATACTTTACAGTCTACAAACCATGTATTCAAAACCTTAAACCTGTGGAGAACATTTCAGATTCAAACCATAACAGCACCTTGGTTTAGTCATCTGAGTATAGAATGAAAGGAGTGAGTGTAGCCTTGGACTCATTACAATGAGCTTTCATAGATCTCATCATATTTGCAGACCATGATGCAGTGACAAACATTTTTCTTGTGTTTTAACTGAATGAGCTATATGCATATGTCATTGAGAGAACTAGAAAGTAAAGCTCTGAACTTGATGAACCTTGGATATTGTATGTGTCAGTAGTGAACTAATGACATACTAGCATACTGCTGAGACTTTCTTAGTGAGGCTTGAAGGATAATCAAACAGTGCTTCATTTGTCACCATGGTTCCCCTAAGACCATTAATTATCTTTGGAAATGCTCTCTGCTCCCTAGCTAGTGATGCATTATGAGATTCTGGCTTGATGAGGATGAAGATAGTATGGCCTGGACCAGGTGACAGAACCCTGGTGAAGGTAGTATGGAATCCACTGATCCATTTGTATTAGATAATTTTCCTGTTGCTGTGACCAGTTCCTGGTAGAAACAACTTAATGAAGGAAAGGTTTATTTTGGCTCACTGTTTTAGAGGACTTGGTTCATGGTTGCTTAGCTACATGTGTTTGGGCAAGAGCATCATGGTGAGTATGCGGCTCTTCTCCTCACTTCTTGGTGAACAGGAAGCAACAGGAAAGGACCAAGGTAGGTTACAGCCTTTAGAAAGATACTCTTAGTATCCAGCTTCATCTAACAGGGCCCTCCCTCCTATAGTTACCCCACTTCCAGGTAGTTTGTTTAAATATTGAATCCATCAACTGATGAATACTTAGGTCACAGAGCCCTCATGGTCCATTTGTTTATTGAGGGAAAAACCTTCACAAAACACCCAGAGGAATGCTTTACTGATTTTTCTATGCATTTCTCAATCTTGTCAAAAACTAGCTATCACACTGTCTAACCAACCTATGGTCTGCAGGGCAACCAAGGGCTGAAAATTACGCTCACAGAATACCCTCTCCATCCTCCTTTGTAGACCCTGGACTCTAAACATTAGCCTACAGCTGGCTTTTCTCTTGTACTGAAATTATTAGTTCTTGTCTCCCAGCAATAAGAACGGATCTTGACCCTGTTGTCAATGAATGTAATGAGCTCAGAGTCCACCTTTGCCTGAATAAAGGGTCTGTCTAGGTGTCTGGCTAGGGTGGAAGGAAGGCTTGAGGAGCCATATGCCAAACTTTTTACCTTCTTGCTACAATACTAGGAGGAGACCTGAGGTCAGAAAAGGATTGGAAAGAAAGCTTGAGGGTGGAACTTTTGAAGTCACTTTCTAGTCAAGTGCCAAGCAGGCTAAGTCCTGCTTAGCTTCCAGGGTCAGATGGGATTGGGCGTTTTATGGGTTATGAGACCCAGACAACTGGATCACCCAAGAAGCTCCAGTGTGGGTAGGCCTCTTTCTCCTCCATTTTTTGGGGCAACATAGAGCAAGTTAAAAGACAAAAAGTCATATTTGTGTTCACTAGTACCCTGGGGCAAAAGAAAGGGGATAATATTTATTGGGCCTCACATTCCAAATTTTTCTGATACTTCATGAAAGCTGTTTGATGTGAAGAGAAATAGGTCACCCAGGATGGGTCATACTGTACTCTCAGGCCTATTCATCGGGGTCATGGCAATATTCCATCTCTTGAGTTGTATGCACACAGAGAAAGAAGATCTTCCCTTTTCCATCTCTGTCCTGCTTCCCAGGCTCTGACTGCAAGAATAGTTAGGGTTCCATGGAACCCAGTTTGAAAATATTGTGCTAAGCTACAGAAGGACTGAATTTCCTTGGTCACATAGCTTGAAAAAGGAGAATAGAATGATATTTGCAGAACTTTGCAAGACTCTGGGCTAGAAACATGAATAAATAACATCAAAAGGAACACCTCTTGACTTTGTTCTGGCCTGAACCTGAGCCTAGATTCCTCCCAGGCCGCTTTATTTGGGCCAGTAAGTGTCTAAATGTTTTGCTATGTGTAGTGTCTGAGCCTACTAGAGAAGACAGCTCGTGCTAAGCCATCCATACTTACAAGTTAAATTATTATCTCTTATATTTCCCTACCAAAGTGGGTTTTCTTGTGGGAGGTAGGAGGGAGAAGCATTAATTACTGTATGCTACATGGATTTATGTGTTTAGTTCATTCCAGCTTCCTTATAATTCTAAATGGAAAAAAAAAAGCAGTTGTCTCCATTTTACCCTGGACCACATTGTTCAGTAATAATGAAGAAGGGGAAACTATAAACAGGAACTCAAATAGATATGTGTTCAAATAGCATTATTTATAATTGGACTAGAAACCAAGTGTCATTAACATATGAATGAATATGCAAAACACTGGGTACACGTCCAGTGGCATATTTGATTTCACCAAGTTCTGATATATGCTATAGCACACATGCCACAGTATACATGTACAAGTCAGGGGACAACCCATGGGAGTCAGTTCACATGTAGGTTCTCAGGGATTGAATTTAATGTTTAGGTGTGATGACAGCTGCCCTTAGCTGCTAAACCATCTGGCCAGGTCAGAATAGGCAAACTTACAGAAAGCAGACTGAGGTTTTCCAGGGCCTGGTAGAAAGAATGTGGAGTAAAGTAATGAGTACTTGATACTGAATGGTTACAGTTTCTGCTTAGGGTGACACATTTTTAGGAAAAGATGATTGAGAGGGTGAACTCAACACCACTGAACTGTACACTTAAAATGATTAAAGTGTCATGTTTATGTTTTGCCATGTAAAAGTGTAAAAAAGTAAGATTCAGGTTGGTAACCTCATTCTGCCCAAGTCTAGAGTCTGTGATCTCTTCACTCTCTAGTCATCTCAGAATTTAACCTAGGACAAAAGTGTCCCCTGAACCAGTTTCCTGGGTGTAGCTAAAGTGATGAAGCAAGAAGAATGATCAAGTCTCAGAGTGGGAAGGGGCTGGTATCTGCAACATTTCCATGCTAGTTGGAATCCCCTGGCCCTAAGTGGTGTGTTGCTATAATTCTCATGTCACAGGCTTCCTGCATAGCCATTTAGAATGACTGTGCAGGTTGTCACCCAGATATACCTCTGACTCCTGAACAGTTTTTCTTAGAAACAGAATTATCTTTGTGCATAGCTTTATTTCATTTCAGCTGCTCACAGAAGATGAAGCCAGTTCTTAGGCCCTTTTCCTTCTTGTGACCTTTCAGGTCAGAAAATTGGACATTCCTTTGATGTCCGTAGAGCCAGCCCTGCCTCTGACCTCCTTTCTTCTCTGTGTGTTTCCTGCTCAGAATTCCATTTTGGGTATTTGCAGTCAGAGACTCTCCACAGGCTTCCTGGGCATCCTGCCCCAACTGTCATTAGTAGGCAGGACACTGGTCCCAGTAGTACTTGTGCTTGGCTGACTCCCTGTACATCCCACCTTCCCACCCCTATCTGTAGGCCTTGGGCACAGAAATGGCATCTAATAGATATAGGAGTTTCCATCCCGCCTTTACCTCTAATATCCATAGATTAAAATATTATTAGAGAAAAATCTACCACACTTTCAGATGGAGACTAGATTGGGATCTGTGGAACAGAAGGGCAATGAATGTTCTAGAAGGCAGAAAACCAGCTGGCTATGTCCTCATCTCTCACATATAAAGCCTAAGGGACTGTCCTGTAGGAACATTCTGCACTTTAGCCTCTTGGGACCAGAGTGCCAATTGCCAAGAACCTGCATGTGGTAGTGTTGACTCATGCAGAACAAAGTTGGCTGGATGCAAACTACAAGGAAGAACCCCTTCTGCCCCAACAACATCTCTGGGGCTGTGAGCCCCATGTGCAAAGCCTGTGTAAACATCTCTGGTTGCACACTTCAGTTCACAGGTCACAACTGGGGATTATCAAGTTGACAGAGCTCAGCTGGCTTCTCATTCCATGTCTGGGCACACTGCATTTTGTTAATTATCTTCTTTTGCTTCTGACGTAAAGGGTCAAGAGGACTGGGTCAGAGTCACTGTGGTTTTCTTTTCTTCTCATTAGAGCTATCCAGCTCTTAGTGCCCTGGTTAAATTCCAAAGCTGTTTAAAATGTTCTCTGTCCCTCTTCCCATTGCTCAAGACTCTTTCATCCTGATCTGTCTGAAGCCACTTGAAAAGCCAAGAAAATGTGTGTCTACATCTCTTTAGCCCAGTGAGTATCCTCCTTATGAGAGCCATGGCTATTTCTTGGTGGTGCTGTGATTCTACTTTGCTGATCCAAAGTCCTGTGACCAAGTCATTAAGGATTGCTCCAGGCTTTCTTGCCTTCACTTTATCACCTGCTGTCAGTCAGGGTTCTTGTAGCCTATCTTATTCTTTAAAAGTTGTCCAGAAATATATCAGTTTTGTCCTAAGGAGAAATTGAATTCTTCCAGAACTTCAGCTTTCTTTGAAGACTTCCTAGAGCACATATACTAGAAATGGAAAGATGGAGGGACTTCTTTACTACCTAGCCAATCCCTTCTCCTTTAGGCATGGCCATGCCTTACATCAGCTGTAGAGTCACATGTGTCTGATGAGACCATCTCTGTAGTTCTCCCTGAGGACCAAAAGGCTGCCTACAGTTGGCCACCCACTGTGGCCAAACCATATCATCATTGGTTTGTAACTGCTGCTGCTGGCCAGTTGAGTTGACCTTTAAGTTACTGTGATGAGTCCTGTGATATGGACACAGGATGGACAATCAGGGTGCCTATGGCTGATGGACATACTTGGCTCAGACCCCACCTGGAAAAGTGTCTGAATGGATCACACACTGATCTTTAACCCTGCTTACTCTTGGCCTAACAGAATCCTTAAATGTTCTCAGGTCTACCCCCAGAAGGCACAAGGTATCACCATCCAGAGAGTTAATTACCAGAGTGGTAGCCATGTGCCTACATTGTAATGGAATTGTAGGCCTCATATAGGATGTTGTTCCTTCCAAACCAGAGTCCAAGTATTTCCCATGTGCCACACCCACTTGTGGGGCTTGGCCAACAGGTATGACATCTGATGGGTGTGGGAGTTCTGGTTGAATTCCTTTCATCTTACAAGATTGCTACCCCTCATTTATCACTAGCACTCAAAGATTAAAATCTTCACCTGGTGGCACATGCCTTTAATCCTAGCATAGAGGCAGGTGGATCTCTGGTAAGGCCAGCTGGATCTAAAGAGCAAGTTCCAGGGCAGCCATGGCTACACAGAAAAACCCTGTCTCAAAAACACAAAAAACAAAAACAAAAAAATCTTCGCTGGAGAAAAATGTAGCCCGGTTTCAGATGGAAAGTAGCAAGGTGCTACCTTCCAGTTGCTCAAACACCCAACCACATGATACTCCATAGAGCTCAGACTCTGTGTCTTTGAGATCTTTGCAAAGTAGAGAGAAAGATGGCAGGCTGGGCACATCTTCCTAGAGGATTGGAGGCTGCTGAGGTATGAGATAGATTCTGGACAGATCTCTGGAGAAGAACCCATGGGACTGAGCATGAGCACTCTATAGTGGAGGGAAGAGAAAGTTCAGGTTTTGTCGGGGCTGAATCTTCAAGAATGTGGGAAATACCCTCCTTAAGAAAGTGAATAGCAGTTGGGCATGGTGGTGTACAGCTTAGCACTTTGGAGGCTGAGGCAGCAGGAGCATCATTAGTTTGAGGTCAGCCTGAGCTATAAGCAAGATCCTGCCTCATGGAGGTCGAGGGATGATTAAGCTGTTATGAGCACTTTCTTCTCTTTGAGAGGACCAGAGCTTGATTCCCAGCATTCACATTTGTCTCATTCCATCCTAACTCTAGTTCCAAGGAGTCTGGATGACTTCTTCTGACTAGGGCACTAGGCATGCACATGAGGCACATACATACAACCAGGCAAAACATTCATAGACATAAAATTAATCTTAAAGAAAAGATCATGTCTCAGAGAGGAGGAAGGAAGGAAGGAAGAGAACACCATGTACAGTCTAGAAATATGGCTCAGAGTTTAAGAGAACTTGTTGCCATTGCAGAGGACCTGGGTTGGATTTCCAATACCTACACGGCAGCTTAAAGTCATCTATAAC
Organism: Pachyuromys duprasi; assembly: GCA_028658305.1. Taxonomy (NCBI): domain Eukaryota; kingdom Metazoa; phylum Chordata; class Mammalia; order Rodentia; family Muridae; genus Pachyuromys; species Pachyuromys duprasi. The sequence goes on from CM053762.1 coordinate 70,237,127, forward strand.
TCCAGTTCCAGGGCATCCAGCACTCTCCTCTGCTCCAAAAGTACCAGGCGTGCACATACATACTGTAGGTAAAACATTCATAAAATAAAAATAAATTATCTTTAAAGAGAGAGAGAGAGAGAGAGAGAGAGCGCACATTGGGCTGGAGAAATGGCTCAGCACTGTCTGCTCTTCCAAAGGTCTTGACCTCAATTCCCAGCAACCACATGGTGGCTTATAACCATCTGTAATGAAATCTGGTGTCTTCTCCTGGTGTATAAGCATACATGCAGGCAGAGTACTATATAAATAGTAAATAAAGAAACCTTTAAAAATAAATTAAAGGAGCACATTATGTACAAAAGTGAATACTAAAATGAAACAACAACAACAAAAACCCTGTCAAATTCCTGGAGCCATCTCTATTTACTAGAAGTGGTTTTGTTTGTATGGTTGGTTGTTTTGTTTTGTTTTGTTTAGAAATCTTGTTCACTGAAAGTGGCTTCCCCTCCCCATCTGGAATATTCTGTATTATTGTTGCGTATCCTATATATTCTTCATATATTCTGTAATATTGCTGCCCCAGAGCAGCAAGTAGAGAGCCCCAAGCGTAAAAACTTCCTCTACTGCGGGTGCTTCTGCTCCTGAATGGAGACTCTTCTTTGGCAAGCAGTGAGTACTGCTTCCCAGAGAACTTCAGAGACATGACTAGCTTACCTGATGGAGGAAACTTACCTTTCTGGGTTTCCTCTGCATGGCTGGTAGCCACAAAAACACCATGGCAGTTCTCAAGACTTGTAACTGACATGCTGGGTTGAGTGAAGAAAGGGATGTTCCTGTCATGAACTACTGGATATGAACCTTAGACCCAGTGTGCAGGGTGCCTTGCTCATGAGCTGTACTGATTTATTTCTCCGTAGTGACCCAGAAAACAAAAGCTTTCATTCTCCTTTGATCTGTTCTTGTTTGGAGTTTGAGATTGTATATCATGCCTGACCATAGAAAGAGAGGGACTGCCCCAGACGGACTTCAGGGCAGGCAGCAGCAGCTCTAACACATGGCCCTGAGGTTTTGAATAAAAAGGTAAAAAGAATGGCATATTTTCTTCCTGTCAGCCAGGCCTTAAGTCAGCCCCCAAGCAAGGAAATGTTCTCCATGAGCTACAGTCTACCAACTTTTCCCTTTGTCTTCTGGTTGTGGTTGGACAGCATGTGCAGTTTTAAGTCAGGAGTCCAGGTTGGAATAAGTCCTCATCATATGCTGCTTCTACTCCCTGCTTTCCCCACCTCATCTCCAGTTCTAGCAACTGACAAGATGGTATCTTCCAACTATTGAAAGAGGAAATTATTAGAAAGCTGGAGGCAGGGACTTTTGTATCATCAGATACACCCATAAGAGACTTGGACTGGGTTGGAGAATACCTGGACCCAAGAAATGTCTCTCAAAACAGATCAGTAATCCCTAGCCTTCAATCCCAAGTATCTGCCTGAAATTTACCAAGACTCTGCATTTAGTTCTGACTGAGAAAAGTGTCCCAGCTTGTCACCAAAGCAGAGGTAGACTAGATGACCCCATAATGTGTCGAAACATGGAATTCTTTTTTTCTGAAAATGTGGTGTCAGACTTGGAACCTAGGACCTTGCAGTTCCCAGGCAAGCACTCTTTCACTGAGTGGCTCCTAACCCAAACATGTATGTGTGCATACCATTATTTAACAAGCATGTTTAGTACCTCATTCATTTGTTTCTTGAGTAGAGAGATTTTGCATTTGGAATTGAGGTAGACCTGAATCAAGTGTGAAGTCCACCATTTCCTGAATATTTGATCTCTTATGAAATTTATGGAATACTCCATTTTGGAGGCGAGTAAAACACCAACTTGCTTTTTCCCCAGCTCTTTTAAGTCTCAACACACATGCCTATTACCCTGAAGCCATGGATTCCGGTTTATACAACATCCTTTCTAAGAGTAGCAGAAATATAAATGGGTAGGAAACTCAGAAGCAGGGCGCAGCATATAGTGGCCTCTGCTTAGGACCAGCAGCTCTCAAGCTAGCCCTTCCCCCTGGTGCCCATAGACACTGCCTTTAACTATGGCTCCTGCTTGGGTGCTGGATTCCCACTCCCTTTCCACTCCTACAGCCAGTCCTCCTGTAGCTAATCCAAATCTCCTCATGTCTAGGACATTCAGGATACAGTTGTGGGAGTGTCTGTTCCTTATTCTCCTCCTTGAGGGGAAATGAGCATCCCCCCAAACAAGTGCTTTCATCCTTGTCCTGCAGGACAAACCAGTCCTTTTGTTTAGAAAGAAGGGAATGCGTGGGGACCCCTTTGTTTCAGAGTCTTGCTTCTTTGCTGCTCTACTTTTTCTGAGAAAGCTGGGAGATTGCAAATAGTTTACATGGGGAATGTCAGCTGCCCACATATGAAAATACACACATCATTAAAACGTAAGTACTTGCATCTGGAGATAGAGTGGACAGTCTCCTCAGCTGACCTTTTGTCCACTGGCAGAATCACTGCTAATGAGCACTAAGCTCCTCAGGGGCATGTTTCCTTATGTTGAAGCAAAACATATGTTGGCTATTAGCTTGGGTGTTTACATGCATGCCTGTTCGTATGCTTCTGTACATACTACATGTGACAGTACCATACCAGTAGCATTGATCAAAATATGCATAATATGTTATGCCTCCTTTTCCAGTGACCATGGGTCTCTTAACAGGACTTGCTCTTCAAGACCACAGTCACATTCTTACATACTATTAGGAAGAAGCTTGGAATCCATCACATCATGCTGTTGTTTAGGCTTTCTGGCCAAATTGCCAGGTTTTAAAACTTTCCACATACATTTAGTCTTCAAGCCAACCCCAACCAAGCATGTACTCATTCCAGATCCATTGCTTTACCTACACAGCTTCAAAATCCTCCAGCTCTTCCATCCTATGATACCACTACCTTAGCCATCTATTCTTTACATTCCAAGGACTGTTGTCCCTGCATCATGCATGACTGGCCACCAGTGCCACACTTGAGCATTGCAGTGGCTATGTTCCTAGTTGGCATGTTAAAGCTTAGGGTCACAGAGTGGATGTCAGAGGAAGTAAGGATACAATGGTAGAAGAGACCTAGACAGAAATGAAAGGACAAAGCCATCCATTGTCAGGGGTCTCCCCTGGTTCAAAATGAAATGAAAAGTTTTTTCTCTGTGTGAATTTTTTTCTGTCTTTCTGCCTGCAGAAGTATGTTCTGGTAAACTTTGGCTTTGGGATCTGCTATGATTTCAAAGAACAAGTAGAGGAAGCCTCAGGAAGAGTAATGGGCAAGCAGAAAAGGCAGTGAGGAACATAGCAGGAGGGGTCCCAGGAGAGTAGTGTGCTAACGTGGTATCTTCTGTCTGAGTCTTCTGACAGGCTCAGGTCTCCAGTCTACATCTGTCTCTTCTTGTTGGCAAAATTCATTCCTTGCAATCACTGGAAAGAGGATTTGGTTTGAATCACTTAATCTCTTCATGTTGAACCGGGAGCTGATTTTAAAGCCATAGTTACTAAGCCAAGACATTATTGTCTGTCTATTCTTTGGCTTCCCCACTAGGGCTCTTTGCTTGTGGGTACCTAAACCCAAGTGTAAGGCTTGCCTGATATCATGTGCACAGATGGGTCACCTCTAGATTTATGCTTGTCCCTTTTATCCCTGCTTGTTGCCCTCATTTATAGGCAGAGGCTGAAGAGGAGTAAAGAGGCTTCAGCCTCTTTTTGTCTCTGACTTCATCTTCCCAAACATCTTTTCCAGCTGAACTTAGAGTCTGACCTTACAGTATCTTGCTTTTGACACTGGCAGAGCCTCAAGGGCTGAGGTCTTATTGGGAGGTGGAGGAGGGGACAGGATGATCTTTAAGTCCAGTCAGATCTCAATTGAGAGTAATCCAACCTGGGTTAAATCCCTTCTCTGCCACTTCTTGGAAAAATTACTTAACCTTTCTGAACTTCCATCTTCTGCAAGGCAGATGTCTTAGTAGTTCCTACCTCACAGAGATAGTATAGATTAGGTAATGCATGTCAGAGCTTCCATTCATTGTTGACCAGGGTTGTGTTTTAGTGCATGTGAAACATTGTTATAGGGTTTTTATGTTGTTGTTGTTGTTTTAAATTTCTGTTCAATCTGTAAGTAAATTTCATTTGTAAATAAAGAATAGTCAGGAGCTAAGAAAATTTAAAGTTCTGGTTTTAGTTCATTTTGTATATCACTATATATAACCAAGGGACACTGGGAATTTTTTTTTTTTTGGCAGGGTGTCATCTTATAATACAGCATTCATATGTCTAACTGGAGAATAGCACTTGAGATCAAGACCACACTGACTTTTTCTCTTACCCTTCCCATGCTAGCTATCAGTTGGGCTGATAAGGAATAAGCTGGGTTTTGTGTAGATGAAAAAACAGATGTACCATGACAAAATATGTACCTTATCCAGACAGTTTGGCACTTGGGCCCCTCCTCTGTGAAGCTAAAAAATGTCTTCCTTCTTCCCTGCAGCTCCTAGAGTCAGCATCTCTATGTTGTCTTTGCGGACTGACACTAGAACAAGATCACAAGGCATTCTGTCACCTCAATAATTGACACTTATTCAGTAGAGCAGCCATCTGCCAGGCATAACACCCCCACCCCCAAATTCAAGAGGCCTACCAATCAGCTGTCTTTCTCCTGAGAGATTTGTATACAGCTAATGGCTTGTCCTCCTGGTTCATTGCCTGCAGTTACTGGCTGTGAAGAAACTAAACTGCCAGAATCCCCCAACCAAATTTATATGCTTCTTAGGGAGGAAACTTAAAAATTCATCAATTTTCAAGGTTCAAAGGAGACTTCAACATCTCTGGCACACCTCCCTACTTCATAGAAAGAGATGGAGCCACAGGATGGCAAGGTCAGAGATAAAAAGTAGCACAAGTCCCTGGTTGTGGTATAGGTTCCAGCAGGATATAACTATAGGTTCTTAGAGCAAAGAATAGGAAGGGGATAGGAATGGAACTAGGCAGAGAGAGCTGCCACCACTTAAGATAATTCATGGTAGAAAATGTGCTCCCGCTGGAGCTTGGTGAAAATGGCTTTGTAGCCACACTATAGGCCATAGACGCTAAGGCTGGGGCCTCTCCATTCAGCTGAGGAGAGGGTCTCTGAGGGGGATGAGCCCACACAAAGGGCAGGGATGGGAAAGAAGGAATGGATTGCAGCATTTGAAACCATTAGGAATAGAGAGTGAAACACTGCTATTATTCAATAGAGATGTATCAGCTACTACTGCCCCTCCCCACTACCCTCAGGATTGCCTCCCAGTAGGCACTGTCTAATGGACTTTAGCAAGTCTCCCAGCCCTATAGCTATATCTCTATAGCTGGGAGAGAAAGCAAGTCTTTCATAATTCACATTGCATTTTTTGGAGTCTACTCCTTGTTGTCTTCTCAATTTTTCCCTGTAATTTATTAAAATTCTACCTTGATATCCAGCTGGTGAGTCAAGTCCTGGGAGCAGTTGTCAAGGGTGAACAGCAGGGAGGAGATGGGTTAAGCTGAGGAAACAAGACTTTAAGATGCTGAGTGACCTCCATGAAGTCACACAACCAGAAATCTCACTAAGTCTGGGTTCATTTACTGCTATCCAGTCTAATAGCCTACCTGCCACACTAAACACTGTCTATACATCCTACAGCAGTTCTGGGGAGGGGTGGGGTAGGGGAAGGCAGACAGAGGGCAGGTGGTCACATGTCGGGACAGGTAGCTACATCTTTCCACAATCACCTAGCATCTGGCTTGTTTTTGAACCTGCATCTGTGAGGAAGCTTCAGTCACCCTGTTCTTCCTCTTTACTGACATCATTCCTTTCCTTCTTCCAGTCCCCAGTCTTCATTCCCCAAGTTGGCCAGGACCTGGTCTCCCAGACAGAGATGAAGCTCCTGCAGAGGCCCTGCAAAGAACTCTTCTCTGCTTGTGCTCAGTAAGTGTTCTGCCCTCGGGCTCTACCCAGCTAGACAAGAGCCCTGACTGTCTGGGCAGATCATGCCTATTTGGGCAGACTTCTGCCTACCTGGGCTGACCTTCACCTACCTGAACAGACTACCAACTATGTAGGCAAATCATGCCTACCTGGACAGATTCCTATCTTCAGTGATTTTCCTGGTTCTAGACCAAACCCAAAGCCTAGGTTCCTGGGGATTGTATCTCACTCTGTCCTTTCCCACCTTTGAATCCTAGGCCCTCCTCTAACTCAGCAAGTCTGTATGCATGTAGTCCCACTTCACCTCATGGTCACATCAGGGAGTTCTAATTTAGTATAGCTCACGTCTGGGGTTGTTAACTTAATCTTTGTGTTTTACTGTTTATGTCCCTATTTGAGTATTCAGCCCCATGTGAATTTACCCCTGTGCTCTACCACGGGACCAGAAACAAATGCTAGCCCATGGCAGGGACATTATGAATACTTACAAGTTCAATGCAGTTTAAGCAACCATTGGCAGAATAAACAGGCCTCTGGCCAGATGTGGAGTAGCTGTTGTAAGGCCTGGCTCGTTTGTAGTCTGAAGACAGTAACCTACTTGACTCTGTCTAGCTCCTTCAAGATGGGAATTATAACATGTTTATCTTTCTGTCACTCTGGACTAGGTCTGTGCATGACTTCTTGAAAGGAGACCCCTTTCATGAGTACCTGGATAGCATGTATTTTGACCGTTTTCTGCAGTGGAAATGGTTAGAAAGGTGAGTACCATACACTCTTTACATGAGAGTTTGCAAGTTTGAGAGGTAGGGTACAGAGTTCATATGTATTTATACAGATCAAATACCTTCCACAGATCCCTTGAAACAATCAAATTGACCATCCTCCTTTCACTATGTGAACAGGTTTTAGGTTGTGCCAACATACATATTTTATTCATGCTTCTTTGGTTCTCTGTCTTTCTCTATTAGATACTGTTCTCTCTCTATCTCTTTCTTTGTCTCTCTCTCTTTCTCTTTCTGTCTTTCTCCCCATGCCCCCGTTCTGAGATCAGATGCTACACTTGCTAAATTCATGTTGACTACACCCTCGGCCCCTAGTCCTAACTTTTTCTACAGTCTTCCCTAAAGAATGAATAGCTTTGTACATAAAACTCTGTGCACTTCTGGCAATACACTCTCAAAAGGCACCTGATCATAACCTGTGAAAGACTAGTCAATTGCCTCCAAAATAGCCACCTCCAGTTTCTAACCATGCTGGTACCTGAGCCCCCTTGCTCATTGTGCTCTATATTGTTCTCATATTTTCCTTCCCACTAGTGAGCAGTGGGGTATCCTTACTTGTTATTTTCCACCTCACTAATTATGAATGAGACTGGGCATTTATTTGCTGCTTCAGTCTCTTCAAAGTGTTCTCATGGGTAGCTCTCACTTGGGCAGGTGTGACTGATATGAAAGTAAGTCATGAAAGGGATATGACTCATCTTGTCTCTGACTAGACCAGGTAATGCTTGAGGGGTTAGGGGAGACAGTCCAGGACCATTTCATGGTTGATAGAGCTTATACCTGGCTTAAAGCATGCTGGGCTGAGTGTACTCAGCTCAGAGGTCCCTATCCTTAGAAGCTTGGTACCCCGGTGGTATGCTCCATGCTCAGAGCAAGAAGCCATTTTATTCTGTAACCTGTACATATAGAGTGGGTCAAGCCTTTTGCAGATACAGAAAGGCTTTGGGTCAGAGCCATCTCAAGACCCCAGGTGCATTCTGTTCTGCACACTTCAGGATGCTATGTAGGAAAACAATCTCCTTATAGCCACTGTCTTTCTATACTGACCAGTGGGAATGACCTGATCAGAGGCTCATCTTTGATCATGGCAGCACTGGGGTTCAAGCCTTCAACATACAAACTTGGGGCCACAGTTTTGCATTCAAACCATGACAGAGCCTATGAGCAAGATATATCAGCAGTAGGTATTGTCAGCTTGAATATCTGCAGAGCAGGCATGTTCTTTATTACAAATAACTACATCTCTTACAAAAGCAACTTATGAGAAGCTTTGGCATGAGTGCATTTGCCTTCTCAGTATATCTGTTTTACTGAAGATGAAAGGCCTAGAGAGGTTGATAGGCTAGCCCTAGGCTATACAGCAAAGGCCAGGCAAAGGTCAGAATCTAAATCCAACATCTTTCACTCAAGTCCTCGGTCATCAGTCTACCCAGAAGTCGAACTCTAATTGACTCTTGGCTGTGGCCACTGGCTTTCTTTTTATTTATCTGCAGAGCTTCATGAAATGGACATTTTGACCATTTCAAATTAAGAATAAAATCTTTGGAAGGTACTAAGTTCTTAGAGCTAGTAAGATGAGCTCCTACTGTAGGATTCCCTACCTCTCCAGCTTTCTTCCCTCAATCGTGACCTATTTACACTATGCTATTGAAATATTTATGGGTTTTTACCCTCCCAGGGTTAACCAAGAATGATTGCAAGACAATCATTTTTCTAGCAGAGGATCCCTGCAGTACTAGTGACTATTTATTCTCAGTGTATTGTAAATGGTTATGGAAGCATAACCTTTTCTGCCTTCATGTGATAATTGTAGGAAAAGCTTCTGGCCCTATGTTAGATGCTAGCACTTGGCAGGATTCTCTGAGACACCTATGCTGCCTTAGTGCTAAGTAGGAAGCCAGGTACTGAAGGGTACTCTGGCAGGGTGCCCTGTGCACCTGATGTGGATCAGCAAAAAGAGAAGTATGTCACATACATGAAGACCTGGGACCTTAGAGTTCCCTGGGTTTTCATGGTTGTCCCAAAGGCAATTGTATGTAGTATGAAGAGGTGATTTCAAGGAAATTTATCAATAGGAAAGCTCTTTAGAGGATGTGAATGTTCAAGACTTGCTGGAGGCTTGTGGGTCCTCCTCAAACTGATTAATTCTGTCTCCTTTAGTCCCTGTCCTGATCAGGAATGTTAGTGTGTGTGTGTTCTCAGAAGTAATCCCTGTGATCCAAAAGGTACCTTTCCCATGTTATAGTGCTTACTTTTCGCCAACCAGACAAGGGATAAAAACAAGCTCTTCATCCTAGAATTCTTGGCAAGAGCTAGCTGACCTTATTTGTTGACTCCTGAGAATGCCATCCATGCCTTCTGATGAGAACTTCTGTCTGGTCAGACATGCTCCCTGGCTCTTGCTCATTAAATTGGGAAGCTGGAGACAGAAAATGGTGGGTATTTTTATCACCAACTCTTTGGTGATACCATATTATGAATGGATGGAAATATAACAAAGCAGTCCCTGTGAAGAAAAGGCTAAGAGCTGATTATCACAGAGTACCTGGAGCAGACCTGTAGCCAGCAACGTTTGCGCTAAGCAAGGTGCATTCCCTCTTGGGTGTGTAGAACAGCAAGTGTGAGCCCTACAGGGGTCAGGAGGGCTCACATCCCCCACCCTGTACCCCCAGCAGAGTTTCCTCCTGGGTCCAGCCATAGGCTATGCATTTGTGAGAGAGCAGAGGTATATTGTCAGGGAAAGGGTAGCTTCCATGAGCCTTTAATTGCCTAGATTGGGCTGAGCTCCTACAGAAGGAAGAGGGAAATCCTGAATCAACATGGTTAAGCACTGTGGGCTTATTCTTCCAAACCTTCTTCCTGGGCTTCCTGAGAAAGCCAAAATGTCTTATCACCTAGCTCCCTAGGACCCAGAGCCAGAGGTCTGGATCTCTAGCTCAGTCTCAGAGGAAGACGTTACATGCCCTGGGCACTCTTGTCTATTTCTTATGGATCTTAAATCTTATTTCAGGAGACAAATGTCAGGTTCTTGATATTTTTCAGACAACCAGTGACCAAAAATACTTTCCGGCAGTATCGAGTGCTGGGCAAAGGGGGCTTTGGAGAGGTGAGTGAACATCTCCATTGAAGGGGCTGGGCCTCTGCTCCCCTTCTTCACTTCTTTTAGAACAATAGTGATTTCAGAAGGATTCTCTTGTGCTGTCATGGCCAGGATGTCAGGCCTTGGAGTTGGGTAGACCACTGTAATATACTATGACCTGAGTGTCTGCCTTCTACTGCAGGTCTGTGCCTGCCAGGTTCGGGCCACTGGTAAAATGTATGCTTGCAAACGCTTAGAGAAGAAGAGGATCAAAAAAAGGAAAGGAGAGTCAATGGCACTCAATGAAAAGCAGATTCTTGAGAAGGTCAACAGCCAGTTTGTGGTGAGTGTCTAGGGCCACAGGCCCGTTCTTCTGGTGACTGGGACTTTCTTCCTTACAAGTAGTGATGGCCCTCCAATATAGCTAGTCCCCTTTTCTGGGATCTCTGTTCTATATGGCCAGCTAAAAAACTCAGTGAACAAAACAAGGCCACTCTAGGCCCAGACAAGGATGTCTGGGTTCCACAGATGCTCCTGTCTGGTTCATTGTGATGGAGGCCATCATGGTGGAGTTTCCTCGAGAAGTGCTATTTTGTTTGTGTGCTTCCTGGTCAGTCTAGACTACGTTCTGCCCAAGTAATAAGTTAGCCCTAGCTTTATATATCTCTACAAAATGAAAGCTATATCAAGTCCAGTCAGATTGAGCCCCTCTTCACTTACTAACTCAATTAAAGCTAGGAAAGAATGTGGGGGAAGTCTCCACAGGGACTTCTCACTGCCTCACCTGGACTGGCATGCCATACTTCCACCCATAGTACACTGGTCACAGCTAATCATCTTAGGGACAACCTTCCTGCAGAGGAGGCTAAATATCCATGGAGAAGCATGGATATTTGGTAAGCTCTAAATGTTTCTTCCACATGTTATTATAGAGACTAATGTTTTTTAATTTCTTTGTTTGAATGTTTTGCCTTCATGTACTACATGTACCATATACATGTAGAGGCAAGAACACGGTGTTTGATCCCCTGGAGCTAGAGTTATAGACAGTTGTGAACTTCTGTGTGGGTACTAGAAATTGAACCCAGGTCATCTAAAAGAGCAGCCGATGTTCTTAACTATGAAGCCATCTCTCTAGTCTTATAAAAACTAATCTATGTAAGAGATAAAATTCAAATAACAGAAAGATACACAATAAAAACCAAATACCTCCTTTGAGTAGAGTAGTCATTCTAAGCATGGTTTATTCATGTATTTGCTTTATTATTTGTAGCAAACAGGACCATCCTGTGCATCTTATGCTATGATGATTTTTACTCTGAAGTTGTTTCCCCCTCTCTGTCTAGACCTATGGCCTAACTCTTCCCTTAAAAAAACAAAAAGTTATAGATCATTGCTCTGTATAGCCCATGAAATTGAGATTGTTTCTCGTTTGTGAACCTCTACCAACCATGCCATGATATCCACTTTCAAACATTCCCTGGTATGCATCTGTGAATGTAGCCAGGGTCTAGAGTCATAGCAAAGGAATAAGGACTATGCACACTATCTTACAGTTGTTTGTCAACTGGCTTGCCCTAATTAAATTCCTGGCAACTGTGTGATTAAGAGGGGATACCATCATCAACTTTTGGTTATTCTTCAGAGAAGGACTGGTTTATGAAGTGATGCTCAAACAGGACAGAAGTTTTGGTCTCTGGGTCTCATTCTAGGTTGTCCCAGCTGCCATGTTTGTCCTTAGGGAATAGAGAATTCAGTGGTACCTCGAAGGAGGACTTGGACAAAGCTAACATCAGCTTGGTTTGGTCTGGGCTATTTTGACTTTAGGTTGCCACCTTGATGCTGCCCAGTGGAGCCCTCATCTGTGAGGGAGGTGCTGGTGAGTCCTACTCAGAAAAGCATGATGTGTCTGACAAGCCTGAGCTGGCACATCTTCAAGGTCCTAGACCTTTCTTAAGTGGGTTCTATCCACTACCCTTGGTAGAGAGTCTCCACAGTAACACCTGGTGTCAGCTTTTGTCACTATAAGAAAATACCTGAGACATTTATCTAATAAAAAGAACAGGTTTATTTTGGCTCCCAATTATGGAGGTTCCCATCCAAAATCGAGCAGCCTTGTTGTTGCAGGATTTGCACCACAAATAAACAAACAAAGCAGAATAAAGAGGCAAGAGATGGCTAAGTCTCACAGTCCCCTTATAGGATACCCCCAATGACCCAAAGGTCCTCTCATAGAACTGTTCTCCTATGGTCTTCTCTCCTCCCAATAGCACCACCCTGAGAACCAGTTCTTTAACACGTAGACCTTTAGAGGACACTCACACAAACCATGACACACCTCCTGGACCCTTCCTGGGGCTCACCTGGGCAGGTGTGGAAGGAAGGGGGTCAGCTCCAGCAGTTAGCAATGGAAGCCAGTACCTGTGAGTTCACACCACCTCTGCTACCAGTCTGTCTCTTTTCCTCAGAAATGACTCCTATTCTTCTTGATGTTTTCATCCAAGTTTTATGGCCCAGCCTATTCCAAGCCTGGCTGCCAGTGGCTAGATTTCATTTTTGCAAACTACCAATGTGGAGACTACAGCACAGTGTAAATTGCCTCAACACAACACAACCTGCCTCATCCACTGCATCTTGGGTATCAGGGATCCACCAGAATCATACCTGTTGACATGTCCTATGTGGAGTTTTTCTTCCAGGCTATTGTCTGTTCCCCAAATCCTCACTGCCCCTCCTGAAGTATGAAGGGCCATTATATGCCTGGCTTGTCTCATTAGCCAACTAGGCAATATCCAGTTTTTAAAAGTAATGCATGAACATGCCTTTGTGGTATGGGAACTGTCATCACCTTGGTAGACTTGCTGAAAGGTCAGGGTTCTGCCTGCCCATGTCCCCTTTAGCCCTTTATTTTGAGCCACTTGTCAAAAGATCTGAAGATGAGTTCTTCACTGAGTATGAAAGAAAGCAGGCAAGATCATTGAGAGGAGGTCTAGGCGCAGGGTATGAATTACTTTGTACCCTTCAATCCTCCTGCCTTTCAGCTTTAATGATCCCAGGGCAGGGAGTATTAGTGACAGTTGCTGTGACCTTATCATAGTGCTGCTCTTGTGTTCCCAGGTCAACCTGGCTTATGCCTATGAGACCAAAGATGCACTGTGCCTGGTTCTGACCATTATGAATGGGGGTGATCTGAAGTTTCATATCTACAACATGGGGAACCCTGGCTTTGAGGAAGAACGAGCCTTGTTTTATGCAGCTGAGATCCTCTGTGGCCTGGAAGACTTACACCGTGAGAATACTGTCTATAGGTGAGCAGTTCTCCCAGAGTTTGACAGGGCCCCTATAACCCTCCAGTAATAAATACATGATTCCCAGGAATCTGGCTAGTGAGATGGACCACTCTCCTTGTGGTGTCTCTGGCCTCTAATGATTAGAGGAGCCAAGCTTGTAAAATGATATTCTCTAAACTTCTCCTCCAAGGAGAGACTGATCACTGCTACCCTGTCACCTGTACTCAGGTATACTCAGTAGATCCTAGTGGCTACTATCTGGAATCAGTCCCAACAGGATGTAGGGAGAGTCACTGTCCAAGGGAATTGGCTCCCCTGTAGCTGGGACTAGGTTGTGAACTACCTTGATATGGGTGCCAGGAACCAAACTCTGGTCCTCTGGAAGAGTATTAAGTGTTCACAACCACTGAGCTATCTCTCCTGCCTTCCTTCCTGCATTTTGAATGAATTTTGAATTATTCCCTTATGTGTGCAGAAGGAACTGATATTTTGTTATCGGACAGTTACATAATTTCTCAAAGGACCCCTTGGAATCTAATTGTTGTAGCAAATTGATTTCCACCATCATCTATTTAAAAAAATTGTGATAAGTTCCTGAAAGGTAAGGACTGATATTAGGAACTCTTCACTGGACACTGCCAGCATATGGGACCCTATTAGTCCTTATAGACCCCTAGTCACCTACACAGTCAGTTGATGACTTTCCATGGATTTCTGGGTAAAGATTATCTTGGGACTGCAAGAGGTTTTTAGAAATGAAAGCATGTTCTCAATAGCTCCTACCTCAAACACTAGCCCTTGCCTCTATTTCTGTTTCTTTATATTTTATTGTTTGGGTTTTTGGGTTTTGTTGCTATTGTTGTTGTTTTGTAATTGAAGTAAGAAGTCAGCTTTCCCCTAAAGGCTAAAAACTAAGAACCTTCTTGATTGCCTTTCATTTTAAAAAGAGTTTCTTGTATTGGGGATAGGGAACCCTAGAGTTCCAAATTCCCTTCCTCTAGAGCAGCAAAGACTGAAAGGCAGTGTTTCTCAACGTTCTTAATACTATGACCCTTTTATACAGTTCTTTATGTAGTGACCTCCAACCACAAAATTATTTTCATTGCTACTTCATAACTATAATTTTGCTACTGTTATGAATTGTAATATAAATATCTGTTTTCCTATGGTCTTAGGCAACCCCTGTGAAAAAGTCATTCAACACCTCGTCTCCAAAGGGGTCAGGTTTTCCTCCTTGTCCTGGCCACCTGCCCTAGATGGTTTATGAATTTGATCCTGTCCAGTAATCTCTGGCAAGCTGTTGTTTTCAAACCATGACCACTGCTTTCTTGAGTTGAGAGTTCTTGTCTTATTTGGAATTGCTAGCACATCAAAAGAAACCCATGTAAATAATAAAAATCAGCAAAGATGGTTTGTAATAAAGAAGAGTACACAAACACCCATCTCATTTGGTGAGATTGCCCAGGATTTGGGTACATGAACCACTCCCCACAGGGACAGCTGCCATCAGTTAAATAAACAAAACTGGCTGGTACAGAATTGGAGCCTCCGTTCAGATGCCAGTATTGCCATACCTGTGATGTAACAACTTGGTACACATCCTAAGCTAAAGCTTTTCCTTTACCCAGCTTTCACTAGGAAATCCATAGTCTTCTGCCTGTTCCCCTCTCTGTTCCCCTTCATGAGTAAGATCCTGTCACTGAAGAGAGGAGAACTTGGGGATAAGGTGAAACAGCCCCACTGGTAGCTGTGCCTTCTGCCTGGCTTCTTCCCAGGCAGACACAGCAGGACTTAGATGTGCCAGTCTCCTGGAACTCCATTCATACGAGTCTTCCCTCTGGTCCATCTCACAGACTTCTTCCCAATGGTGGAGCTAATGCTCTGGGCTTGGTGACTTCTCTTTGTTTCCAGGACTTGCTCTGCCTACAGGGTGTTCTGTGATGTCAGGTCTACCAAGCCCTCCAGGGAGTCTCTAACCATACTAGCCTTTGTCTTCTGCCCCATGAACCATGTGTGTGAGGACAAGTACCAGAACTGGCCTTTCCTAACCTGCTAGTCACTCTCTAGGAAAGAGAAGAAGCCAATGGCATTTGTGTTAAATTACGTGGAGGAGAGAAATGAGCTCACAATGGCCTTGACTGAGAAAGACCAGACTACCCCAGCCCAGAAGTAGGAGGCAGATATCTTGTGGTACCTAGGCATGACTAGCACCAGAGGGTCAACCCAAATGCAGTGTTTCTTTGCTGCCTGGAATGGCCATTGTTAGATGCCTGTTTTTTTCACTTACAGAGATCTGAAACCTGAAAACATCCTGCTAGATGATTATGGTAAGTCAGGGGCTGGAAGATGGGACATTTTCTGTTGCAGTATCTGAGGTTAGTATTCCAAGTTAACCAGAGCAAGGGCCTCCAGAGACTCTCAGGAATGGATGGGGTTAGGCCAAGGAAGGGATGGAGACCTATAGGGCAGAGGACCCCACTCCTGTTCCTTTTTCCTGGACCTGAGGGAGGCCTCTACTTTGTAAAGCAATGTAGCTCAGCTGACTCTGACAGCAGAGTCAGTGTCAGTGACAAAGAATGCTAGTCAAAGGCAAAGGTACCAACATTTAAATGTTCTGAGGAGCACTGGATGCCCATGCCACTTGTCCTACTCTTTGTTCTGTTTGTGAAGCAGAGACCTCAGACCTGTCCTTGCCACTATGGGGAGGACATGTAGTGAGGGTTCTACATGATGGCCCATGGAAATTAGCCTGTTGATTCCAGCTAGCTGTGAACATGTCATTATCTGTGTACTATCATTGTCATTTGCTTTGGGTGTAAGCATGTAGGTAGCAGCCCCTCACACAGCTTAGCCTGTCACATCTACAGAGTAGTTTTGTTATGTACCTGAGTAGATTTTCCCAACCCCACAGAAGGGCAGGAACATCCAAGTGCCCATCTAAGCCTGAGGTTCAGAGGAACCAACCTACCCTTGGCAGTGATGCTGCCAAGTCTTCTGCATGTTCCTGGGACACAGAGTAACCCTCCCCAACACATTTGCTAACCTGGAGAGAGCTGTGTGCGGAGGAGTGGGGAGCACAGGGTCGTCCAAAGAGGTTCAGGCCACAATGCAGTCACTGCAGTCGCAGGGGTAGTCCACTGCTGGTCCTCATATGCTCTTTTACCCCTTTCTGTCAGATATCACAGAGCTGGAGGCCATCTAAGCCACTCAGGCCTGACAGGTGTTTATGGACAAGGGCATGTGTTTCTTCCTGAATGTGAAATGTATCCATAATCCTGCTAGTAGGGGTGACAGGTAGAAGTGTAGAACCCTCAGGGTGTTGCTGCCTGGGTCTTAGGGGCAGTTTGGACTATGAGCTCAGATTCCAGGCCAGGCCCTGCCCTTCTCATTTCTCCATCTTTTTGAAGAGGGGGAAAAAAAAAACCAAACCACCTACAAAGATCTATCAGGAAGGCAAGGAGTAGCTTCCCAAGTTGCTTTACAACTTTTTCCCCTTAAGCACATTGTTGGAAAATGTCAAGAACCTCATATTTTTCCTGTGAAGCAATCCTAGAATCAGCCAAGACATTTTAAACTCTGTGACCTCAGCCTTCCAGGAAGCTCCTTGGGGCATTAAATGTGGCAGGTCAGCTAGTGGCCAGCTCTGTCCAAGTATCCTTTTGCATCTTTATTAGTGGTCCTCTCATTATGTGCAGTTCCTGCACATCTCACTTACACTCTCCCATGGTCACATGGTTACCCTGAGAGAGCAGACTGAGGTTACATCTTCATAGGACAGAAGCCTTATGAGTCTATGGACCACAGGAACCTATTGATCCTGCTGTCCCCAATAGGCCACATCAGGATCTCAGACCTGGGACTGGCTGTGAAGATCCCTGAGGGAGACCTTATCCGTGGCCGGGTAGGCACTGTTGGCTACATGGGTGAGTAATACCTTGTGCCCATCACACACTGCACCACCCTAAGGCCTCCACCCCTAAGTTCCGCAGTCTCTTTGTGTTTTGCTGATCTTCCACAGAGTGCCTGGAGGCCTCAGTCAGGTAGGGTATACTGGGACCCAGGGTGTGACCTAAACTGAATTCTCTACAGTCCCCAACCAAAAGGTCCCCAAAACAAGCCATCCTGGGGGTTTGGTGATCAGACCATGGCACCAGCATTTCTAGGGGGGCTCTTGTTGAAGTAGGACCTACTTGAATGAGCTCTTTGTGGATACCCCTGAGAAGAAAGAGGTCATTAAGAAGGGCTCTAAAATTAAAGAAACCTGCCATGTTTCTAAGCATGGTTCTAATTAGGGACCACCCTGCCTCCTTTCTGCCTGCTCCAAGAGTAACATGCTGGGAAGAGACTTAAACTCTTAGAATCTTCTACTAATTAGGACCATCTCTTGCCTCCTTATACATTTCCCATGTATATGTCCCCTGTTCCATCCCCAGTTAATACAGGGGACCCCTGAAAGTTCTAGGCTCAGTCCCTATTGCCCTTTGCCCAATGTAACATTCAATACATTGCCTCTGGTTCTTGAGAGTCCAGACTACAACCTATGGGATATGTGTCTGTCAATATGTGTATATGTGAAAATGAGAATTCTGATAGTTAGATCTGATAGATACATAGAGAATAGATGGATGGGTGTTGGGAGCATAGCACGAAGGTCCTTGTACCCACAGATCTCCAGAGAAACCAAGGTTAGAAATGCAGGATTGTCTTTCCAATGGGAAAAATGAAAATCTTGTTCTTCCATCCAGAAAGCTGACAGTTGGGAGTGATTAACAGCCTTTGTTATCTGTTGGGCCAGGCTATATCAAGCTCCTACAACCAGGACCAAAGGTAGCTAGTAATCTAAATGACTCTTATAGCCAGAGGTTCACCAAGCTCCCACACCCAGGATCAGGGGCAGCTAATAGCCCAAATGGCCTCTACAATACTGAGACCAGGCCAGAACCTTAGTCCCTTAAGGTAGTTCACATAGCCTATCTCTAGAACCCATTTTCTTGGAAGAAATAACACTACCTTTAGTTGAGTTTCAATGTAATTATGCTTTCTTGTGCACTGATTATATTATACCAGGAAACCTTTTTTTTTTTTCAAATTAAATACATTGGGAATAAATTGCCTATTATTAGACTCCCCAAAGTCTGATCCAGGTTGATGCAGTCAATCTGCACTAGATTCTCATTCCTACCTCTTTGAATGGTTCACGTCCCTGTATGATACCTGCAGGGACCCTCTCATATTGGGGCTGGGGGGGATGATGGATAAATGGGTGATGGATATCTGGATGATGAATGGACAGAAGGGCAGATGTATAGATATAGATAAACCTGTCCATGTACCTGCATGGAAATCTGCTTACACATTTGCATTGCTCTCCTTTTGAACTCTGCTGAATGTTTTGTCAACACACAGACTCTGTCATATGTCCACTGGTGCATATCATGTGTACATGCTTCTCATTTTGGATGACCTCAAGACATGTATATGTCGTTTATATGTCTATGGTGAATCTTTGAGTCATTTTTTCAAAATGGTAGGGAAGATACAGTAAGGGATTTTAAAAGGCGGTGATGATATTATTTTATGTGTATGGGTGTTTTGTCTGCATGTATATCTGTGTACCCTGTGTGTACGTAGTACCTGTAGAGGCCAGAAAATGGTGATATATTCCCTGAAACTGGAGTTACCTGCCATGTGGGTGCTGGGAATCAAACCCAGGTCCTTTAGAATAGAAGTCAGTTTGTGCTGTTAACCACTGAGCCATGTCTTCAGCCCTGCCCCCCAAAAGATTATTCAAAGTCCAGGGTAGACTGAATATAATCTTTAGTTTAGGTGGGCACCCTTCTTCATTGAAATCAATATGTATGCAGTGTGTCTTATGTGGGGGAGCAATGCCTGTCACTAGGGACAAAGCAGTGAAAACTGTTGTGTGTTCTATCTGAGGAGACATTTCCATGCACAGTAATCAGGGTCCTGAAGCCATTGTCAGAACTAGGCACAGTGAAGCACCATCAGGGAAGGCTTTCTGGACAAAGTGGTATTTACATACCGGCTGGATTGAAGTCAGAGGTTGGAAGGAAGGTAGCTCCAGCCTAAAACTCCAGTCATTCTGTGAGAATGCCATTACCCTTGAGTACTAATGGGATGAGGAGGAGTAGTGGCCTGTGTGCTTAGGCTGCATTCTGTTGCCAGTTGTTCCTCACTTCCTCCCCTCCTGTGTTCAGCCCCAGAAGTCCTGAACAACCAGCGATATGGGCTGAGCCCTGACTACTGGGGCCTGGGCTGCCTCATCTATGAGATGATTGAGGGGCAGTCACCATTTCGAGGCCGCAAGGAGAAAGTGAAACGGGAAGAGGTGGATCGCCGGGTGCTGGAGACTGAGGAGGTGTACTCCCCCAAGTTCTCTGAAGAGGCTAAGTCCATCTGCAGCATGGTAAGCTCCTGGTGAGCCAGATGCCGCCCATAGGTCGCTGCGCAGCTGTGGCTCCAGCCTGTGCCTAGAATACCGGAAAGGCTGATAGGACAGGAAAAATACATACAAACCTGTGAATGGTACGCCCCTCCACACCAGAATGGCTGGTGGTCCTTGATGTGGATCAGATGGCCAGAAAGGACTTAGAGGAAGCCTGCCATAACATGCAGGATATTCCATGAATCAAGGAATAGGGTGAGGTGAACATCCCTGAAGCTATGTAGCTTTGTAGAGAAGTTAGCAAAGAACAGCAAGTTGGTTCACAAGCAAGTTTCTACTTTGAACTTGGATCTCCTGTTCCCTCAGCTCTGGATTCTAGACACTGGAATGAGGGCAAGGACTGCAAGAGGGGTGTTGATGTTCTTGAAGTCTTTGAACATATTCTCATGGTTTCCATCCACTATGTGGAAAGGTGGTCACAGCTCAGCTTCTGAATGGCAGCATCTGTGGATGGGCAGTACATACAAATGAGGGTTAGACTGGCTGGAATGGGTTGAGACCAGATATGGATACTGAACAACTAGAAAGAGGAAAGAGTTGTAGGGGCCATAAAGCCCTCCCTGAACTGCTATCTCTCCATCAGCCCTATTGCACAATGTTCCATAGCTAGTCCTTAGGCCCATCCTTTGATGGTGTATAGTCAGGTACTTCCTGCTCCTGCCTGGCTGTCAGGCTCCCAAGTCTCACCATGGAAAGATGCTCTCTGATGCCAATAATATGAGAACATGAAGGACCTGAGTGCTTAGTTCCACACACTTGCAAGCCCGTAGACTACCTTCCCCTGGAGCCATACTGTGCCTGGATCAGCAGAGAAGCCCAGTCTGAAGGGGGCCTCTCCTCTCATTCCTGAGTCCCCAAGTAGCCCTGGGACAGGTTCAAGTTTATACACACAAAAAGCCCAGGGTGGAGCTTAGGAGGGCCAGGATTAGAAACTTGAAGGGAAGTAGCTAAGCTTCTATATGCAGAGGGCCAGGGAACCCCAAGGTCTTAGCTACCCCACTCCCAGGGACTCCCTTTCCTACAACCATCCCTGCCTGGCCACTTCTGTCTCATAGAGCTATGGGAAGGATTTAGGGCTGGACCCACCATCTGACAAAGTCTAAAAGAAGAGGAAGAGTCATTCTGCCACTGACATGTATAAAACACATGATGAAGAATGCATGTCCCACATAGACCATAACCCCACAGCTTGTTAACCAACCTCAAAGAAGCACTACAGCAAACTGTCTCTGCAGTACAGTCAGGATGGGATACTGGAGAAACAGGCAGCAGAGGTCAGGGATGTGTAGAGATACTTACGACTGCCAGCGATACTTGTTATAGCATGGTCAGCTATCTATGTGGTGTGACAAGACTTTAGAGGGGGTATCACAGTTTTAGAGTCAGGACTTCCAAGAAGCATGTCTCAAGAGACCTCAACAGGAACTTAACATACTGAGAGGATGAGACAAACATAAAATCACAACCACCACCACCACCACCACCCAACTTCCCTGCAAACCTCCAGTTCAACTCCATACTTTGAGCAGAAGCTTTTCGTATAACCAGGGCCACTGCTGTCCCTCTCCTGCCCCCTTGTGGCCACTGAGTTATTGTGTTAGCTAAGCCTTACACTGTTCTGTGGCTGAAAAGTACCAAATAATTAAGTCCTCATCTTCCCACATGGAAGAAACCTCAAGCCTTGCTCTGTCTTCTCTTGGGGCTTCGATTCTTGTCTAGACCTCATGCTCTTTGTAATTCACAGCATTTCAGTCTGGCCACTCTGCTCTTATTCCTCTAACAGGTGCAATGCCTGACCTGTAAACCGTGGAGGCAGCTACACACATAGCAAGGAAATTGTTCTCCATTCCATCTTGACAGCCATGCCCCTTGAAGCTCATAGTCTAGAAACTCATAGTCCAACTTGCTTGATTCTTAGATCTAATCCTGAAGCTGAGGCCCATCTCTCTCTCTTTTCCACCCTCCCTTGAATCCTCCAGCCATTCAAATCTCCCAGTCATTCCAGATCACATGAATCTTCCACATTCAAGGACCCTACTCCACCTTCTTCTACCCCAGCCACACTTTCTCTCATGCTAATGTATATCATGCTTGCAAACGGGTGATTCCATAGGTGGATGTTTTGTTCCACTTCTATGGAGTATTTTAGAAATAGTCAAGTTTTAACTTACTAGCCAAGCTTTTCATACTAAAAACCTGGTTTTCTAGCACTTCTTTTGGAAAGCACACGTCTTGCTTAGCTGTCATTCCTGCCTGGTACTTGCTGATAAGCAACCCAGCCCTACTTCTCATCCTTCCTTTCATCATCTTATCTTTGGCTTTGGGGGCTGAATTAACAGGCTTAGCCACTGCACAGCTTTGTTTCTTTGGTGTTTCTTGGAGTAGATAGAGCATAGCCCAGTTACTTGTATCTGGAAAAGAGGAACTCAGGGCCAGAGAGATGGCTCAGCAGGTAAAGCATTTTTTATGCAAGCCTGGTGACCTGAGTTCAAATCCTGGAACCCATGTGACAGGTAAAGGGATAAAACTGACTCCAAAAAGTTGTCCTCTAATCTACATGCACATGCTGTGGTACACCTACACACAATAATAATAATAAGTAAACATCATAAAACAAAGTCAAATAGAGAAGCCCAGATGTGGGCAAACCTGGCCACCAGCCTGAGAGTGTACCATAGGGCAACTGAGAGCATGACTTAGTTTTTACAAAGATATGATCTAGTCCTCGCTCTGCTGTCACTCCAACTCTTTTAATTGGGAAGACATCCCCCTCATACTGTGAGTTCCAGGAAGTGGCACTGGGAGGCTAAAGGAGGGACACTTGGGAGAGCTACACAGATGTTTCTTTGCCCTTATGGCCTCTGGGCAGAAGGAAAGGCCCAATCACATGGCTTCATAGGACTCTCTTGTCACAGCTGCTCATCAAAGACTCGAAGCAGAGGCTGGGCTGCCAGGAGGAGGGGGCTGCTGAAGTCAAGAGGCACCCCTTCTTCAGGAACATGAATTTTAAGCGCCTGGAGGCTGGGATGTTGGACCCTCCCTTCGTTCCAGATGTGAGTAGCCACCACTCCTCCCAGGAGCTCTAAAGTCATCTTTCCCACCCGTGCTTTCTAGCAGACCCAGGGTTGTCTCAAACAATGCCTCAAGGCAGTCAATCCAACTGTCTTCTAGGGTGTCAAAGATTGCTCTCTGCCCTTTCCTATACTCTGGCTACTTTGTGGTAGTGCTACAGATCTTCATGTCAGAATGTACAGATGGGAGTATGAATCCTGGAGCCCCATACTGGTTGTCCAGACACCTAGATACACTCTCCAGTATAAGGGACCCAGACAGCCTTCAGGTCCTCTTCTGTCCAAGACACCTCCCCTCCCTGAACCTGCCAGAGATTTTGAAGGCTGAAATGAAACCAAAAACAGAAAATGCCATCATGGGGATCACCACATTCAGTTCAGTTTAATTGAGCATCTACTGTTTGGTTAAATTAGAATTCTCCTTGGAGACGCTCCACTGGATAGCCCAGCTTCACACTCAACTCACACTCACAAATGGGCCCCAGCCAGCAAGGTCTTTTTGTGCCTCTGTTCTTTCAAAGTCCCAGCAGATTAAGGATACTTGTTGGGACCTGGGGATGGGAACTGCCTTGTTTCAGCTCATAAAAGTTGACAGATGTAGTATACATCTCTTCCCAGGCCCCTGCTCAGTCACAAGACTGGGGCCAGGCTGGACTATGGACACCATAAGAATTGGCAAATAATACAAATCAGAGCTTTCCAAAACCCCTCTCATAGAACCAGTTGCTAACCATTTTGTTAGTACAGCACTGAAGAAGTGAGAAACAGTTCTTGCATCTTTGTCATCCTCCTATAGGTAAAGGTTCCCTGATCATCATGGTAGGAGGTCAGCAGCAGATGTGGGAAGCCAGGACTAGCTGCTGGATGTTGAACAGTGTCCACAGTCATCCACTGGAGACCACTGTAGCCAGATGTAGCATGCACATCATAGGTCTGACCAGGGAATGTTTCTGACATTAGGAAGATTAAGTCAGTAAGTGGTACAAACTCCACATGAGAGGAAACTCAGCAGTTGGTGCAGGAAATCCCAGTCATAGTAGTGACTCTCAAAATTGGTTTTCTTTCACCTAGAGAGAAGTAAAAGTAATGATCCTGACCCACGGGTATAGCTCAATTGGTAGAATGCTTCCCTAGCATGAATGGAATACTGAGTTTGAACCCTAGCATCATACTAACCAGGTGTGATGATGCATACCTTTAATCCTACCATTTAGGAAGCAGAAGGCTCAGAAATTCAAAATTGTCTTTAGCTATATAGCATGTTTGAGAGGCCAGCTTGTGCCACATGAGATCCTGTCTCAAAAATGGGAGAGAACAGCTAAGGAGCTAGCTCATCAGTACAGTGCTTGCATTGCTAGCATGAGGACTTGATTTCAATCTTCAATACCCACATGAAGTTGGATGTATTGATATGTGCTTATAATCCAATCACTGAGAAGGCAGACACAGAAGGATCTCTGAGGCTCACTCGCCAGCTAGTCTTGCCAAATTGGGAGTTCCAAACCAATAAGAGGCTCTGTTTCAAAGGAAGTACATGGTGTTCCTAAGGATGGCACCCAAAAGTATCCTCTAGTATTCCACCCCATAAGAAATACTAACTTTGTACCCAGGTCCCAAATGGTCTTGGGCCAAGCCTGATCCATCAGAATTTTTCAAATTCTGTTTGTTTTTTTTGGTAGATATTTTTATGTTTGTTGGGACCTACGATATAGCTACTACTCAGCATCCTTAGAGAATGTCTAGAGTAACAGTAAGGATACAACAGTTGTAGGCTTGGACTTGCAAAAGAACCACAACAATCTTCCTGGCCTACCTATTGATATGGTGATGGGGTGAAATTACACATGACACAAGATGTATTTCTGAGACTCTCCACATGCTCCAGGCTCTGTGCCAGGCTCCAGGGGATGCACGACAAATAGGATCCTGGGTTATTTCTACCATGGAAATCTGTCTGAAGAAGTGAAATGTCAGCAAACACCCCTTAAATAAAATAGGGGAGGGGAGGTATGAGTGGTACTCTTGAGTTGATGGCACGCTCAGAGTACAGGCAGGGCAGGGCTGAAAGAAAAGTTTTTCTAGGTCACACAGTGTTTGTTGTATGGGAGGCAGCATCTCTGGTAATCAATGTAACTAGCCACTAGGAGTGTTCTTGTTTTAGCACTAAACTTCTTATGTCTTGAAAAAACAGGGATAGTTGGTCACTCTGGGTATGACAAAACCCCCACTAGGCTTGAGGACTTCTCAATGTCTTGTTATAGAGGTCAGCATTCCCTACCCCTGTTACATAGTACCCTATGGTTCATATGGCATATGGTCCCTGCTCTAGGCAACCAAGGCCCTTAGCATATCATTGGGGTAGATGGTGAGTGAAGATTGTAGGCCCCAGAAAGTGAAGACCTTTATAAACTCCTGAAGATGACCTGCCCATATCTTGTCTGCCCTCTGCCCCAACCACCAATTCATAGTTCTTCTCATATCACCTTCAGGTCATAGCCACATTCATAATCCATAGGCGCTATTACTGGCTTAATCTTTTTCACTTCACTTGACTTTTTTCAAAACCAAAATAAATGTATTTATTTTTTCTTTTGTAAAGATTTATCTATTTTATGTATATTAGTGCGCTATCTGCATGTACACCGTGCCAGAAGAGGGTATCAAATCCCTCTATAGATGGTTGTGAGCCATCATGTGGTTGCTGTAAATTGAACTCAGGACCTCTGGAAGAGCAGACAGTGTTCTTAACTGCTGAGCCATCTCTCCAGCCCATAAATGTATTTCAAAAGGAAACTTCTCTAAGAAAATAATAACCATAAGATGATAGGTTTTGGCTTGTTAAGTTAAATTTTTATCAGTACAGAAATTTTTATAAGTGCAAAAATATTTATATGTACATTTCTGAGGGCCATCACACATCCCAAGGCCATCACACATCCCATGGCTAGCTACATGTGCTTGGCATGTACAATCATCCTTGCCCTATTTGGCTCAATGTGCCATTAATTGTTATCTTAAAATTGTAATACTTTCTGAGCAGGGGACCCTGCATTTTTATTTTATCTTGGCCTTGTAAATAATGGAAATGATCCTGAGGCCTCCTGACTCCTTCCCCCAAGCCGTGAAGACTGAGACGGAGAGGTACAGCTACATTGTGAGGTCTCCAACCCTATTTCTGTCACTTCTCACCCACCCTTTAGCCCAGGGGTTTGTTCTCCTAGCTGTGTGGCTTCAAACCACATACAGAGGCCTTGAGCAATAGGCCTCTGTAGAAAGAATGAGAAACCTTAGAAAATGTTGAGGCCTCGGCCCTGGGCTGTACTTCCTAAGGGATCACAGTCTCTGCCAAGCTTATGAGCCAACTCATGACCCTTGAATAAGCTGGTATCTGTGCTGGGCCCTGGGCCAGGCCTGGGGAGGCTGCATAGAAACAGCCTCCAGATAGACACACTTTGCTCAGCCCGGAGTTACCCCTAAAGTTCACATCTCCTTGTCATTGTACATTTACGACCTTGGCATTATACATTCCACAACCTGCTCTCCTGTAGGGAAGAACCCAGCCAAGTTGGCTTCTATGTGTATGTAGAGTAGGCATTCAACTGCTGCTAATGGACAGTTGAGGACAGGCAGGAATTCCATTGTCACAGCAGCTCATACTCAGCACAGCAGCAACACTCAGCAGCACTATGGCCAATGTGTTTCCATTATCCCCATTTGCAGGAAGAAAACTAAGGCTCTGAAGGCACATGTGGCTTTTTCCAAGGCTCCTAAGCTTCACAGTGGGGAATACCTGCTACAGAATCTGGATTAAAAGACATGGTTTATTGGTCTACCTGAGAAGGAGATGGGACATATTCCTACCAGGGCTATGCCATGTAACCCCTAGCTGTCTTCTCTCTAAGGCATTATGCTCTGAACAGAGTCCCTCTTGTGCTTTTGTCTGGTACTGGGTCCACAGCTTCCATTCTCTCTGTAGAGGAATGGACCACAGATCCCAAACTGTGATCATTGCAACCCCTCATCCAAAAGAGAAGGTATTTGAAACAGTACTACCTTCCTGATGCTGTGGGCTTCCTGGTGGCCAAGACAGTTAACGGGTGAGGTGTCCAGAGATGACACCTGAACTTAGATACATGACACATGAACTTAGATACAGAAGTAACCTCTCAATCACCTGGACCTACCTAGAAAGAAACCACAGGTCTGTGGTCTGTATGTTTAAGCTGTGGGAAGAAGGAGCGCTAGAGTGGGCAGTTGGGCACCCCCAGCTCTCATTTCACTAGAATCAGATTTCCTTGGTGGATCAAGAGAGAGGGAAACTGAGGTCTGAGGACCCAGACATCAGAAAGATGTTCCCACTGTTCCCCATCAAAACCTTCAGGGCTGGGCATAGGGACATGCCAACCACAGGGAGAACCTATGTGATGGAACCCTCTGTGTCTTGTAGCCACGGGCTGTGTACTGCAAGGATGTGCTAGACATTGAGCAGTTCTCCACTGTGAAAGGCGTCAACCTGGACCACACAGATGATGACTTCTACTCCAAGTTCTCCACAGGCTCCGTGCCAATCCCATGGCAAAATGAGGTGGGCAGGGCATGTCCCAGCTTCTCTCCAGAGAAAATGAAGTACAAGAGTGATAGAAGGGCCACTGGCTATGGTGACAGAGATGGACCTGGGGTGGGTATAGAAGCCAACAAGGTGTCTGAGAGAGAACAGGTAGTGAAAGCAGCAAGATGCCTCCCCAGGAGGCTCCTTAAAATAAAAGGAAAAATGATACATTTTTCTAGAGCCACAAACATCAAATTAAGGAAGTCAGCTGATCAGAATGCTATGATCAAGGAAGCTATAGAAGATGATTTGGAGGGGAAAGAGTGTGTGTCTGGTGGATTCTGCTCTTGGTGGAGTTCCCCAGCAAGTTACAGAAGAGCCTTGTTGGGGGAGGGGCCAGAGCCCACAGGGCAAGGATAATATGTCTCAGGGGAAGGCCCCACAGGGTAACAGTGGTGTTTCTATTTTGCCTCTCCAGATGATTGAAACAGAATGCTTTAAGGAGCTGAATGTGTTTGGACCTAACGGTACCCTCTCACCAGACCTGAACAGAAGTCAGCCTCCAGAACCACCAAAGAAAGGGCTGTTCCACAGATTCTTCAGGCGTCAGGTAAGAGAGTCAGCCTGGCCAGCCTGGCCTTGCTCTGGGACTGCAGCCCACATACACCAGAGCTTCAGAATGCTCCCTGCCTGTATGGCCTGGTAGCTTGGAATTGTTAGTGAGTTTGTCCAAAGTCCCAACAGCCCTGTTGGTGATAGAGACCCCTGCAGGCGGAAGGGACAGGGTCCCATGTCAACATTGTTGACACAGGGAAGCTGGGTTTTGCCACATGTCTGTACTACATACTGAAGGATGCTGAACAACATTATCAACCTCTGCCCAGCTCAGGACCTCTTCTCCCAGTGGTCACCACTAAATGTCCCTTGCAAAGAAAAACCACCTCAGACTGGGAAACACTGTCCCATTGTTCAGTACCCATCCCCTCCTTGCCACTAGCTGGCAACCTAAGGAGTTGTCTCCTTGGGAATAGACTTTCTTCCCTCAAAGCTTATCTCTGAAGGAGGGATTGGTATGGACCAAATGGAAAAACAGCCCTTGGGAAGATCTGATAAGCCAGAATGTGAGAACCCATTAGCCCCACAAAGGCAACTGCAGTTGCACCCTGCTTAGCCCCTTCAAGGAGCTAATGCCCCATGATTCCCACCCTTGGACTTGGGAGCCTCTTTCTACTTGTCTCTGACCCCAGATGCACCTGTAGTCCTTGACCTGAATCTTAACTTTCTCTCTCAGGTAGCAGGGATGAAGGTGGTTATTTACAGAGATGTGTTATGGATGAGACATACATGTCTACACACACCAGCTTCCATCCAACAACTCATTTATTCTACCACTGTATCTTAGGCACCTTCCATGTACCAGGAGAGGGTCACGACTGTGGTATATCCTTGTGAAGTATCCTTGTGGGTATCCTTGTGAAGTGTGAACACATGTGTGGGCTTCCATTGCCCTATTTCGGTTAAGGAAACTGGGGCTGAGAGAAGTCAAAGAACTTAACCCTAGGTCAGACGTCTGGTGACTCCACAGGATATCTGTTATCTGTGACTCAGGGCAGGAAGCATCTTCAGGCTCATGGGAAGTGCAGACTGAGCTCCACCCCCCTGCCAAGTTTGTGTGTTTTATGTAAGAACTTCATGTAAGTTTCACATCCTACTCTGTAATATTTTTGTGTGTTTATAATACAATGAAATGTTTAAACCTTTCTATCAAGTAAAACTATAAGTTCTAGAAAGAAATTACCCTTTCCCTCTGCTCACAGATTTAGGCTTTCTTAATTCCATGGACCTTCCCAGGCACCAGGCAAAACCCTCTGCTCAAGGAGCAGGCTGTAGACTCAGGTCTGCTGGGGAGAATGCAAAAAAGCAAAGAGAAGCAGGTTGGAACATTCTGGATTCTACTTCCCCTACCTCCATAGCTACCATTAATGTGTCATCCATGGGCTTTGAGTTTACCAAGAATTGACTCTCCCCTTTCCTCTCCCCAGCATCAGAACAATTCCAAGAGTTCACCCACTCCTAAGACCAGCTGTAACCACCGTATTAATTCAAACCACATCAGTTCAAACTCCACTGGAAGCAGCTAGTTTTAGCTCTGGTCTTGAAGTCAACAGTGTGACCAGCTTGGACCCTTCTACTTGGAACCAATGGAGTTTCCACTGTGGCTGAGTGGCAGGAGAGCGCCCCCAGGAACCGGGATAGGATGCTATTCAGCCCAACAACAAGCCTCCAAGTTTCTCAAAAAAATTTCCACTCAGGTCTGTTTTCCAAGATGGCCCCAAGCCGGGGTGGACTGGAATTGTCCTTGTTGAACATTGCAATAGAAACCTAATGGGATATGACAGCTTGTTTTAATAGTACCCCTACTAGAACTGAATTTTGTGTTTATTATTTTTAAAGGAAAATTTTGTAAATTTCTCTATCGTCTCCGTTTACATTTTGTATATTTGTATTTAAATGAAAGTCAGACTTTGAGGTGTATATTTTCTGTGCAGCCACTGTTAAGCCATGTGTTTTAATACATTTTAGATTGGGGGGGGGGCTTAAAAATGTGACTCTGGACTTCCTCAAAAGAGAAAATGTTTTTATTAAATGTAGAAAATGTTTCACCTTTTACCTTTAAAGATCTGATTATATCTACCTACATCCATCTTTCTAGCCTTTTTCCTCAGTGTAGCTGTCACTCTCCTGTTGACTTGTAACAATCTGAATGAAAGGCCAAAATACACTTGGAACATCATCTCCCCTCCACTCCTGACCCGAACACTCTGGGAGCTATGACATTATTGGTAAAAGTACTTCAGTGGGCAGGCATTTGACACTGCAGTTTCATTTGGCCTCCTGCCATTGGGCGTCCAGCATGCAGGGCAAGGAATCTTATATCATTGAGATAGAGATCTTGGCTGCTAAAGCCAGTGATTTTCAAGAAGTTTCTGTTGTGTTCAGGGATGTCTGTTGTATATTACTTTTAGGAGTTTGTACTGATGGTAATGACCAGTCATGGAAACCCAAGTGTTCCCAACCATGGGACTATGGAGAAGTTGAATTGGAGTCCATCCTGAGTGATTACCTCCAAGACTGCTTAGGCCTTGGCTGGTCAGTAAAGTGGTCACAGATCATGACACCTTCATATGGCCCCACACACTTGTTGGCTCATGTGATGTGAAGAGAGTCATCTCTCCAGGAAAATGGGATGCCTGGGGGAATCCCACATACTAGTGAAGTGTAAGACAATCTCATTGTCACTTCCCCAGGAGAGCTGGGCCAGAGGCTTGTTCTAATGGGCATCTCAAAGGCATAGGCACAAGTCACTCCTTTAAGACTTGGTGGACTCACCTTTACAGCTCTAGGGAGTCAGCCCCTGAAGTCCCAGGAGGTGACAAGGTACAGATTTGCCATCACCTTCCCACCAGGACAGGGTAAGCAACTAATGTCACCACTCCCAGGGAAGCTGAGGCTCTGAGTATGACTCCGCCTCAAAACTGGTTTGAGCCACCACCAATTACTGGGATTTCCTGCAGTGTGAACCAGGTGCTACCTGAATCAGCTCCTGTTAAAATGCAAACTCCTGGGCCACACTCCAAGCCTACTACTTGGTGATCTTATTTTATAGTACAAGATAGTGTCAAACTCAAAACCCTCCTGCCTCAACCTCTGGAGTTCTAGGATCGCAAATGCATACTACTGTGGAGTCTGTGTCTTTACCAAGCTCCTCACCCCCTTCTGGTACCCTGTCGTGTGAGAACCATCTCCCTGTGGTTATGGCCTAAACGCCATGTTTTTCTGAGGGACATGACAACTTTGGGACTTAAGCCTGTCAAGCAGGAGAGTCCCAAGCATGTCAGTCTCATATCTTTGATCCCAAGCTCTTCCAGAGTTCACTGCTGGAAAAGAACCTGGACTTTGGGGCTGATCATCCTGAAATCATTTAATCATGAGAAAGAAAACAGCCAGGCTGTTTTCCATGGAGCAGGATTAACTTCAGGCCTGGCCCCAAGGCTGCCTCTGAACTTTTCTTGGGCTAAACATGAAGCAAATACAAACAACCATATCTAGGTTCTACTGGGGAGCAGGACACTCAGTACCTCCAGGTCATCAAGCTCTTGCTGACTCTTCTTCCTTGAGGAAAAGAATTGTCATCCTCCTGGGATCTTCAGCCCCAGCACAGACAACCCCTGCCTCCTTCTCACAGGTTTGTTTGTTTCACCACCCACAGCCATTAACCCTTGTCTAGTAGGTAACTCGTAGGAAGAAGTTTCTCCTTAGGCCTCGATGTTAAGGCAATGTGCATTTGCAGCAGAGAATCCCTAGAAAGCTAAAAAGGGAATGGAAGTCTGGCTACCTACCATGTGTTCCCATCAGGAGGTCCTAAAGGGCCTATGCACTGAAATGTACCTGAGTGCCTGTGGGAGGTTAGGGTAGTCACGTGATTCAGTCTTTCAGTTTGTTTTGGCCCACTCAGAGTTTCATAAGAGACTAGTGCCTGAAAACTGGTCCTCCTCCCTAACTGACTCTTCCTCCTGCTTTTGTTCCTATAGCTGCATTTTAGATGTTTTGTATGTTTTGATTTTGTGTTTGTTCGTTTTGTCTAATGAAAACAAGCCCTCTGTCCATTCACCTGTCCAGGAGTAAGTGTATGTGGACAGCGAACAGATGATACTCCATTGTGCATTTGAGCTCTTTGTAGAAGACGCTTTCTTCAAGTGTTATATTTTTCTCACCAAATGTCCTTTGACTGGGAGTGAGAAGTTTCTCTGCTTTTGCTGTTTGGGAGATAGGCCTCTGTCTGAAGTGAACAGTGTGTTCTCTGCTATCATCACCCTTTGTGTGTGGGAGACTCTGAATATCACTCCAGAATATCAAGAAGACCTGACCCCACCTTCCAGGAAGATGGTGTCTAGCCTCTGCTCTTTCTTGAGCCTGAACCACAAGGCTCCAGGTTCACTCCCCTGCCTAGGGGCTGAGTCTGGCTGCAACCACAGGGCTGGTCTCTGAAATGTGTTGTTGTTTTGGAGGGGCAGCAAGAGGCTTGCCACACAGACACAGCCAGGTAGCCTCAATGGCAAGTGTACCTCACAGTTACTGCCCCATGATGTTTCTGATGAGTTTACATGCATGGAGACATGTGCATGATACATCTTTGCCTTAGAGGCACAAGATTGGAGCCTGCCCCTGAAAAATCTAAGGTCAGGAAATTGTAATGCTTTTCCAAGGAACTTAGAACCGCTGTTGAAGTCCATCATTTTCTTCTGGACAATGAACTTTCTTGAAAGGCTGGCTCTACTTTCCAGAAAATTCACTGAGCTACTAACCTCAACATAGAGCAGGTAATAATGCAGCCTCCTGGACCTTGGCGTTCTAAGCATTCATAAAGGGAATGGTGGCAACTTCTTGGACAACTAGAGGTCCCAAGAGAGGAAGAGAAAAGACTGATCCAAACAACACTGGGCTCTTCTCTTAGGCTACTATATGCTTGCTTTTCTGGCTTATCCCATTCCAACTGTCTCCCATCTTCATAACCCAATATCCTGAGATAAGACCTTCTAACTTCTTAGATTTTGCTATGGAAAGGTGACATAAAGTATCTTCTTCCACTTTCTGTACCTGTGCAACAAGCCACTCAGTTATTGAAGCTAACAGGTATGTAGGCCAGATCCCATATAGGCACATGAAGTGCCTCCTCTGATCCAAACTGAAGTCTTGACTCAGGACAATGATTTAACATGTAACAAGCTAACTCACCCTAGGAAAGAAGTATTCTTCACCCCAAAAGAAGATTCTAGGCATTTTCCAGTTTATTGACACATCATTCTATAGTAGTAAATTGCAAGTAAATGTTCTCCATTGGAAGGGCATTGTGGTTACTGGCATTATAATAATTCTATTATCCAAAGTTTCCTTTTTTTTTTCAGGGAGATTTTAGCAGTAATGAATGAACATGGTTCCATCTTGGAGGTTATTGTCAATGATAACAGCTTCTGTTGTGCTGCTCTGAACTTATGTTCTGTTCACTGTGTCACAGTGCCACTATATCTAGCCACAACCACTGTTGTTTTATAAAGAGAAATAAATTCCTTAATGAACATACATTGTAATTCTCTCCTTCTGTGGAGGCACTGACCTCTATGTCTGTGTGACAGTTGCCTGAAAGATGCCCGTACTGACTGCTGTGACCTCTCAGTTAACCTTTTCTCAAGCCAGTTCCACCCCACCCAGTACATAAGGAGGCCAGAGTAACTCTTAACAGGCCATCTGGTTTTTACCCCAAGCCCAGCAGGCTCTAGCCATGGGGGACAAAGTTGACTAGGGCCAGAATGCCAGAAGACACCTGTGCTTGCTGCCTGATGAGCCTCTTATTTAAGAGGCAGACTCTGTGGAGAGCACTGTTCAGCTTTCATGTATGATCTAGGCTCCAGTGCTTCTTAACTACTACGTGATCTTGAGTGGGCTGCTGTGGGCCTTTACCTGTCAGAGCTACACCAAGTTGCTCCTGAAGCACTCTAAGGACATGGGATTCCCCGTATGCAAGTCTGTGCCCTGGAAGACCTGGTCTTCTGGCTATCGCTGGATCTTTTTTGAAATGGAGTGAGAATGGTGGCAGACCTCATATTTGTTCACATACCCTGTGTCAAAACTAGGTGTTTTCCCAGTAAGCATTTGGTAGAAGAGAAGTGCACAGAAGGGAATGGATATTTGAGGTTCCTGTCTCCCAGCATTAGCTGTGGGGTCCATATCACCCATGGAAGACTTTAGTCCCCTGGCTCTGTAAACAGACACCTTTCTAATGAAAGGAAGAATTGAGACAAAAACTCTGTGTAGCTGCTGCTGAGCAATGAGATGGGACGGGAAGTTCATCTATAACTGAAAAGTGGGTTTTCCTGGAACAAGAGAAAAATTGCTGAGTGTGGGACGAGAAAGCCATGTGTCCAGGTTCAGAGCAACCAAAGTAAGAGTGAGGTTGAAACATGTCCAAACCCCAAAAATCTCATCTTGAGACTGGCAGGAGTAGGACTACTTCCTCTGATCTGGGTCTGCATATATCCTTGTAACCTAAACCTCTGTATCCCTTGAGGTAGTCACATAGCCTGGTGGCCAGGTTTCAGGTCAAACTTTTTCTGTCTCTAAAAGGACATGTCCAACAAACACCTGGAATTCCTCTTCATGCAAATGAAACATTTCTAGCACCTTGGCCCCAACCAATGATGTACAGTCACCCTGAAAAACCCTATCCACTCCCTAAGGTTTATATAGCCTTTGTTCCTGCCCTAATAAAGAAGAGCTGTTTCACTGAAAACTGTCTGTTTCTCCTGCACTCATGCAAACAGAAATCCTGACTTCCACCCACCTACTTACCCTTGCTTAAGCTTCTCTCCCTCCAGTCCAGCCCAGTCCCTGGATACGCTGAAGGGCGGCAGCTGAGCTGCAATGCTGAGGGACCAATCAACAGGCACATGTTGCTGATCATGTGTGAAAACTTATGAAAGAATGTGGAGGAAGCAAGGAGAGGAAAGCCTCCAACCTAGAGACATGAACCTTACCAGAGATAGTGGGAATCTCCCCTAACTTTGTGGAGATTATGGTACTCTCTTGGGGACTTTTCCCAATCTAAAAAGCCCACTACCCAGCCAGCCTTCCAGACCAGCAGGAGCTGCAGGGGAGGCTGTGGATGCTCCTCTACTCTCCTGGGACATCAAGCTCTGGCCAAGACCTGCCTAGATCTCTGGAGATGGTGACAAGCAAGAAAGTTTGAGCACTGGGAACCCTCAAGCCACAAGTGGGGCTCTTGTACCACTATGCAAAGGACTTCCTTGAGCTAAATAGTGGCCAGGCCTGGTTTCAGGTGTCTTGGTGGTGCAGCAGTAAATAGGTTTGCTCATCCTTCTAGAGACAAGCTTTGTTAGGGTAGATGCACTGAGAAAGGGAGACATAGATAGTACCAAGCTTCTCCCACCTCTAGGAACTTGGCCCACTCTGGCATCTTGGGCTTAGTTTCAGTGGACTGGGGTAAGGGTAGGGTCTGCTTTTCTGACAAGCTCCCAAGCAGAACAGCTGGCCCACAGACCATACTTTGAGTAAGAGACTCAGGTCTTGAGTCACATCAGGACCTATGTTCCAGGGCTCTCTTCATGCCCTGCACATTGAGACACAGATCTTATTAGTTTGTACTTTGCTATGGCAGCTGTGGCAAATGAAAATATCTATTCAACTGTAACTCATTATAAAGAAAGAAAATCCCAAATCATTTGATTTCACAATGAAGACTCAGGAGCCAGGTGCTGGGATGAAAATTTGCCAGCTCAGAGAGGCAGAGCAAGCACCCAGCTACCTTCCAACTCAGCTCACATCCCAGAAGGAAAAAGCCAAAAACATTTTTCTTCTCCATGCTGTCTTAAATACCCTTCAACTCAAAGTCCCTCCTTTCTGTTTAATCCCTGTCAGCTGATTTCTTGATCCACGTTTTGACCTAGGGTTAACTTTATTAAATTCTGTGTACAGATATCTCTTGGATTAAAGGTATGTGCTAAGGCTGAGCCACACCGTGATTACCTGTTTACAATAAAAAGAAAGTTCTTGGATTAAAGGTGTGTCTTAGAGCTTAATCACACCAAACAAGAAACAGGTTTTTACAGTTCAGAATCTCGGGGTTCACAATGGAATCATATATCCTGCAAAGATAACCTGCTACTTTAATGTTGCAAACACCTGTATGTTCAGAATCCACAGTTGGTGGTATGGGGTGGAGTTACAGGACTTGGGCTTGCTCTATCTGAGAGACCAGAATGTCATCCAGACTCTACTGCTTGCTTCATCTATAAAATGGCATTAAAAGAGTATCATTCCAAAAGGTGTTAGGTGAGTGAACTATGATTCTGAGTGTTCAGTAGATAGCATCTGCTGGGCTAAGAAGGTGGCTCAGCCAATAGTATTTGCCATGTAACCGCGAGGACCTGAGTTCAGTCACCCATTACCCAGATTTAAGAAGAAAAGGCATAATCCAAGCACTGGGGAGACAGACAGGAATATCCCTGGTGCTCATTAACCATCCTCACTGAATCTTCAAACTCCAGGTTTACTGAGAGATCTTGTCTTAAAAATTAGAGGAGAGCAACTGAGGAATAGCCTGCTATCAGCCTCTGGCTTTTACATGCACTCACACATGTGCATCAACACATACAATTTTAAAATGTTTTAAAAGTAGCTGGTAATATTATTATTGCCCTTCATTCATATTACATTTCTTCTAGATGATTGTACTATATACACAAGGTAGAGGTGGGTAAAGGGTTTGTGGTTAGGGATTGCTCTGGCTAAGTCTGAGACAAATCTTCCAGGCTACCCCACCCCATCGGTCCCCAAGGAAGCCCAAGGGATGTTCATCTAACATTGGGTTATATTGTCCTAGAGGGCACAGGACAGGAGAGAAAGCAGCAAAATCCCAGAATCAGGGCATCCTCATCTTGTATTTCAATCAGCACCAGAGCCAAACATGCGGTATACTTGCACTCTGGTTACTGGCAGCTTGTTTATTCAGATGAGGTTCTGTAGAAACCACTGACATATTTTTTCATGTTAGCAGAAACTTTGACAGCAGAGCCAAGAAGAACTTCACTGTAAAGAGCTCAACTCTGTAATGAAGGTTTTTGGCTTGGCTTGATCACTGCTGCTGCTATTTCACAGGGATAAAAGTAGAAAGAGAAACTATTCTCTTTTAGAGTTGTCTCCCATAGGCCAGTACACTGGGTAGTAAGTCCAGTCTCATATTTGCAGTAGCTTCTGGATTTTCTATCAAGTGGCATTATTTGACTAAATCCACAAGCAAAGCCTTGATGAACTTTGGGATCTAATACTTCCTCCACTAGCCTTCTATTTTTCTGAAGTTTTTTTTTTTGTCTTTGGTTGACAAGCAAACTCTTTGTTTTGGCCTTATTCTGCTCTCTGATTATGTCAGCATGCAAATTCTGTAGCCCAAAGGTCTAAATTTAAATCCCATTTCCTCAATTTATGGCTCTTGGACAGCTCAGCCAAATTACCTACTTGCTCTATGTCTCAAATTCCTAATTTGTACAGGGGTATAGTAACCATTCTCAGTAGAAATAGAGGACTTAAATAAGATAATTCACACAAGCTACTGTCCATTAAAGGCCAGGGAGATAACTCAGTTGGTAAAATGCTTTCTGTGCAAACATGGCTTTCTGTGCAAACATGTTAACCTGAGTTCAATTCTCAGAACCCACAAAGAAAAGCTGTTTAGGCTGTGACATCCATTTAAATCCCAGTGGTAAGGAGTCAAAGACAAATGAGCATCATTGAGGTTCACTGGCCAGCCAGTGTAACCTGCTTGGTTATCTCTAAGCCAGTAAGAGACCCTGTTTCATAAAACAAGGTGGGTGGCACCTGAAAAATGACATATTTGTACATATACACACACATATTCACAATATACAATGATGACACAATAATATGTTTATCAGTGTTTGGCAGTTAGAAAGCATTCCTAATGAGTTCCTAACCACCACACATTAATGTCAGGGTGGGTTAAATAATAGAAATTTACTAAGTCACCACTCTGGAGGCCAAATCTCGGGGTAAATAAGGGAATCCCAGTACTAAGGATTCTGCAGTGCTAAGCAGAATTCCCAGTATTAAGCAGTTCTACAGCCTCTGAGTTTAGGAAGTTCTAAAGCAGAGTGGAGGCCTGGGCTGATGGTCTGCAGAATCTGGGAAGGGGGTCTCCATCTCTTAAAAGTAAGTGCCTGCCCAAGTGGAATTCCAGAAAGTGAACAGGGCATGCCAGTCCACTTACGAGGGTTCCCATTATGGGACTGGAGGAGGTGCCAGGTCTTCTGTGTCTAGACTACCTTTTGGGAATTTAGATTAAAAAGGCACACACACAGAGAGAGAGCTTCTGCTTCAGTTGAAGCTTTCTGCTCTTGTGAACTTGTGGAAGAAAGAAATACTCAAACAATTCTTCCATCTAACTCTCCTTAGGTTCTCTAGTGAAGGTTCTGTGACTTAGATTAAGAGAGATTAATGAGAAAATCATGTGCAAAAGTACAGGTACATCACCTTACACACAAGAGTACTCAAAAGTATAACTTAGAATTTAGCTTCACCTTTACAAAGCATTGACAAGAAGCATTTAAAGAATTAACAAGAACAAGAAAGGCACTTTGAGGTATGGGAAAGCAAATAAATGGGCAAACTAATGTAGGTAAAGGGATGGTTGACAATGCTTATCTACATGGATTCCTCTGGTAATGCCCTTTGGTATGTAAAGATGTCTGTTGCAGAAGGGAGAGAGTGCACTTTTTATAAACCCATAGAAACACTTAAAATTCCTAGTCCTGCCTTTAGTGGTAAAGCATCAAGCTGTGCTTAGATCAAGCTGCTGCTTCTCCATTGCCTTGAGCTCCAAATAACTCTCACACTAAGGGGACACATTCTGCCATCCTTCATGCCACTGTGAAATGAACAAGTAGCTTTTCCTCTTTCACTTCAAGAGTTTGCTCAGAAGACAGGCTAATCATCCCTTCACATGCTCTGCATTATGAGGTGGGGGCCAAAGTGACAGAGGCTACCTTGGACTGATTCTCCTACCCAACATGGAGGAAAGCTTCCATTTTCAGTTCTTGCCAGGGTCTGTAACAACAGATGCCATAGGTGTCATCAGTGCTGTTATTTGCCCACCTTTTCCATTGGCTGGGCTGTGTTCCTGTTCTTTTTACCTGTTGCTTGTGGAGCTTGTGGTGACATATCCTCAGCATTGTTATATAAATACTAGTTCTGAGAAGATGATCTTGGCAAATGACACTCAGCATTTTTTGAGATAGAAACCCTAGGGTACTTCTGTTCCTTATCTCAATTAGCATAGAACTTGTATGTCATTTACATATGTTTTCCTTATAGTTCTTAAATCCTTTTTACCTTTTTTGCCATATACGTTACAGTGTCTGTGTATAGTTGTTAAACTATGTTGCTTAAGAAACGTGACAAGAAAAAAAGTGTTCTGTTTAGAACAAACACAATTTTTATTGTCATATTTTCTAATCAGAAGTATAGATGGTTTGCTGTCTTACTGTATTTAAAAAGGTTCCTTATTCAGGTTAGGTGACACGTACCTTTAATTTCAGCACTTGGGAGGCAGAGGCAGGCAGATCTCTGAGTTGCAGGCCAGCCTGGTCTACAGAGCAAGTTCTAGGACAGCCAGAGCTATACAGAGAAATCCTGTCTCAAAAAGCAAAAACAAAATCAATCAATCAAACAAAAAGATTCCCTTGTAGTCCTGGCCCTTGGGAAGCTGAGGTCAGCCTGGACTGACTCTCTCTCAAAGAAAACAAAAGTGTCCTTCCTGAGTATGATTTCTGGCCCTTGGCATAAGTCTTGATTTTTGAGAGATATGAGGATGGGAAGATATTGATCACTCATCTGATGCCAAAAGAGATATCTGAAAGAAGTATTAGGGGGAGGCAACTTGGTGAGTATCATCTATGGAATATATATTTAAAAATCTTCTAGGTGAACACACTGATCCCTCTGGGTAAAATGTTCTAACAAACTCAGACCTTCTGCAGGTGCCATGTTCTTGGATTGCATTGGGGTGTGAAAGCAACTTAATGGAAAGGCAGTATCTAGCTGCTATTACAGCTAAGTGCTTGAAACATGGTCCTGAGGAGGTCCTTTGGCACTAGAGCCACTCCCAGAGGAAGGCCAGCCTTAGGTGAGGAGGCAAGGTTTGGGACTAAGGCCTGTATTTCCCCCAGCCATCTCCTCAGCATCCTGGGGGAATCAAACATATTTCACAAGCTTATAGTATATAACCCATTCCTTCCTCATACTGAGTGGTATTCTATGATATATTCATTTCTTTTCTTGTCCCTGTGTCTAAATACCCCACAAGAAGCAACTTAATGGAGGAAGGATTTATTTTGGTTCACTATTTGGGGGAAAAAAGTTTATCACAGTAGGTAAGGCATGATAGCAGGCAGCTCCATGACAACCAGAAAGTAAAACAACTTGCTCACATCTTAATGGACAAGGAAACAAGGAGCTACATCTTCATCTCTTGTTTTACTTTTGATACAAAGCCTCACTAAATTGCCCTAGTCTGGCACTTAGTAGCCTCTAAGTCTGGCCCTGACCTCACACTGTAGGTCAGGCCTTGAATTTAGCATCTCAAGCATTTTCTGCTGGGATTATAGCCCTATACCACTGGGCTTAGCTAACATGTTTTCTTAACTGGTGTGGCACTTTTGTTAGAACTGACCAACCAAAATCGATAAATCATTATTTATTAAACTCCATGATGTGTATCAGGGCTTATGCTTTGAGGTATGCAGTTCTGTGGATTTGGACAAATGTATAGCGTGTATCCTCTGTGACAAACTGAAGTCATACTAAAATGTTGGTGTCCTAAAAATCTTGCATTCCATACAGTCATCTTTCCCTGCCACCTGTGTCATTCTTTTTGAAGGGATTATTTACATCTAATATTATTCTTTGAACCAGTTTGTTGTCCTTATGGTTCCCTCATTACTGAATATTATAAATATTTAACAAGTTTACTTTATATTTGCATGAAGCCACTGACTTGACTTTTTGAAGATGATCCCTTTAGCATGGAGATCATAGGAAAAAAGACAATATGTACTTCCTAGAGACACCTGCATAGATCTTACTATTTTCTTTTTCTAGTCAACTACAGTGCTGGGACAGAGGGAGAAAAGTAGGGGTGGGAGGGAAGGAGGAAAGGAGGGAAGGCTTCTAAATGAACTTCTTTCCTCAACACCCCCCCCCCCCCGTACCCTCCTGTCTCTCTTCTTTCTTTTGCATAGTCATGTAGTCTATACTGGCCTCAAACTCAGTACGTAGTTTGACTTTGAATTTCTGATTCTTCTGCCTACATCTCCCAAGTGCTGTGATTATAGGTAAGAGTCAGCATTGTGGGTTTATGTGGAGCAGAGAATTGAAATCATGGTTTCCTGCATATTAGCATTCTACCAACTGAGCTATATCCCCAGTTAAAGAGGCATATTAGTGCCTTGTCCCAGGACAGGGACTTATTGGGTTCCTTCACATAGCTCTGACCTGGCCCACCTGAGGAGAAAACTCCAGCCAAGCCCTGTGACCAGTCCCCACTCCTCCTACCCTCCGAAGGCTTTCTTTCCCAGTGCTGACTCAGCACTGAATTGCCTTAAATCCCACTCCCTTAGGACTGTTCCTCAGTGGCAATACCTTTCTGTAAGAAGCAAGTGTTTATAGGTACCCTATTCCTTGCTCTTAGCGAGACATTTATGTGCCCCTCTAAGCTCAATATAGCAACACATAATTGAGGTTCTTGTATATCCTCTTGTGTCATATTTCTTTTATGTAGTTCCCTCCAGGTCTCATGAGTACCCACTTGGGGTGCTGCAGAAAGCTAAGAATAATATAAATGTTAGAAACTTCCTTCAGGGTTAGGGATGTAGTTCAGTTGATAGAATGCTTGCCTAGTGAAGCCCTGGGTTCATCTCCAGCATCAAGTAAACTGGCCATGAGGGCACATGTCTTGTAATTCCAGAACTTTGGAGGTATAGACAGAAGGAGCAGAAATTTAAAGTCATCCTCAGGTACATAGGAATTTCCAAGGCATATACTGCCTTAAATAAACAAAACAACCTTCT
Organism: Pachyuromys duprasi; assembly: GCA_028658305.1. Classification (NCBI taxonomy): domain Eukaryota; kingdom Metazoa; phylum Chordata; class Mammalia; order Rodentia; family Muridae; genus Pachyuromys; species Pachyuromys duprasi. The sequence continues at coordinate 70,279,047 of CM053762.1, forward strand.
CTTAAAAATGCTTTCCTTTTAGCCAAACTTGGTAGCTCATCCCTGTAATCCTAGCACTTGAAGCAAAAGGATCATGAATTAGAGGCTAGCCTGAGATACATATTGATGCCAGGCTAGCCTGAGCTTTATAGTGAGAGTTACTATTTTTTTAAAAAAATCTTTCCTTTCCTTTTAGAGATATAGAATTCAACCTTGGATGAGGATATAAAGCATGGGTTAGCTTCTTTAGCCATATGTTCCAGCACAGCTTCTTTAGCCATATGTTCCACCATAGCAACTTTGCCAAGAAATTAATAGCCCTGGTGTCTTTATAACAGCCAGAAGCACCCTGTCATGATTCTGAGCTGCTGTTTGCAGATCCAGTCCACCCTCAGCCTTATCTGCTGAATAAGCAGGTCACCCACATCTACACCCATCCTTCCTTGCGTACCTGGCCACTGTGTGGCCCTGCTGGCAGCGCTGCCTCTCTTTGATGTGCAAGTGACTCATAGCCCTGCTACACAGCAAGGAGCATAGCCAGGGTGCAGGCTAGGTGTGGCTGGAGGGCTCTTTTTTGTAGTTAGCAAATAAGACAGTCCATGGATGCCTACCATACACTGCTTTGTTACTTTCACACACAAAAAAAGTGCTCTACTTACTGAGGCTCTGAAGGTCTAACTACCTTGTCTAAAATCACTAAGCAATGTGTCTTAGTTTGGGTTTTATTGCTGTGAAAAGACATCATGACCATGACAACTCTTATAAAGAAAATTACTTAATTGTGGCTAACAGTTTCAGAAGTTTTGGATTGTTTTTTTTTTCAAGACAGAGTTTATCTGTGTAGCCCTGACTGTCCTGGAACTTATTTTGTAGACTAGGCTGGCCTTGAACTCACAGAGATCTAACTGCCTCTTCTTCCCAAGTTCTGGGATTTAAGGCATATGCTTCCATGCCTAGCTACAATTTCAGAAGTTTAGTCCATTATTTTCATGGTGGGGAGTATGGCAGTGTCCAGGCAGACATGTTGTTTCAGATGGAGCTCAGAGTTCTGTGTCTTGATCCAAAGGCAGTAATGGGAGACTGTGTGCCACACTGTGCGTAGCTTGAGCACAGGAGACCTCAAAGGCTGTCCCCATAGTGACACTCTTTCTCCAACGGTGCTACACCTACTCCACAAACCTCCTAATAGTGCAACATTCAAACATGAGTCTATGTGGGCCATACTTGTTCAAACTACCACATGATATAAGGCAAAACTGGCTCTAAAGTTTGTGCTCAGTCTACTCCATGCTCTCCTAACTAGTAGAATGTAAAAGAAAGTTTTATTTGCCTTTTTCAATTGTTGTCTGAGATGCTTATTTCCCCTGTCTGCCAATCTAGGCCTAATACTGGAAGCTTCTAGCCTATGTACAATCTAACGTAGGCTTAGAATGTTTTCAGCCTCTAAGACTTATTGCTTAATAAGCTCACCCTTTCTTGTCCTTATGGAGCTCTGGCCTGGCTGGTTCAATTAAGCTATTCTGTCTCCAACTCCTCTCCTAACCAGCTTATTCAATCTGGCTTCTCTCCCAGCTCCTGACTTGCTCTGGGCAGTGGAAGGGATTTCAAGGTTGAAAGCTGGGGTCAGGGAGTCAGGGAGACTTGATTTATATGTAGTGGTACAGTGCCTCATCTTCATTGCAGTAACATGGTGCTATCATAAGAAGGAGAACACACTTAATCATCCTATAGGTGGGGGAATCTCCAAGTACAATTGAAGGTCATTGCTGAAAACTTAGATCCTTAGCAGTGTAGAGCACTTCTAGGAATTCCCAGATGCTTGCTGGACCAGTTTTCTTATCAGGAAAGGGCCCAGACTGTAATCTGTCCTGAGAACTATGTGACTCTCCTTACAAAATCTGGGGTCGCCCAGCTGAGCGGGGGATGGGGAGAGACTTTTAGAACCCCACTGAAAAGGAGTCCACCATCATAGACTGAGTACAAACAAATGGCTATCTGGAGATGTCAGACTTCAACCTTAACCAGCAGAACCCCACAATACTCTACAACACTAAGAAGAAGGGGGACTTGGTATCACATGGTGCCTATGATATAGCTAGTACTGCATGGTGTTCATGTTGTTTCTCAAGGCTGTACCATCGAGCATAACAGTGGGCTAGTTCTCAACACTGGCCTGTGGATGTTTTTTCATACCTTCTTTTCCCATATTCCCTCCTTCTTTCTTCAAGCCAGAAAGATTGATATGTAGGAGCTGAGATAAAGTACTATGCCCAGTGAGGGTCTCCTAAAATTAAGCTTATCTTCATTCTTATTTGTGTTTTATCAATATAATACATTACAAGGAAAAAACTACTGTAGTTCCCAAATGACCTCTCCTCCCTGTTCTATTCTACAGCCCCACTAATATCTTGATTTTAGGCATCTGACTTCCAGAACAAGAGAATGAATCTGTGTTTTTGCAAGCCACTAAATTTGTGGTAATTGCTAGGGCAGCCATAGGAAGCTAATGCAATAGTCCTTTAAAAAAAAAAAAACACTATACTTTATAAGCTCAATACTTTATTACATAAGTCATCCTATTTCCCATGTTTATTTCCTTTTGGTCTTTGTGGGTTGTCAGTAAAGTTCCATTTGAAAACTCCAGTCAGTGTCCTGCAAGCCAAGGCAAATAAGCACAGAAACAGGAGGCTGCTTGGCCTACTCCTGGCCAGAGAAAAGAAACATCAGGGGCTTGGAATAGTGTTGAAGGTGGGGCTTTGAGCCAAGCAGCTGGTATAACCAGATCTACAAACCACTAGCTCCATGGACTGAGGTAAGTTGCTAATGTTCCTGTTGTTCTAGATGTTTTGTTGTTGTTTAGATGTTTGAGCTGAAGGCTTGCTTCCCAGTGTAATTAATGGCATCAAGAGGTGGTAGAATCTTTAAGAGGTTAGAACTAGTAAATGGATATTAGATACCCAGGCATCATGCTTGGAAGGAACTAATACCTCTCTCTGATGTGGGTTAGGGGCTGGGGAGATGGCTCAGCTTGTAAAATATTCAGGAATATCATCCAGATGCCAATAATAATAATAATAAAATAGCAACAAAATAAGTAAAAGAGTGGGTTACGTTTCCCTGACTGGGTCAGCTATCTCCAGAACAGCTGCTGCAAATAGAATGAGATTTATTTGTTCATTACTGTGCTTCATCTTTTTTCATGTGATCTTTTTTTCTACATGTGCCACTTTCTGCTTCAAACACACTTCAGCCATTTTATGTGCTATATTATCAGCTATTTTATGACATAACACAAGGATGTCCCCAGACATGGCTGCCTCAGCTTGGACTTTCTAACCTTAAAAACCATTAATCACAATAAACTTTTCTTTATGGTTTACCCAGCTTTAGGCATTTTTGTTACAGCAACACAAAAAACAAACTGAGATCATTCCCCAAAATCTAAATCTTTCTACCTATGACATTTCATTATTTACTCACAGTTAAGCTCTGAGCATGACTCCCTTGCTTCCATTTGTGGAACTTTGGGCAAGTTTCTTAATTTCCCAGAGTCTAGGTCCTCATCTGTCCAGCTGCCCTCACAGCAGGTGTCCCTTTTGCTGGCTTGACAAACATCAAGTCTTGTGTGTGGCAAGGACTTCCACCCCATATGGAAACATCATTGGTGCAGATGTGGGGCCCTTTAGCTAACCAAGAAAGGTTCCCAGGTTATTTGGGGGGCCACATTGCTCTGAGTCCAAACAACTCTTGCTGTGAACCTAGGTGTGAAAGAGACTCAGAAACAGCCAGGGCCTGGAGGCTAACACCTGTCTTTGTCAGATTTGCTTCCTCCTAGGATGCACCATGGTGAGTGGTGCACATGGGTAGACCAGTGTAACTGGCATCCTTCGCCCCTGGATCCATTTACCTCTATTAGCCTCTGGGAAGACGTAGGTAGGCAGGGAGTCTGTTTCTTTTTCCTGATACGGAAGAAGGTCATTCTCCAAACTACCCCCAGGGGAGATACCTCACTTCCTCAGCCCTACCTCTGCCTCCTTATACTGGTTTAGGGCAGGGGCTTAGCCCAGAGGGACAACTCAAGTTGATGCTCCTCAACATTTTCCTGGCTGCTCCTTCCTTAGCTCATTTGCACTCTTCCTCCTCATCACTGACAATGTATCATCTCTTTACCACAGGGTAAACTGAGTCAGACAGCTGACTGACTGATCACACAACAGACTTTTCCTGAGGGTAATTTTCCAGGTGGTAACTGATTGTTACTGTTGGACCTCCGAGGCGGGATCCCAAAATGATTAGCAAATTCGAACTTGATGCAAAAGCAAGAGGTGTTTATTCAGATACCAGAGCGCTCTGGGACCCCGCTACCTGCTCCTGTTGAAGGAACAGTGCGGAGTGCCCAGCAACGAAATTACAGTTTATAAAGGCAAAAACCACAAAATAGGAGGGGGTCTAGGGGTAAAGGATCTTTCTCACAGGGCAGTTATCACCAGGAAACAGGAGGGGGTCTAGGGGTAAAAGACTTTTCTCACAGGGCCAGTCTATGATTGTTTATCTTCAGGAAACAGGAAGGGGTCTAGGGGTAAAAGACTTTTCTCACAATCAATCTATGAC
>CM053763.1:0-118689 GCA_028658305.1 Pachyuromys duprasi
GTGCCCAACAGAGGTATGAGCGGGAAAGGGATGTATAAAGAAAACGCTGCTGCTAGCCTGAGGGGAGAACCCTGTTCTGATTCAGCGTGATTTCACCTCCCCTTCCTCTGTGTGCGAGCAGGTCTGAAGAGAGACTGGCCATTGGTCACTGGTCACCTTCTGTACCTGAGGCGTGGGCAGACCCAGGTAAATGAAAAGAATGAGAACAACTTCTCTCCTACAGACTCACAGTCAAGATGGCCAGATAAATTATAAGTAAAAAATTCTCCCAGGTGGGGCCAAAAAAAAGAAAAAGCTTCTGTTAAGGATGTGGAAACAGCAGAAAATGAGGTTGATACTTTTGCCTGGGAACAAAGACATGGTCTTTGGTTTCCTGTGGGCTCCTGATACAGATACTCCATGTTGGGTTCTCAGCATTCAGAGTCACAGTGGTGACGGTTAGACCCTGAGGAGGTAGCACACACTTTCTCAGCTTTGTTTCTTTGCCTTCATTCGTATTATCCATACAGCGACTGTGTCAGGCTGTATGGTTCGAGCCATAGGTGTTGACCTAAGTTTCCTCACAATACACTATAAAAATACTGTGTTACCCAGTAAGTGCTCTGTGCTGCTACCTAGCTTGTATCTTACACAATGTGCCTTTCATTTCCAGAAGTAATTCATTCACACAAATGTTCCTACCCATCATTAAAGCTTCATATGAGACATATTTGGAAGACGAATCCAGCATTCAAATCCAGTTTCTTTTTTTGTTTTGTGTTCTTTTGTTTTTCCTTTGTTGTTGCTTTGGGTTTTTTTGTTTTGTTTTGTTTGTTTTTCTAGACAGGGTTACTCTGTGTGTTAACTAAGCCCTGACTGTCCTGGACTCCATTTGCAGACCAGGCTGGCCTCGAATTCACAGAGATCTGCTTGCCTCTGTCTCCCCAAGGCTGGAATTAAAGGTGTGAGCCTCCACATCCAGCTACAACTCTAGTTTCAAACAAACAATCTTAACACTTATCCCTGACATTTGAAATTTCTTCCAATATTCAAAGAAAAATATGAATGACGGACACTTGCCTCTCCAATCAGTCCTCCTCCCCATCCCCCGCCATGTTAGCATTACTTTTTCCCCTTGTTAAATCTGACTGCAGTCCACAGCTGTAATCCCAGATACCTGGGAAGGCTAAAGCAGGAAAATGTCAAGTTCAAGACTAGGCTGGTTAACCAAATTGAGATCTTATCTCAAAATAAAACAGAGGGGCTGAAGAGATAGCTCAGTGACTAAGAACATGGCTCCTCTGGAAAAAGAGCATCCACAGGACAGTCTACAGCTGTCTGGAACTCCAGTTTTAGGGATCTGATTCCCTCACACAAGCAGACAAAACACCAAAGCACATAAAATAAAAATAAATGAGAATAAAAAATAAAAACGGGAGCCAGGCGCAGTGGTGCACATCTGTGCATCAGCACTCAGGAGGCAGAGACAGGTAGATCACTAAGTTCGAGGCCAGCCTGGTCTATAAAGTGAGTCCAGGACAGCTAAGGCTACACAGAGAAATCCTGTCTCAAAAACCAAAATAAATAAAATAAAAGAAGGGGTGGATGATACTCCGTGGAGGTTTACTTGCCCAGTATGTTCAAGGCCTTGGGTTCAAATTTTCCTTCTGAGGAAAAGAAAGAACCACCCCCATCCCCACCCCTCTTTCTCATTGGATTCTTTGCAAATGAGCCCTGTGACTCATATTTCCCTCACTAGATATTCTGGGAACTTAAAAATATACAGACGCTAATAAAGGCTAGTCAAAACAGGATCTTTAAAGTCATACAACTGAAGGCACTAAAGACATAATTTAGCCTTTGATAGTTAGATGAATCTTTCATATTCACTGGCTTCATAATCCATCAGCATCAAAGTGAAGGAAATGTTGGTGATGTGATTTTGCAGTCAACATTTCTGGCTCTCAGAAATGCAGTAAGCTTAACTAAATGTAGCATTTTCTTTGATTCAGAATGAGAAAATACAAATTATAGCTTTTGAATCACAATCAGTTTAAATTCTCTGGGGAAAAAAAAACCCTAGGAAAAAGGATGCTAAATGAATTGCATCATTTTAAAGACAAATGTGATCATAGTGCAACTGGTTTATGACAGGGCAGGCCCCTTAAGCACCCAGGGCTCAGCTACCTTATCTATAAGATGATATAGTGGGTGTGTGGACATGTGAATCCTTTTCTACCCCAGACATTCTATGGGAGTCTAATAAATTTTGTTCAATGAGTAGAGGTTCTGCCCAGGAAGCCTGGTTTGCCAGAAATCACACACATGGTCAGCTGCTGCTCTTCATAGAAAATAGGTTTAGAATAAAAAATCTGAGTTAAAAAGAGAGAGAGATTAATGAACAAAACACCTAAAGGGGGGGGGTGGGGGGACAAGCCAAGGAATTTGAAAACAAACAAGCCAAGCCACACTTCTAAGTGGTACATTTTGCTTTTAGTAAATTTATTTATTTGGCGTGGATGCTGTGTTGTGTGTGTGTCTGTGTGTGCCTGCAAGTGCAAGCACGTGTGTCCACTCGAAAGTGCCCCTGTAGAGGTCAGTGAACAACTTGTGAGTCTAAGTTTTCTCCAACCATATGGTAGGGTAGGGATGAACTCAAGTCATCAGCTTGGTGGTAAGTACCTTTACCCAGTGAGTCACTTTGCTGGCCCAGCAGTAAATTTTAAGTATTTATAGGCTTTTAAAGCCATAGATTGACCTCCTTTTCTTACATTTTGCTTATGTTTCTGGAATACCCAGATATTTGCTGAAAGAATGTCAATTCCCAGTTTTTATTGCTACACAGAATTTTTCTTTTTTCAAAATGAAGAGAGAGTTACTTATGGCAGGGTATGACTGGTGTCCCAAAATAATCTCGGCGTTTAAGAGGCTGAGAGACAAGAGGATTGCTGAAGCCCTGAGGCCATTTTGAGCAACATAGTGAGTAGCAGACCAAGCTAGGTTACATACACATTTAGATCCTGTGTCAAGACAAACCAAACATTAGCAAACAAAAGCAGCAACCATTCATTATCAGCTCGTTTTATGGATGGACTATGTCTCTAGATGGAATATTGAAGTTCTAACCTCCAGAATCTGTGAATAAGACCTTATTCAGAGACAGTGTCTTTGCAGATATAATCAGGCCAAGGTGATAATCACTAGGTTAGACACTAATCCAGTATGCCTGGTGTCCTCACAAAAAGAAGAGATTTGAAAACAGAGAGAGAGAGAGAAAGAGAAATGCCACATAAAAACAGATTGAAATAAGTTACAAGCCAAGGAACACTTGAGGTGATCAATATCTGAAAGGGACAGGAAGGGTACCCCCCCTAGAGGCTTCAGAGAGATCGTAACCCTGACATGGCCTTGACTTTACCCTTCTACTCCCTAGAACTGTGAAAGAATAAACTTTCATTTCAATCCACACAGTCTGTGATACCATATTTGCTGGTTTTGATTTATTTTGTGATTGATTGATTGATTGATTGATTGGGTTTGATTTTGCTTTTGAGATAGGGTCTCAAAATTAGGTAGCACTGAATGGCCTGGAATGTGCTGTGTAGACCAGGCTGGTGTTGAACTTGTAGCAAACATCCTGCCTCTGCCTTCTGAGTGCTAGGGTTATAGACATGCACTACCATTGTTGGCCACACTGTGGTTCTTTATTACAGCAATATGAATCCAGTGCTTATGTCCCTGTGGTTGATTGGGCTTCATCCAAACACCTCAGACGAAGGTTTAGTCTGAAGTCTGGACTGGATCCTAAAACTTGCACCATGGTTGCTGTAGTTGGCTGGGATATCATCTGGGAGTTGTAGCCTGAAGTAGGGCCTCTCTATGTAGTTTTCATTTCTCAAAAACGCTGGAAGATCTGGGACAAGGTGGCACCACCTTTAATCCCATCACTTGGGAGGAGGAGGCTGGTGGATCTCTGTGAGTTCAAGGCCAGCCTGGTCTACATAGTGAGTTCCAGAACAGCCAGGGCTGCACAGTGAGAACAATGTCTCAAAAAAAAAAAAAAAAAAAAAAAAAGGAAGAATGACTACTGACCATTATAAACAGGCAGGAAGGAGGGTGTGCAGGGCCAGAAGGTCCTAGGCAGGGACTGGAGTTGCATCATTCAGGCAAAGAGTGTGGGGGCCGAGGGAAGGTCTTGGTGCAGAAAAGGATGTGGGTTGGGATCATGTCTGCAGTATACAATCTAGCATGGTAATTTCCTGTGAATTTACTTGAGGCAATGTGGTTTGCTTTAAACCCAAATATTATTGACTTAGGGACACTGAGATAATCCTTTCCTTTGATAATAACAAGGTTAGGTTGTGGAAAACATTTTTTTCAGGACAGTTGGTGATATTTTGGGAGACAGGAAAGCTACTGAAGTCCCAAAGTTTCTAAATTATAATTTTTAAAAATATTTATTTATTTATTATATATACAGTATTCTGCCTGCATGCAGGCCTGAACACCAGAAGAGGGGACCAGATCTCATAATAGATGGTTGTTGGTGAGCCACCATATGGTTGCTGGGAACTGAACTCAGGACATTTGGAAGAACAGCCAGTGCTCTGAACCTCTGAGCCATCTCTCCAAGTTTCTATCTTTTGAATTAAATTTGATTTTATTTATATGTATGTCTGTCTGTGTGTCTGTGTGATGTGGACATGGTGAGCATGTCCTTTACAAAATTGGTTCTTCTAGTGTGTGTGTGTGTGTGTGTAATTACTGAGCCTAGAGAGACAGCTCAGCAATTAAAGACCCTAAGAACTTCTGGCACGGCACACTCTCCTTCCTGCTTATCTATAAGAGTCATTTTTCCATAATTTTTTTGAGACACTATTCTAATACCGCAGCCCTGGCTGTTCTGGAACTTGCTCTGTTTAATACATTATAGCAGATTATCTGAATGTGTATGTAAATCGGAGTGGGTAAGAGCAATAAAATCTCAATTGCACCAATTCCAAAGAAAATGTTAATCATGCATCCTAATTCTGCAGTTTTATCAACTTCTTAGATATTTTGTGAAGTAATCTTTTTGCTAGTTACAAAGACATCTAATCAACTAAATCAGAACAGAAAGTGAAAATATTCTGGCTTTTGTTATTGCAATTATGAAATACATGTAAATCTCAGCTCAGAAGGAGTTAATTTGACTAATGTAAAACCCAAACTAATACTGCTATAATCCTCTTAAGAATCTGCATTGTTCCAATGCTCTTAACATGTTTGTGGGGACATAGGATACCATTAGACATTTAGTGGAGACGCAGTAAGTCAGATGAAGGAAAGAGACTGTCTTACTCTTGTCTCATTTAGAGAATATCCATGAGGAAAGATAGATATGCCAACTGCAGGGCATGGACTGAGAATCTAGGAACCTGACCCCCAGAACAACTTCCTCAGATGAAATTTACAAGGACTGAGAAACAGATATGGGCAGAGCATGTGGTCCTGATTTGTATCAGGGAACTGGAGGCTTATAGATGATCCTCTGTCTCAAAGGAGACAGAGAGCACCCTTAATTAGTTAACATCTTGTTACAGTCTGGCACCATCTGCTCTGAGTGGACCTCATAAGAAAAACAGATAAGGCAGGTTGTTTATGTAAGAAATTTTTAATGTATTCTATGCACAGGGCATGGTGTAAAATCATGGAACCACAATGGAGAATAAAATACCTAGGAACTATGGTATCAGGCCATTTATAGGAGTTTCCATGAATCAGATTCTTTACCTTTAAGAAGGGAACCTCCTTTGCTTCCATAATAAACATGAGATTAAAGGAATGAGATGTATGAAACAGGCAGTAAACACATGGCATATATCAAGTGTTCCTTAGTTGTTGGTTTCTTCACTCCCACCTCTGCCTCTCCTGCAGGGACATCTCTAGCCACCTTTGGTGACTTTAAATTTTGCTCAGTCTTTTCTGTACCATGGACTCCTAACCTTTGACCTATTGCTGTTATCTTATCACAGGGGTCTTAAGAACATCTGAACTTACCCTTGTGGTACACTTTACACTAAAGTCACTTACTACAGGACAAACATTATTTGGTAAGGAAATCCACTATGTAGCTCTGGCTGGCCTGGAACTCACTATGTACACCATGCTGGCATTGGGCTCACAGAGACCCATCTGCCTTTGTCTCCCAAGTGCTGAGGTTAAAGGCATGAGCCACCGTGTACAGCCCATCTGGTTTTAATATATAAAAGATGTTTGGGTTGTACCAGGGATTTCAATTTATAGATTTTTACCATGGTTGTGCTATTAAATCATGTTCAGGTTTATTAATTTTATACATTTGAGTCTTTGAAATGGCTAGTTCATCTGCATGGGAAATTTTTTCATGAACTACATATTTAATACTAGAGTAAGGGAGGGATGGGGAGAGTGGGAGGGAATGAGGGAGGGGGCTACGCCTGGGATGCAAAGTACCTAACCTGTGATTGATATAAAAATAAATAAATTACATTAAAAATACTAGAGTAAAATAACTTTTAGGTTACTAGACTGTCAGGGTTCTGGTCTAAATTTACGTAAGAAAAGAATTCAAAGAAAGCATACATTGAACAAAAAGGAGAAAGAAAAAGCAAATAAGCAGGACGGTGGTGGCACGCCTCTAGTCCCAGCATTTGGGAGGCAGAGTCCAGCAGATCTCGTGAGTTCAAGGCCAGCCTGTCTACAGAGTGAGCTCCAGGACAGCAAGAGCTATACAGAGAAACCCAGTCTTGAGGGGGAGGGGGGAGGAAAAACCTTACTTTTTACAGTGTTCAAGGGGAAATTTTTATTCTGTTTACACTGGGATCCAGGCCTTTATTCATCCTGTGAAGCCCTGGAAAAGTTGGAGACATATTAGATCAGGAGCAGCTTAGGAAGCTGGACTTGAGCTGGAGGCAAAAGGGTGTCAAAGGGTAAAATCACAGGCAGCCAACAAGCACAGGCTTTAGCTGACTGGGTCAGACAGGAAGGAAACTGGATCTTACAGCCTTCCGCTGAAACCTTAGCCAGACTCTCCATCCACAGATTCTAGGATCTGCTCACCCTGGCCCTTCTGATCTGTCAACCATGTTGTTTTCTGTTTAAGGGCTTTCCCTGAAATCATCTTTACATGATGGCCACTTCCTAACAGAAGGCTTCTTGAGGCTCCTATGTCTTTTGAGTTAATTCCTTCATCTGCCCCAGGCTGCAACTTGATGGGAGATGTTCCATAACTGCTTCAGAATGATTCAGGTCTTCATGAAATAAGAACCAGTGCAAAGAGCAGAACCCTGCTCAGACCAAGTAGAGGAGACTGTCATCAGAGAAGAGTGTGATGATACACATATCGGATTTTTAAAGCATAAGGTTGTACATAATCCTACTACACTGTTCTTACATACTCAAAGCAGATACAGTATTTGTTCAACATCTTTATTACAGTTATTTATTAAGGCTTGGGGACATAATTCAATGTTGGAGTACTTGTCTAGTATGTGAAAGGCCCTCAGTTCTACCCCCACCCCCACCAAACAAAATAAAATTATTAATTAGTATGTGTGTGGGGCAAGGGGGAAGGTGATGTCCACCAGCCTGGCTTAGATGTAAATTGAGACATTACCGGCAAGCTCTCATCTGTCAGAGAGCATGGAGTTTGGACTTGACTTGAGAATTTTATATTTTTCAAAACAGGTTACACTTCCAAAACTCATATATTAATAACATTATTAGTCTTGTCTTTCCACTTCATTGGATAACCTACACCACCCTAAATTATAAATTCTTGGGGAGAGCCAAGTCTATGTAGTTACCAGTGTACCCTACTTTTCAATAGATGCTTGTCATTGATAATGGTTTAACATAGGAATTGGGGGACAGCGGAAAGATGCTAGCTTCAAAATCAGACAACCTGAATTAAGTCCCTAGGGCTCACATGGCAGGTGGAGAAAAGACTCCTACATTTCTGCCATATGTACTGTGATGGGCACCCCTTCCCCTTAATAAACTAATAGTAAAAAATAGTGACTGAGAGATGACTCAGTGGTTGAGAGTTCTGGCTGCTCTTCTGGAGAACCTGAGTTCGGTTCCCGGCACCTGCATCGGACAGTCACAACTGCTGTAACCTGCCACCCTCTTCTGACCTTCATGGCTACCCACAGTGTGTGTTGGGGGCAGGGTGCAGCGAACTTTAGAAGAGGGCATTAGGTTTTCTTTCTGTAACTAGAATTACTGAAGATTACGAGCCTAATGCCTCTGGAAGAGCAACAAGAACTTTAAACTATGGAACCGTCTCTCCATTCCATGAAGTGAACTTTATTAATGTATGGGAATGAGCAGGGCTTCCTAGGTCCTTCTCTTTCTTTTGGAAAGCTGGCATGGAAGCTGTGAAGGAAAATGCTCAGTGTGTTGGAGCCGAGTTGAGGCAGGGAGTCCCCTGCTGCTGAGAGCTTCTGTTTCTCTCATGTTCTTGGTGGGGAGGGTGGTCCAGGGCTTCTTATTTCTTAGAGACTCTGTTGGTGTAGGCATTTTTTTTTTTTTTTTTGGTCTTAGAAGGAAATTAACTTGACAAAGTGGTCATTACGGGCATGCTAATCCTTGTACCAAAGGTGTCACTGTTACGGTAATAGAAAATAACCTGGTCGTCAGTATAGCAGCTCAGGATGCCTTTTAGGGGCCATTTGATACATAATTCATCATCTTCTTGATGTTATTGTATTTGGCAGCTTTCTTCAGGTAGTGAGCCAATCCAGGACAGACATATTGAAGGTAGGATTATAGAAGACCATGTCAGTGAGCTGCACACTCAGCTCTGGGGTGACCTTACACACAGCCAGTGGACACAGGGATGATGCTATGGACAGCCCCAAAGCTATCATGGTGCAGTTTCCCAGGGGGCTTTCTGGATGGTGCTATGCTGTGTAGTGCCTTCCTTTAAGATTAAAATGTTCCATGTTGGAGGGAAGCTCATTAAAACGCGGGATGTTAGAAATAAAACAGGACATTCTAAGCAGAGGTGAAATAGCCTGTCCTGCAAGGACTAAGTTCAGGAGCTGCAGTCTCTGAAACGGACCAGACACACTGCTTTCCCTCCTCACCACAAACATACGTAAACTGTAAGGACTGTTGAGAGACACTCTCAGATAAGCTGAGCTGCCAGGAAGAAGCAAAGACCAACTGAGCTGACCGGAAGCAGCTCAGATCAACTGAGTTACCTGAAAAGGACATTCTCCAACCTGTTGAGCGACCTGCAGGCTGTGCACTGTGTTCCAGGATTGTAGCTTTCACAAACTGTCATTCGTGCATGCTGAGTCATTTTTGCTCCCGTGGCTCCTCACCCATATTCCTGCAACTAACTCCAATAAAACTCATTGGTTCACAAAGCTGGCTGTGTTTGTACTTTGGTCTGTTATCAGTTTCCTATCTGGGGGGAGTAAACATTTGTTCATGTCTTACCCAAAATAGTTGTCACAACACAGTGACAACTTGGGCTGTGATAATTAGTCATTTTATGATACCCAAGATGTCACAGATGATCTCAGAAAACCTAAGCAGGTGCTGCTCTAGAAGGCATTGCTGATGCTCTGGGGTGGGTTGCTGTACTTCCCAAAGCTCACATCTGTCGCACACCTAGGGGCATCAGGAGAAGGGGCAGAGATGATGGATGACCTTTGGTTCTACCCTTCACCTGCATCTTGGCCTTCTCCACAATAGTGAAGACACTGGTAGTCTCCATGCTTGCCACCAGCAGCATACCATCTGGTATTGGTGGGATTTTTACCCCTGGAAGGTGGTGATGGCTGATAAGTTTCTCCTTCTTAGCCTTGGTTGGGCTGTGGAACTTGCCATGCTCAGAATCATACTGGAATATGCAGACTGTGTAGTTGAGGTCAACAATGTGGTCACTGATGACAACAGTGCCCACATGGCTAGAGCTAAAGGCAGTCCTGTGAACTCGATGCCCAGCATAGTAACATCCATTCTCTGAGAACTTCAACATCATGTCTCAGCGATGAGGCTAGCAATGCACGAGATGTGCCTGGCTCTAGAATGGGAAAGGGCAGAGAGCCTACAAATACATTTTTTAAAATATTACAGGTTGGAGAGTAGGCCCAGCAGTTAAGAGCACTTGTTTTTGCAGAGGGCTTGGTAATTCCAGTTCCAGTGCCTTCCTTTGGATTCCATGTGTACTAGGGCATGCATGTGACACACAGCAAAACACTCATATACATAAGCCAATCTGAAAAAGTTAAATTAAACAACCTCCTCCTGCAAACTGCCAACTAACCAAGAAATTTGGATTTTAATGTTTTTCGCTTTTACATTAAAAAAAATCAGAGCAATAAAATCTCTATTTTTTTCCATGTGACCTCATTTTAGATACTGTTAAGGTTCTTCAGCTGTAGAGATAAAGAAAATTGTTAATCAACAGATGCACCATATCACTAAGCCTGGAAAGGCAGGATAGAGCCCAGAAGCTATATGGAGGACCAGGCTAAAGGTCTGAGTTGGCTTTCAACAGGGCCTTTGGATGCAGGAAATTTTCAAGGGCTGGCTCAGTCCTTGAAATAATGTTGGGAATTTGGTGGATGGGTAGCACATTGTGATGGTTACTCTTTGTTGTCAACTTGGGAGGATTTATAAACAGTTGCGAGACACATGGAGAGTCTGAGGAAATTCCAGACTCTCCCTGCCATGGTACTTTTAAATCTTGAACCAAAATAAGCTCTACCTGATTCTGTTTGGTATTCTGTCACAAGAGAAATTGTTGCAGACTGCATCCACTACTGTTTATTCAGCTGCTCAAGCTCAGGCTACCTCTCAAAATGGAAAACAAACAACAACAAAACCCAACCCACAATTTCATTTTTTCTGTTTCCCTGTTATGTAGCCAGGGTATTAAAATGTCAGTTAAGGAAATATGTATAAATTTTTAGCTTCCTTAAACTCATCTCTTTAAAAGTTAGCATACAAGGTAATAATTTTCATTATGCTATTTTTTGGATCTTCTTTGAGCCATTATACGGGTGCTGAGGATTGAACCCAGGTCCTCTAGAAAAGCAGCCAGTGCTCTTAACCAGTGAGCCCTCTCTCCAGCCCCTGCTGCTTTGTTTTCATACACCTGTCATATTGTATTGCTCTCTTCTTGAGACAGGGTCTCATTATATATCTTTGGCTGTCTCAGAACTGTGTAGACCACCATGTTGGCCTTGAACTTGGAGATGAACCTGGGATTAATGGTATACACCACCACACCTGGTTTCTCATACCTTTTTTTCTTTTTAAGAACCTTGATTTTGCTGAGGATGACAGTCCCCAGTTTGATGACACTAGGTTAATTCTGACAACTTTTTTCTCTTTAACTGAATACTCAATTTCCAGTTACCCTTTCAGCTAGCAGTAAGTATTTATGAGGTTTTTCTGTTTGATTTTGTTATTTTTTGAGACAGGTTTCTCTGTGTAGCCTTAGGTGTCCTGGACTCACTTTTGTAGACCAGGCTGGTCTCGAACTCACAGAGATCCATCTTCTTCTGCCTCCCAGAGTGCTAGGATTATAGGTGTACACCACCATGCCCAGCTTCGTGTTGTATTTCTTAACAGTGTCATGTAGGGAAGCTTTTGAGGAACTTTTACTTTAATACACAACAAAATGCAGACTAGTTCAACTCCTCCCCCTTCTTTTGTCTTGAATTCACAAATGCTTCTTTTAACCACAGCATCTATATTACAACCATGAGGTGACATGCATGGGAATAAGAGGCAAATATAGAAAATGGAAAGGAGAACATAGAACCAGTAATCCACAGACACATCACTAAAATGGGAGAGGCAGAATAGGACCCAGAATCTTTATGTTGTGCAGGACCAGTTTGGAAGTCCTCAATGGTATTAAGCTGGCAACAAATCCCAAAGCAGGTTATCCCTGAGTTTTCTGTTAATAGTAAATGTTTCAGTGTAAGAGGGACAATGAGTCAAGACAAATGCAGAGATGTGTTTCAAGTCTTTGCTTGTATTATAGCTACTGCGGTGGTTTGAATGAATGGCCTGTATAGGCTCACAATTTGAATACAGTTGGTGGATTGTTTGGGAAAAGTCATGAAGTGTGATCTTATTGGAGGAGGTGTGTTTGATGGGGGGTGGCTCTGAGGTTTCAAAACACTTGGCCATTCCCAGTGCCTTTCTTTGCCTCCTACTGGTGGATCAAGATGTAAGCTCTCAGTTCTTCCTGTCACTGAACTGTAAGTCCAAATTAAACATTTTATTGTATAAGCTACTTTGGTTATAGTATCTTAACACAGAAATAGAAAAGTAAGTAACATGTCACTGGTCATCCTGTGTTACATGGCCAAATGGGACATCCCATAGTGTGAGGAAATTCATCTTATTGTAGGGTAAGATTTTAAGGAGAGATGTGAAGGCAATGATTGGCTTTGAGATTGCTAACTGTTCCATTACTTGACAAAGCTAAAGATGAAAGGAACTGTCTGAGGTAAAATGGGTGCTGGTTTTCTCCTGCCATGAAAAAAATTCACACTGCACACATTTAGAGGATTCTTTAAATATCTTGGCAATGCTTTTCTTTTTTCTTTTTATTTTTTCAAGACAGGGTTTCTCTGTGTACTTGACTGTCCTGGACCCGCTTTATAGACCAGGTTGGCCTCTAACAAAGATCCGCCTGCCTCTGCCTCCCTGAGTGCTGGGATTACAGCTTGGCAATGTGTTTAGAAAGACCATTCCTCAGTGGTGGTACATGCTTTTAATCCCAGAGGCAGAGGCAGGTGGATTTCTGTGAGTTGGAGGCCAGCCTGGTCTACAAGGTGAGTTTGAGGACAGCCAGGGTTACAAAGAGAAACCTTGTGTTGAACCAGCCCCCCACCCCCTGCCAAAATAATAAAGACCATTGCTCACCTCTGCTGTGTTCACCTTTCAAAAGGGGGCTTCATAGTCTCTCTTCTTTGTGTTTGTGCAAATGGAGGCCAGAGGTACATACTAACAGGGTCTCACTGAACCTGAAGCTTTATCCGTTTGGCTTGGCTGGATGGCCAATAACCTGGGATGTTTCTCTTTAAGCTCTTCCATCCCTGTTGTGATTGCTACAATGTATTCAAGTGTTAATTGCATGCCCCCACCCCCCATCTTTACTGTCTTAAGAGCACATTCTCATTTCACCAAGTGATACTTTGTAAACTTGCGTCCCAAATTATCCCTCATTGGCCGGTAATGTTGCCCACCCCTGGGCAGGGCAGAAGAAAGGTGAGCTCTGGGAAGCTTTGGGAGGTGGCCACAGAAGGAGCAGGAGGTGCAGGAGAGGAAGGAGGAAAGGAGCATGTCGCCATGGGTTAGGGTAAACCAAAAAGATGTGGCTGGAAGGAGCTTTCTCTGAGGATTGGCATGATGGAGAGAAGCAGCCCAAATGGAGAACATGTGCAAGTATTTATGGGGATTTTGGCTGGGAAATAGACAAGATAGTTTAGGGAATTAAGATCTGCCCAGCCCCAATGTTTTAAGTCGTATCAAAAATTTTAACAGGTGTATCTTATTTTTATGATAGTGGATAAGAAATAACCACTGTATTAATAATCATATGAATCACCATTAAACATTAATAATCATTCCACACATCCCAGTGCTGGGGCAACAAGTATCTGTGCCAGGATGCCCAGCTGTTCGTGTTGGTTCCGGGGAATCCAAACTCAGGTTCTCCTGCTTGTACTGCAGGAGTTTTACCTGTGGAACAATGTCCTCAGAAGGAAAACTTCTTTTTCTTTTTTTGAGACAGGGTTTCTCTGTGTAGCCTTGCCTGTCCTGGACTCGCTTTTTAGACTGGTCTTGAGGCTGGCCTTAAAATCACAGCAGTACTCCTGCGTAGCAGAATACCACCTGTAAAGGTCTTTTTTAAAATGTCTCCTTTATTTGGGGGTGTTTAGGCCTCTACCTCCCTTGCATCACCCCCTCCCCAACCTTAAGTAGGAGAGAGAAAAGGTTAGCAGGGAGAGGGGGCCCAGACCCCTTTACTTTTTCCAGGTATTTAGCTGGTCAGTGGGTTCTTTTAGGGCTCTATACAAATCTCCATCAATCTCAGACACAGCCAGCAGTCTCCTCCATTCTGCTGCGCCCCGAAGCATTTCTCTCCGTCTGTCTGCTCCAAACCACCACACAGCCTCTGGTCTCTGGTCTCTCCACACGGCTACATGCTGTACACCGATACCAATCGCCTTCCCTTCTCTTCCTCTGCGCTCATATTTATACTCTCAGAGTCCTAGATCATGCCCCTCTCCCTGCTACCCATGAAAGGCCATTACCAGTTGGCAAAAGCCACACTCCACATGAGACAATTAACAAGCGTGGACAAACTATAGCCCAACTAAAATCCCACACTTGGGATTAAAACAAAAGCATATTTACATAGCAAAGAAACCAAAACTTCCATTACACGCCTGCCTCTGCCTACCAGAGTGCTGGGATTAAAGACGTCCTTCACCACGCCCAGCGAATCTATTATTTCTGTGCAATGAAGATAGTCTGTCATTGTTCTCATCCTTCAGTGTGCAGAAACTGTATGTTTTAACAGTAGCGAAATGCTTTGGGGGGAACATAATGGGAATGGATATAGTCAAGTATTGAAAGAGTGATGAAATTCTGAATTGAAGCAAAGACTACATAAATTCTTTGTGTTCATGCGTGTCTTAGGTTCTAGTGCTGTGAGACACCATGATAATGGCAGCTCTTATAAAAGAAAGCATTAAATTGGGGGCTTGCTTACAGTTTTAGAGGGTTAGTCCATGATCATCATTGCTAGTATTTATATAAAAATGCCATGCACACACCAATCTTAAATCCAGTGAGGTTTATTGGATAGACAGGAGAGAGACATAGTGGGGGGAGGTGGATAGCCCAACAGAGAAGGGAGAACGCAATAGAGAGGAAGAGAGTGCAAGAGAGCAAGAGGAAGGGGGAGTGGCCAACAGGTCACTATGTACCTGGCCCAGATGACATTATGCAGATACTGACATAGGACATTGTCAGGACTCTAAAGGTCCCTAAGGGAAGGCCAGTTGAATTGCCTGCATAACATAATACCTCAGGCAGCAGGCAGAAAGAGAGAAGGGGGGCAGCTAGCCTGGTTTGGATGTTTGAAACTTCAAAGTCCACCCCCAGTGACACACTTCCTCCAACAAGGCACTCTAGCAAAACCATACCTACTCCAACAAGCTCACACCTCCTAATCCTTCCCAAAAAGTTCCTTCAACTGGAGACCAAGAATTTAAACATGTAGCCCCACGGGGGCATTCTCATTCAAACCACACTGTGTGTGAGTATCTGGGCTCATGCACATACCATGGCATGCATGTGGTCAGAGGACAACATGCATACGTTGGTTCTTTCCTATCATGTGGTTTCCAAGGGGTAGTAAACTAGTTGCAGGTGCCTTTACTTACAGAGTCATGTTGCAGGTCCTGCATTTATTTACTTATTTATGTTTAGAACTCTACTACTGAACTATATCCCCAGCCTCTTTTTCACACTTTTTGAGACAGGGTTTCACTAAGTTGCCCAGGTTGGTTTTGAACTCACTCATATGTCCATACCACCTTGAGCTCTCCACCCTCTTGCTTAGCCTCTCGAGTGTCTCAGATTTACAGGCCTGCACCACTGGACCTAGTTTCATTTTATTTTTGTAACTCATAGGGGTAAACAGTGAGCACCTGGACTAGGCACAATCACTCAGAATGGATAGTGTAGCTGCATTGTTGTCCCCTTAACCTTGGGTGAGCCTGTGGTCCAGCATTGGTTTTAGCTCCACCACCTGAGCTTTGGCTCCAACCTCTGTTAGGGGCTTTGCTAAAGAAAATCTACTGTCAAAGGGGATAGTCTGTCATTATGTAGGAGATTCAGTTGCGGAAAGCAATTTTAAAAGGCTTTCAAGGAGAGTTTGAATGTTTAACAGTATGCTAGCCCCTTTAAGAGTGTGGTGTTGATTTTCCTATGGAGATTCTGGTTTGGTCTGTTATGTCATACTTCCTGGTAATTGGTATGCTCAGTGTTAGCTTCCACGAAGTGACAATGTGTATGAGTATATGGATGCATGTACATACCACAGCATGCATGTGTTCAGAGGACAACTTGCATAGTCACTTTAATGAAATGTCAGGTCAGGTGATAAATGTTTGACTTAGTTGTAGAGAGTAAAAGAAGTTATTGTTAGATTAGCACAGTAGTAGAGAAGTTTCACATTATGAAGGAAAATAAATTAGATTTAGAAAGAGCACTCAGATATCCCAGTTTGAGAGCAGTGTGGAGGGATAGCCTGTGCTGCTCATACGGAGTCCCTAGAAATAGCAAGTGGCCCATACCACATTGTATGTGTCCTAATATGTTTCTGTGCTTCTTGGAATTTCCATATTATTTTTTCCATATTTGATTTGCAGATTAAAAGTTCTCTGAAAATGAAGCCAAGTAGCCTGGTGTAGTGGCAAATGTCTGTAATCCCAGCACTCAAGAGACAGAGGCATGTGGATCTCTGTGAGTTTGAGTCCAGCCTAGTCTACAGAGTGAGTTCCAGGACAGCCAGGGATACACAGAGAAACCCTGTCTCAGAAAAAAAAAAAAAGATCAACAACAAAAAACAAAACAAAAAAAAAACAAACAAAAATCAAGTAATAAGAACATGGGAAAGTGGGTTTTTTTCTGGGGTCTTTGAGAGTATTTCCACCAGGAGAGAGGGGGCTCTTTAAAGATTTTCTTCCCTAATTATACTTCCCTATATTATGTTTTAGAAGAAATATGTAGTAGTATTTAAAAAAGGTATGGTGACACAGTAATCCCCGGGGAAGTAGAGGTAGGAGGATCAGGACTTTAGTATTATCTTCAGCTACATAGTGAGTATGAGGTAAACTTAGGCTGCAAGACCCATGTCTTATTTGGGGTTTCTACTGCTGTGCTGAAAAACTATGACCAGAAGGAACCTGGAAAGGAGAGAGTTTATTTTACTCACTTCCATGTAACAGTTCACCATCAAAAACAGGACAGCTGATGCAGATGATCAAGGTGCGCTGCTCACTGGCTTGACCCTCCTGCTTGCTCAGTCTGCTTTCTTATAGCACCCCAAACCATCAGCCCAGGGATAGAACAACCCACAATGGGCTAGGCCTTCTCAGAAAGATCACTAAGAAAATGCCCTGCAGGTTTGCCTGCAGCTTGACATTACAGAAGCATTTTCTCAATTGAAGTTCCTTCCTTACAGATGACTCTAATTGAGTTGACATAAAATCCAAGCTAGTGTGTCCCATCTCAAAGAGACTAACAACCTAAGACGGATAAGCTGGAGAGATAACCCAGCAGCTAGAAGTGCTTACATGCAAACCTGATGACCTGAGCTCAATCCCTGGGTCCCAAAGTAAAAAGGAAAGAACCAACTTTCATACCTGTGGCATGAGCATGTGCCGGAGCACACAAGCACACACACACACAGTGGGAAAATGGCATTAGAATATTACAGTAACAATTAATTACATTCTACAATACAGGGATACAGCTCCCCCACCCCACCGTTTTTCAAGACAGGGTTTCTCTGTGTGGCCCTGGCTGTCCTGGAATGCACAGAGATCCACTTGCCTCTGCCTCCCAAGTGCTGGGACTAAAGGTGTGTGCCATGAGCACCCAGCAAATATAGCTTTATTGTGAAGAAGTTAGGGTAAGCCAAAAGGCACAAAGCTGAACCAGAGGCTCTTTCCTCATTGTCTCTTTCCCTTCTTTCTCCAGAGGGGATGTTGTTTTGTCTGCATACCTTTTACTTCTCTAACGTCTAAGTGGAGGGAGCCCTGCCTCAGTAATGCTAGAAGGCTGACCTTGGGATGTTGCATATGCTAGGCAAATGCTTTAACAGTGTTATGCTCCTAGTCTCTTCATACAGCTTTATAGCATCATTTCATAGCACATCTTGTAGATCGTTTAATAGTACATATACATTTACCTGAGGTTTAATTTCAAAACTTAAAAAGCAGCTCAATCCCAACACTCAGGGAGGCAGCCTGGTCTTCAGAGTGAGTTCCAGAGTGAGTCTCGAAAAAAACCAGAAACAACCAAAAACTTTAAAAACCCTCATTCACTTAGTTATCACTTAGTATCTAATATGTAATGGCTGTCATACTTCATATAACTACAGCCTGAGGAAGCCATTTTCTACTTACTATAAACAATCAGTTGCAAATTAATGACTATCCTCTTAATTACATGTATGTACAAGAACTTTTGTGAAAGGTTCCTAGAAATGGAGCCTCTTAGCTAGAGTGTAAACATGCTGGCTAATCCTGTCATGCTGTCTTCCTAAAACACTTTAACACTTTGTCATTTTAAAGTTTACAGATGGTTGAATCTTGTTTCTTTAGAACATAGACTGTAGTAAATGTTTTAAAATAATTTAAAAAAAAGAATGCTAACTTATTGAAGATAAAACTTAATAGAAACATTTCTGCCAGCTCATGAACACCCCATTTCTTTTGACTCTGAAAGCAGTCGCAGGTTACCAGGGTGTCCTTAACCTTATTAGGTAATAGAGGCTAACCTTAAACTTGGATTTTCTTGTCTCCATCTCCCAAGTGTGAGGATTATGGATGTGTGTCACCATACCTGGCTTAATTTTTTACATTTGGTACATATGTTCGTAGGTGCATTTATGTCACAGTGCACATGTAGCCAGAGGGCAGTTTGCAGGAATTTTTTTTTTCAGTCTTTTATCATGGAACTCGTGACTTCAGGCTTGTCTGTATGTACTTTACCTGTGAGCTTTCTTGCTGGTCATTCTTTATCTTTTTAGGACAGGGTTCTCACTGTGTAGTCCTCCTGGTCAGCCTAGATCTCTGGAAGTCACTATGTGGAACAGGTTGGGTTCCATCTCATTGAAAGCCATTGCTTTTGCCTCCTGTATGCTCGGATTAAAGACATACCCCACCACTCCCAGTCAATTTGTATTTCAATAAATAGTTTATTGATGCTGGGATAGGGTGCATACACATAAAGTTGGGAAGCAGAGACTGAAAAATTAGTTCAAGTACTGTTTAAGGCTAGCTTCCTCTACACAGCAAAATAGACTACCCAAAAGCTTCTTTAAAAAAAAATTGAATCATTGATCCTCCTCCCCCATAAAGGGTTTCTCTGTATAATCATCATGGCTATTCTCTCTTTGTAGACCAGGCGGGCATCAAACAGAAATCCTGTTTCTGCAGAATCTTTTTTTTTTTTTTAAGTCAGGTCAGCAGCCAGCGTCTAGCCAGCCTGATAACTGAAGATCATGCCAGGCTATTCTTTGTATGAGAACATTAAAAACTAAATTATGAGGTCAACTTCCAGTGCAACATTCAAGTTTCAGTAAGTAGCTGAAAGGGAGCCATGCTTGGATGATACACTAGCCCAGTAAAAGACTGAAAGACTTCAAAGCAGGAAATGGTGGTACTAGCTGCATACTGAGTGTAGAGAGCTCAGGTTCAAGGGCTATCTGGGCTAAACGTACCAAGCTCCTGTTTTAATATTCTTTTTGAAATCTATACATGAACATGTCCTCTCTGTAGGTGATCTTCAAAGCAAATTTGTTATTGGCATCAAAAATTTCAATTCTCACTCTTGCCCTCTCCCTTCCCCCATCATGTCTTGCTCTCTCCTCTTTCTCTCCTCATTTCCATCTAATAAAACTCATATAAACATTTTTCAATTTTCAGCTGGTTAGGCTTAACCAGTTTCTGGGGTTGGGGCTCCTTTCCTGTCTTATACCCCTTTTAATTTTTTCTATCATTCTATCTTGCATTAGATCTACCTAGAACACAAAACATTTTCTAAGTTTTCTCTCATCTCCTTCCTGCTGACATTGCCTACAGTCTGTCATAAGGACACAGGACTGGATGGGCTCATGAATTGAAGACTAGCCAGTATAATAAACATCTTATCTTAAAAAAAAATTCAAGAGCCATCTTTCCATTGAGTATTTTCCTGGTTTCTATGAATAATTATTTTTTCCATCTGAAGGCAAATCCCACTCATGGGTTGAAAGGATGTTCTGTTCTACTAAGAGCTTTAACTTTGCACTTTCTCCTGATTCCAGGAGACACAGAGGAGGTGTCAGTGGAGCAATATCTTCAGAGCTCAATTCTCTTTTTGGTTTTAACCCTTAAACTTGATTGTAGATGTAGATGCCTATTTCAAGCACTTTGTGCCTCATGCATTCTAGGTCTTGTGCTTTTTCTGGAGTTGGCTAAAATGTGCTTTTCTAAAATAGTTATATATTTCCTGCTTCCAAATATATAACAATTTTCACAAGGCTTGGATTTCTTCAGAAACTATCTATATACTGATGGTCCCTAATAGAATTTCCTTGATTTTTCTCTAAAAAAATGTTTAATACTTAATAGATCCTTTCTATGTATACTTCTCAGCATTAAGTTGTTTCAGTATACATGAGGAACCACATGCTGTGTTGGCTATTCCTGGTTGTCAACTTGACTATATCTGGAATTAAAACTCGAAGCTGGGTACACCTATGAGGGATTTTTTTTTTCTTAATTAAATCAGTTGACTTTTAATTTAGATCTTTTTTTGGGGGAGATATACCTGTTTGTCCTCACTATTTGATAAGCCCATTTCTTCACTGGCATTAAAGCCTACTTCTTCGGGTTTCTTATATATACTGAAGATGAGCTGAAGACATCCAGGCTTAGAAACTGAACAACTTTTGGATTCTTGGATTTTCTGTTGGTAGATAGCCATTGTTGGACTATGGATACACACACACATTAAATATATTAGAGTGGCTTATAGGCTATGTTCCAGCTAGTCCAACAATGGCTGTCGACCAGTGGAAAACCTGAGACCCCACTACGTGTTCAGTTCACATATCTGAATGTCTTCGGCTGGAGAAAACCCACAGAAGTGGGCTCTAATGCCAGTGAAGGAATATACATATTCCATATATATATGAATAAATGTATAGATACACTGAATATCTACCTGTACATTTATTCAGTGAAGAAATGTATACATAACATAGTTATACACACACACCTAACATATATATATATGTGTGTGTTCATTCTATCTGTTCTTCCAGAGAACCATGATTTATACAGATGCGTAAGTCAATTTCCAGTGTGACAAATTCTCAGTCTGAACTCATTATTGAATCTGTTTTCACCGGTCTGTGGGATTTTTGCCATATAGACGCATCTTATTAAAAGTCAATTTGAAACACCTTTGACTCCACTGTCAGATAATGAAACAGGGGGAGACCGGTGAAATAAGCACATTTCTAATCCCCTGAGAGGAGACAGGTTGACTGCCAAGATGGTTTCTAAGCACTGACAAATGTTGCAGTCTTCCTTACACTTTGCTGAGACAACATGGAGAGAAGTGCTGAGAACCCTAAACACAGCTTGGAAGGCTTTTCAGAGAAACCCGAAATCACCGTCCTGTCGCTTTTTCTTCCGTTGCCAGGGCACCGGGCACCAGTTTTGCTAGCCAAAGCCACCCAGGGGCAGAAAGAAACCGCACTTTCTCTGCCCCGCGGTGCCGGCCAGGAGGAGCGCGGCCCGCCCAGCACTGCGTACCCCGTGGGGCCCGCCGCGCGCCTCCCTCGCCGGGGCACCGGCCAGAGCGTTGGACCCCGGGCCCAGGACGTGCATGCCAGGGGAAGGCGGCGGTTAAAACCGTTACCAAGACCAGTTTTGAACTACTTCAAACTCGGCGCTGGCGCCCGCCCGCCCCCTCCCCCTCCCGCGAACTCCCCGGCGCCCATTCCCGCCAAGCGCCGGCCCGCCCTCCGGCCGGTTCCCGCCACCGCGACCTCCCCGCCCCCGGCCCCCGGCGGGCTCCGGGCCCCGCCCCCGCCCGCCTGCTGACAGGCACCCCTCGCCGGCTGAAGAACAAAGACCGCGGCCGGGGCGCTTCCCCCGCCCCAGCAAGCCGCGCTGCTCGGCGCGGGCCCCGGCCCGCGCGCACGCGCCGCCGCCCGCGAGCCTCACGCTCTCCGGACCGGGGCTCGCGGGCGGGGCCCTCGGCCCGTCGCGCCCTCTGATTGGACGGGCGCCCTCTCGCCTCCGCCAATCGGGGCGGCGCTTGATTGTGCTGGGGGGGCCAAATAAAAGCGATGGCGATTGGGCTGCCGCGTTTGGCGCTCGGTCCGGTCCCGTCCGACACCCAGTGGGACCTCGGAGGCAGTGGAGTCCCCGCGGCGGCGGCGGCGGCGGCGGCGGCGCGTGGGGGAGGCGCGCGGGAGAGGCGCGGGCTGGCGCGCGGGACGGAGGTAGCGCGCGCGGGCGGCGACCGGTGCTCGGCGGCCGGGGGGGGGTCTGGAACGCGCCCCGGGGCGGCGGCGGCGGCGGCGGCGGCGGCCGCGGGACCTCCGCGCGGGCGCCCGGCCGGTCTCCGGCATCGCGCGAGCGGGGCTCCCCCGGGCGCCGCTTCTGCAGGCGCGGAGGGCGGGCGAGCCCCTCTCCGAGGGGGCCGTGGGGTGCCGGCCGGTCCACGCGGTCGCCGGAGCTGCGGGAGGGCGGGGGCCGGCGGCGGGGGCTCCTGCCCGGGACCGCGGCCCCACCGGGCCGGGCTGGGGGCGTTCCCGCGGCCGCTCGGGGCCGGCGGCTCGGAGCCTCCGAGTCTCCTTTGTGTGGCGGGGCGGCGCGGGCGCCCGGGTGGGACGGGACGCGCACAAGTTGGTGGGACCGAGCCGGTAGCCCGCGCGCAGACAAAGGACGGACTGTGTCTCGGGAGGGGCGGGCGGGGAGAGCGCGGCGCCCGGGGCTCCCGCCGCGCGGGCGGGGGCGTGGGGAGGCGCGGGTGGGCAGGCCCGGCCCCGCGGTCCCGGGCAGCGTGCGCGGCGGGGGAACCCCCGAGCCCCGCGGCCGACGTCTCTCCGACAGCCGGAGCCTCCCGCAGCCCCGGGCGGCGGGCGTCCTCGCCGGGCTTTGTGCTAAGTTCCGTGGAAGAGCCGAGCTTCCTTCCCGCCGCTCGCTCCCGCTCTGTGCCGCGGGGTTACTTTCTGAAAATGGGAGAGAATTGAGAAAGCACGGGTTTTCGGAAAACTTGGTGAACGCCCTGTGAGTTCCACTTTCTAAAGGACCGTAATCTCTAAACAACAACAAACAAACAAACAAACAAAACACGGGTTGTTGGGGCCAACTTGTGTGCCTCTGAGAATGGCGACAGGTGCTAACGACATCAACTGTCATTTACTCAGCGATTGTTCCCCCCGGTCTCCAGGGGTTGGCTATGGAAGGGATGATAGAACTAGATGATCGAAATTAAATGCCCTCGAGAAATGAGGGTTTAGTCTGTAAGGCTGACAGTTTCTGATTAGTGGGTCATGTTTCCCGTGAACAATAGCTTCGGTGAGTCAGAAAAGACGTTTGTTGCCTAAGAAATTTGAATGTATTCTGGTCACAATTCAGAGAAACTTCCTTTGTTTGTTACATAGGATCTGTAGAATCTAAATTCGTCTTAAGTAAACAAAAAAGAATCTGTCTTTGTTATTTAAAATACTTTACAACAGTGCTACAACGATTTCTTAGTTTCAAAAAAGTCATTATAAGTTTAATTATAGGGATTTTAACGGCACATAGAACATTTGAAAAATGTTTTAAAATACTAATGCTGTCACAGTTGAATGTAGTTTATATTTCTGGCGATTTTTAAAGTTTATTTTCTATTACTTTTCACTAATGAACATTAGCAGTGAATTCACATTTCGAAATAAAATTTGAAACGGTATAATTCTAAATAATTTACTTATAATTTTACTTGCAAGAACGTGGAAATATTCAGGTTATATTTAATTTCCTGTTCTCTCAAGTTGGAAAGGGACTGGATTCTGGTCTTAAATGACGAGAATCCGGTTTTTCTCTTTGGAGGTGTATTAGAGAATGAGGTATTTTAATGTCACAAACATTTAGGAAAATTGCATCCTAAATTCTTATTTTGATGAGTCTTGAATATATTTTTAAAGCAAAAAAGGAAAGAACAGACTTCTAATTGCATTGTTTCATCTGATGAAGACCTAAGTACATCTGCTAATTTACAGCTTCACACGAATCGAGACAAAGAAATGCAGTGTCAAATTTCTATTGCTTCTGATTTGCAGAGTATAGCATCTCGTACCCACATTCCAGGTGCAGCGCTAAATGTTGAGATTGTAAAGTAAGGTTTGTTATATTAAAATAAGGTTATTATATTAAAATCCTCCTGATAATCTCATTCTTTATGAGATAAGCTAGTTGTGTAGAATTTTGGTAGAGGCTTGGGTGTTTAGAATTTAAAAATTCCAGTTTTGCCTGAACACATGATTTGTTCTGTAGTTGACATATGCTATTTTGTACTTGCCACATGTATTTCTTAATCTTTTTGAGGAATTGGTTGAAATTTTTGCCTTCAGTTTTGGTAGAATTGAGAATATGTTTAGGCAGTCTAAGAAAGCCACTTGTTGACTGTGTGTAGTTAGGAGTCTTCTTTCTGGTACTGATTTTCACTTGCATGGATACACATAAATGACATCTTTGTGTTGGCTATTTAAAGGTTTTAGACAAATTTCCCAAATCACATTGAAATTCTTTTGCTTTAGGATGTCCTTCATCCTTTGAGGTTGTATGCTCAAGAAGTTTAGATATATTTCCTATTAACCTTTAAATAATAAAGAAGAAAGTTGATTTGCTTTTTTAAAAACAAGAAGAAAAATTCCTCTCCTGATACAATGATTTAGGGCTAATTAGAAATGCTTCATAGATTAGCTTTGAAGTCTTTATGTCAGTTTAGATGGTGAATTTTTCTGTAAGTTTCATAGAATTTATAGGTTGGTAAAATCTTTACAGTGGAACATGGGAAAAAAGAAACAACATTAAATTCAGAGAAAGGTTCATGAGATTGTGTGCTTTGTGTTGGAGAGGCCGTCCCAGAATCCCCAGGCACTCTTCCGTTCCCACAGAATTTTCTTCATGCTTTTATTATACCGTGTATCAAATAGTTTATGCCTCAGACTGTCTAAGTGTCTTGGGACAGTGGTTCTGTCCTATTTTTGATTGTATACCTAACACCTAGGTTGGTAGTTTCCGGAGAATAGAGGTTTTAATGATCAAATGAATTAAGGAAATAGGAAAGATACAGTGAAATAAATTGACAGAAATCTGGAAAGCAGAGATAAAACAGAAGCAGAAATAAAACATAGATAAAAGTATTTGCTATAAAACCCAAGTTTGATTCTAGAAACCCACAGTGGAAGGGAGAAGTGACTTCCCAAACACACTGTCTTCTAATCTCTGTATGTTCACGTAAGGGCTCACATATTCTCTCTCAATAATAAAGACATTTGCAAAGCAGGCAGGCTCGGTCTTCCTTCCTCCCTAGGATCTTTCAATGTAGCTGAGATAGGTCTTGAATTTACTATGTAGCCCTGACTGGTCTTGAATTTGAGGCAGTCCTATCTCATTTGACCTTTGAGTCACCGTGCATGTGCCGCCATGCCTCCTCTTTTGAGACCAGGTCTTGATTTGTAGCTGTGATTGACCTGGAATCCGAGGCCCTCCTGTTTTAGCCTCTTGAGTGCTAGGTGTATAAATGTGTACTACCATGCTCTGCCTTTCTTTTTTGAGATAAATCTTGCTGTATTGTTCAGAATAGCCTTAAATTATTGGTCTTTAATGATATTCTTAACCTTAGCCTCTTGGGTAGCTAAGATTACAGGCATGTGTCACTCTTTGGCTTGTAGGTGGCAGATCTTTTAGTTGAAAGATATCTTGTTGGAATTAATGATTTCCTTATTGTAATAATTTCGGGTAGGCTTTGAAGCTAAATCTGAAGTAGTGACAGTGTATTTATAATTATTAGTCACTTATTGGGTTGTTAGTCACCATTCTTCTATGGTCCTATACACTGCAGCTCTGTAACCTGCCCTTCATTCTTTCTTAATGGCAAAAGTAGAGATGAATCTAGAAGTATCTAAAAGTTAAAGAAGTTAGAGCTGATACATTATTTTCCATTTAAAAAATTATTTGTTGGGCTGTCAGTGTTCAGAAGTGCTTGCTGCCTAGTCTGATGACCTGAGTTTGATTTGCCTTGGACCTTCATGGTGGAGGGAACTGTTTGACTCCTGCAAGTTGTCCTGTGACCGCCACACCACATACACACACACACACACACACATAATAAAAATGTAAAAAAACAAAACCAAAAAACTTCTTTGCTTGTGTGTGAGTACGTGTATGTGTGTGCAGGAAGCCAGAATTGGGTTTGCAACCCCTTTGGAGCTGGAATTACAGGGATTTACAAGATGTCTGGCTGTTACTAATCAGAATGTAGGTCCTTGTGATGGTCTAGCAAGCACCCATAACTGATAAGCTGCCTGTTTAGCCCACATAGCTGATAAATTTCTAAAATGGTCACATAGTTCCATACCCTGTGGATATACCTCTGTGACACAAAAGCATGGCAGAAACAAAGTGAGAAAAGGAATTTCTGCACAGTGAACTCAAGCACTGTATAATGAGGTGTTGGTCAGCGAGACCATGAATATCACAATACATAAGCAATATAAGGTTATTGCTTAAGAACACTGTAGCTATCTCAGTTTGTCAAGTACACTGCTGGTGTTACAAATGTATCCCTGTCACTAAGCAGCTCATTACTGTGATAGTTAAGTAACTAATAGTTGCCATATCTTTTTAAATCGAGGTGACATGTTACTTTATTTTTAATTCATTTATGATCAGGTGAAGAAACAAAGCATGTGTAAGATAGTCTGACATAAAAGGAGTGAAATTCTGATACAAGCTACAAAACTTGTATGGACTTTGAGGACCTTGTGCTATGTGAAATAAGCCAGAAACAACTTTTTATTTATTTTTAAGATGTATTTATTTTATATGTTTGCATATATGTATGTGTACAGTGTTTCTGCTTGGAACCCATGGAGGCCAGAAGAGGGCCTTCCTCAGATCTCTGGGATTTTGAGTTATAAATGGTTTTGTGAGCTGTCATGTGGGAATGGAACCCAGATCCTCTGGAAAGAGCAGTAAGCTCTCTTAACTGCTAAGCCATCTCTCTAGCTCATTTTTATCTATCTATCTATCTATCTATCTATCTATCTATCTATCTATCTATCCATCCATCTATCCATTCATTTATTTAAAATATACATCATTTTTCTCCTTCCCCTTTCCTCCCTCTATCACCTGCCTTGGACCCCTCCTTGCTCATGGTCATATTTTTTTTTGTTATTGTTGTATGTTTATTTACCTAAATCTATAAACAATCCACTTGGCCCACTTACTGTTATTTGTACATGATTTTAGGACTGATCACTTGTTACTGGATAACTAATTAGGGTGTTCATCCCTGGGGGAAGACTATTTCTCCCACGCTCAACAGTTTTTAACTGCCTGTAGTTTAGGAGTGGGCCCAGTAAGATTTTCCACTTCCATGTTAGAATGTTTATTGGTGGTGTTCTTCAGGTCTTGTTTAGGCAGCTGTATTGCTGAGTTATCATGGGAGAAGAAGCTTCCTTGTCACTTCTAGGAGACATAACCTCACAGCAGATTTCCTAGACCTCTGGCTCCCTTTCTGCCCCCTTTTCTGATACATTCCCTGAGCCTTAGGTGCAGGAGTTGTGTTATAGATGTATCGGTTGGGGCTGGGCATAACATGATCACTGGTTCTCTGCATTTTTGGCCTGGTGTGATTTTCTGTAATATTCTCCATCTGTGGTAAGAGAAATTTCTTTAATGAGTGGTGAGATCTATCCCGCTGGGCCCTGGTGCAAAATGTGTAGGACCTAGGTGGTCTGCAAGGTTGAATGCTTGAATGCATGCCTGGATGCAGCACGAGAAGGATCTATTTATTTTTTTGAGACAGGATTTCACACTATAGACCTTGCTTTCCTGGAACTTGCTATATCAACCAGGCTGGTCTCGAACTTGGGGTGATCTTAATTCTTCTGCCTATTGAATGCTAGGATTTATAAGCATGCACCACTACACCAGCCCTGAAACAACTTTCTATGTGTGGGTGTGTATTGTATTTGTGAATATGTGTAGAGGCCAGAGGTTGACAGCAGATGTCTTTCTTGGTTATTTTTTCCACCTTATTTTATGAGACAGTTTTTCACTTTCCCAAAAATTACATTATATGGAGTTCTCTGATTGAGCTAGGTTGGCTGACCAGCAAGCACCAGGATCTTCCTGTCTCCTAAAACTTTCTTGATTTGTTTAGTGTGGGTGCTGGAGATCTGAACATTGGTCCAAGGGCTTGCGTGGCAAGTACTTTGTTGACTGAGCCATCTTTACTGCCCCTTTTAATGAATTAACTTTTTATGAGGCTGAGTATGTAGCTCAGTAGGTAGAGTGCTTGTCTAGCATGCATGAAGCTAGGCATGCATGTTTATAGTACTTAGCTTTAGTGTTATCAAATGGAGACAAGTAGATCAGACATTAAAGTAATTCTCAATTACATAGCAGGGGTATTCGGAATAGGGGTAGATCATAAATTCTCAACTTTGGCTGTGTGAGAACCCTGTTTTCCAAATAGAACAGTGCTGCTATGATAGCTTAATGACTCTAAAGGTGCCTATGGCTAAACCTATGGACTTGAGTTCCATCTCAGAGACCCATGTGGCAGAGGGAGAGAATCAATTTCCCCAGCTTGTACTCTGATCTCTACATATGTACTGTGGCATACACATAATATGTACACACACAAAATACAAAAGTTATAAAGGAGCACAAAACCCCCTCAACATCTAAAAGCCTTTTAAAAAGGCTTTATTTTTGGTTTTAATTATGTGCATGTGTGTAGGTATATGCATGTGAATCAGGTGCTCCCAGAGGCCAGAGGTGTTGGGTCCCTTTTCAGACAGTTGCGAGCTGCTTGACATTGATGTTGGTAATTGAACTTGGGTACAGTAGAATGGCAGTTCGTTCTCTTAACTGCTGAATCCTCTCAACAACTTTTATAGAAAACAGAACTCAGTGATTCCATTTATATGAATAGGCAACTTTTTAGAGTCTAAGTAGAGATTATCAGTAGCTAAGAAGACAGGAAAATGAGTTACTGTTTAGTGAATAGAGTTTCTGTTCAGAATATGAACAATATATTGAATATATTTAGTTAACCTTGTAGATCCAGATTTAATTATCTTCTCCTTAAAAAATACTACCAAAAATTGTGTTTGGTTTGAACATGTGACAGACATGTTCTCTTGCTGTTTTTCTCTAAGCAATACAGAGTATCAGCCGTATACATAGTTTCCATTTTATTGACTATTACATGTTATCCAGCGATGAAGTATATGGGATAGCTAGGTATTGTGCTATACACCTACTTGGAAAGGTGACGCAGGAGAATCTCTTGAGTTCTAGAGTTTAAGAGCAGCCTGGGCAAAATAGTGAGACCCTATCCCAAAGCAACAGTAGTGGGTCACTGAGATGGCTCAATAGGTAAAGATGCTTGCTGCCAAATGTGATAACCCGAGTTTGATTCCTGGAACCCACATGATGGAAAGAGCTGAAGTCACCGGCAGTCGTGAAATGCCTGACATGGCTGGTAGGCACCAGACTCCGGTAACCTCCAGTTCTCTGCCAGGATAATTCATGCTCTTAACTGCTGAGCCATCTCTAGCCCCTGAAAAGCTTTTATTTTTTCCATTATTTGACCATCCCATATATATATATATATATATATATATATATATATATATATATATATATATATATGTATAATTGTTCATAATCACCTTCTCTCATCTTCCCTCTTCCTCTGGACTCTTTCCCAACAAGGTCCTCTATTGATTTTGTGACCCCCTCCCCTTTTAATAGCTTACTGAGCTTGATTAGGGTTGATTGCATGGACAAGTTAACCAGTATCTACACAACTGAAGAAAAAGGACTCCCCTTCCCTATCAGCCATTAATTGCCAATAGCTCCTCAGCTTAGGGTGGACTCTCATGAGCTCTTTTTATTTTTTTGAGACAGGGGTTCATTTAGCTCAGGATTTCATTTGAACTTCTGATTCTTCTGCCTTTTCTCCCAAGTGCTAGGAGTAGAGGTTAGGTGCTAACTTGTCCAGTTACTTTATTTTATGTAGAAAAAAATGACAGGTACTGGAGAGAGGATCTAGCTAGTGGTAGAGAAAGGTGAATTTGGGCATTTGGATATTGGGTTTTGGTTTTAACATTCTGATTACCCTCCACTTCTTGTTTGCTTAGGGCAGCATAAGGAATCCAACTTAAAACTACCATGGTGCCATACCCCCAGCCTATACCCTACGAGTTGTTTTACAGAAGGTCTACAAATTAAGAATATGAACTTTAAAAAAAAGTTGTAAACATTGCTACCTTCCCAAGAAAAAATTATGTAAGAGAGACTGATGTGTTTTGTGAAATCCCTAAAAGACTTAACCATTTAGCTCTTTTCAGGAAAATTATTGCCCTTATCATGTAAAGTGCCTTTGTAAAGTGGAATGGACAGTATTCTGGGTTATAAATATGGCTCATTAACCCTGCCCTCTGTTTCTTTTCTGATGGGCTCCAAATGATGTGATCATCTTTGTTATATATCTCTTGTCTTTATTTTTTAAACTGTGTGCACTTGTGTTTGTGTCATGGTGTGTGTTTGGAGGTCAAAGAACAACTTAGAGTCAGTACTTTCCATCCACCTTAAGTGGTTTTGGTGATTGGACTCAGGCTGTCAGGTGTGTGCAGCAGGGGCCTTACTGGCTGAGCCACCTTGGCACTCTGCCTGCCTCCCGGATGTCTTTTGAACATTTGAAGGATAACTTTTATAAGGAGAGCTTCCTTTTCAAGGAGATGCACACACCCAAGCTTTTAATATTGTTACATTGCTTTCCTAGGAAGGCATTCAGTTTTCAGTTAACAGTTCCACTTTGCTGAACTGTGGGTTATGTACAATGCACGGGTCTGAAAGGAATAGTTTGAGAAGTTTTGGCAAATGTATACCACCTGCACTACCACCTCATTCACAGTATAATAGTACCAATCACCTATCTCTCACCATTATCCCTCAACTGCTGATCAGATTTCTCCTGCTCAGGAATTTACATGGAAAGAATATAGAATAGAATAGAATAGGTTCTTTTGTGACTGGATTCTTTCATTCAGCATGTTTTTGATGTATATACTGCTGTAATTTATACTAGTTCTTTTAAGGTACCACTCTGTTATGTGAATGTTCTAGGTTTTTTGTTTTTGTTTTTCCTTCACTTGTCTGTTGATGGACAGTTTTTGTGTGGATCCTTTATACCTACATTTTAGTTTTTCTTGAATAACTTCCACCAGCTGAATTGCTGTATCTTGTGGTAAACGTTGATTTCATAAGAGACTGCCAAACTTTCTCAAAGTGGTGGTGCCATTTGTGTTGGCAGTTTTAGGTCCATCGGAGACTGCACATGGGCTACAGTCTCCTCAATCCACACTGACCTTGCTAGTGGTAGTCTTTAAATTATGGTTATCTTGTGGGGCTGGAAAGATGGCCCTGCAGTTAAGAGCCCTGGCTGCGCTTCCAGAGGACCTGTGTTCACTTCCCAGCACCCATATGGGAACTAAGAGCTGGCCTATCTTAACTCCAGTCTCAGTGCCCTCTGTGGTCTCTGAAGGCATTTCACATGCATAGTACATGCAGGCAAAATGTGCCATAATTGTTTTTTAGATGGTTATCTAATATGTTAATTATCTTCTATGGTATTTTTTTTTCCCTGAGGTAAGGTCTTACTCTGTGGCATAGGCTGGACTAGAACTTATTATGTAGCCTAGGTGACCTTAAACTTCACTCTCCTTAAGTATTTGATTTTGATATACTGTTTTCATTCTGTAAAATATCAGTCTGTTCTTTTGCAACACCTAATTTTGTCCCACAAAATTAAGTTTTCTTTAAGAATTGTATCGCCCTTCCTTCTCCTTGTGTAATGGAGCTGTCTCTGTAGGTAATTATACCATTGCTGAGCTTAATTTTGCCATGACTGCAGATTTCAAGTACGAAACTTACAAAGCTCACATTCGGCATAATGTACAAAATAACCATTATTTATCTCCATCAGTCTGTCAGTCTGCCAGTCATTCAGTCTATCAAGTCTTCTTACTTGTTTATAGGAAATAAAGCTCCTATGAAGATAAGCTAAGGAATGAGAAGATGGCCATGAGATAATCAACTGCCCTTTTCCTGGAACATCTAACCATTTTTAACATGTTAAGGTGCTATTTAGCCCATGGTTCAAAACACCTCTTTCCCTATCCCTAATTGAATTAGAAGGCTCTTCAGTGCAGAGACTCTTATTGATCAGTTGTTTCTCTTAATTCCAGTCCCTTCACTTTACCCTAGTCTAAAAAAGTTCTTTAGGGCAGAGCTTAGAGAGGGGCTTTGTATACGGGAGAGACTAATGAAAGATTTGACAGGTTTATATTGGCCAGAGCCCTGAAAACCTGAGAGCTCTTCTTTTCTAGTAGAAACTCAAATCATTTTATTTTCATTAAAAAAAATATTTAATCCATGACCAATGTTTTTTAAAAATTGAGACATACGGTGCTTCACTGAAAAAAAAAATCTAGTCTCCTTGGCCCAGCACTACAGTGTATTGCATTTGACTAGAATAGTTCCTCAGTCTGGACCTGTACTCTCCTGTGGGCCATTGGGCATCTTTGCTTAAAACCCATAGCAGTGGTCACTGGGGTAACACACCCACAAGTCTCAAAGGCCCCCAAACTCTCATTCTTCAGGAGCAACTATCTCCCAACGTCCCACTGCAGAGACTAGGGCCCATAAGGGGTTAGTATGCCTTTTTTGAAGGCCAGTCTATACTGGATTTGTTGGACTAGCCATATCCACCTATCTTGGCCTCAGTCATCTCCAGCTGCCAGGCACACTAGATGCCCTGCTCAGCCTGCCCAGTGGAAGGGATGGTGGTCTCCTGGCTTGTGCTGCTGGCTGGCAAAGCTATAGTAGTTGTTACGTCCCAGGACCCAACCTCACTTATTGGCACAGTTTGTCATCTTTTTGGGTGTGTTGAAGAGGAGGAACTGGATAGCCTCATCAAAAAGGATCAAATCATTATTTAAATAGTGCCCTTCTGAAGGTAGAGTCTCTAAGAGGGATCCAGCAAGGGAATTTTACATGCTAACTTGTTATTACTTATTTCCTGTAAGTACTTATTAGACTGTTGATTAAAGCCAGATATCCTGGAGATGCAAAAAAGGGAGGGACCATGGATAACTGTGGATAAGGAAACAAACTAACAATTTTATAAACTTACCTATAATTCTACAAATTTACAAAGTAACCAAGTGCATGCATAGAAAGCAAACATAAGCAAAGTGTTTCAAGTTAGCTTTAGTAAGTTAAACAAAAGTGTTAACAAAACATTTTTTTAATTTTATTATTATTTTTTTAAAATTCTATATGGTTTATTTTAATAAAATTGCCCCTGTGATAGACAGAGATGAACTAGAGTGGTAAATTGTATAATTATATCAAATGGGTTGGATAGTTAAACCAGTGAAGATAAACCTTTAAACCTTTACAGCTGAGAAAATGAGTTTTAATTTATTTATTTTTTATATCAATCACAGGTTAGGTTTTTTGCATCCCATGCTTAGCCCCCTCCCTCATTCCCTCCCACCCTTCCCATCCCTCCCTCATCTCCTCCCACCCTTCCCATCCCTCCCTCATCTCCTCCCTGCCCCCTCCAAGCCACCAAAGGGGAAGGACCTCCTCCCCTTCCATCGACCCCAGCTCATCCTGTCTCCTCAGGGCTGGCTGCAATGTCCTCCCCTGGGATCTAGCCAGGCTGTTACTCCCTGGCATGTATGGGGGAGGGTCAAAGAGTCAGCCATCAAGTTCATGACTGAAATA
The DNA here is from genome assembly GCA_028658305.1 of Pachyuromys duprasi. Lineage (NCBI taxonomy): Eukaryota > Metazoa > Chordata > Mammalia > Rodentia > Muridae > Pachyuromys > Pachyuromys duprasi. The sequence goes on from CM053763.1 coordinate 33,870, forward strand.
GTCCCTTTAACAAAACATTTTATTTGTTTTGGTTTGTTTGTTTGTTTTTTATCACAAAGGCTGAGAAGGATTGGAAATAAAGCAAAGGAAAAACTAAGTGAGACAATTGATGTTCTTTAAGGAGTGGGAGAGTTGCCATCAACCATCATTGAAATCTTCCTTCTAGTTTTTGATGTCATAGTCTATAGTAAAGTTTAAGGGTATTTTGTTCATAGACATGTGAATACCAACCATGAGCTTGTAAACAATAGAACTAATTATTTGTTGAACCTCTACTGTGCCTAATGCACACAAAATCTCTAAGTGAACCACTTTACTCACTATTGTGCTAAAAACAACACAGAATACTGCTGGGGATACAGTTCCGTGATTAGTATGCACAGAGTCTTGGGCTTAATGCACAGCGCCAGAAACAAAAAGCAAAACCACATTTATATTTTTGTTTTTATAAATATTTAAAAATATTTGTATAATGTTATGTGGCTGTGTTGTGTGAGAGTCCACAGAGGTCAGAGGAAGCGTTGGGTCTTCTGGGACTGGACTTACAGCTGATCTTGAGCTTCAATGTGGGTGCTGGGAGCCGAACCCTGCTCTTCTCCGTAAGCAAGCCATCTCTCCAGCACACACACACACACACACACACACACACACACACACACACACACCCTTTTTTTGGAGCAGGGTATTACTGTGTAATCCTGGCTGCCTTGGAACTCACTGTGTAGGTTAGGTGGACTAAACTGACTGATTTTCCTGCCTGTCTGCCTCCTGAGTGATGGGATTACAGACAGGTTTTCTTGTAACAGCCCTGGCTGTCCTGGAAGTCACTTTGTAGACCAGGCTGGCCTTGAACTCATAGAGATCCACCTGCCTCTTTTTCCAAGTGCTGGACTAAAGGCATGTCCCACCATGACTGCCTGTGTTTACTATTTTAAAATTATTTTTAATTAGGCGTATGTGCATGTCTGTGTGGGGAATCTATACATCCATGATGGCGTCTGCAGAGAGACATCATATCCCCCTCAGGTTTGTGTCCCAGTCAGCTGTGAGCCACCTGGCATGTGTGCTGGACCTAAACTTAGGTCCCCTGCAAGAGGAGTGAGTGCTCTTAACATGTGAGCCATCTTCCTAGCCTATATTTGTACTGTTTTAAAGTGTATGGTTCAGTAATGTTAAGTATATTCACAGTGATGTATAACAGATTTTTAGAACTTTTATCTACAACCTTTGGAAATATGTCTTTACTTTTGTTTCCATGGTTTTGACCTTTTAAGTTGGTGTGAAAAGAATTGTTTTGGGCCGAATTTCAAATCATTACAACTAAACTCAAACACATTTATTAATAAGAATTAAGAACCATTATAATCAACACTTTTGCCTGATTTTTTTGTTGAGACCTTAGCTATGTAAGACCAGGCTGGCCTGAAACTCAGAGAGATCCCTTTGCTCCCGACTCCTGGGTGAGGTTAAAGATGTTGCCTGGAATAGAAATATTCTTTCTGTAGAGTGTTTAAACCAAGCAAACAAACTGTGCTCCACAGCGTGGTTTATAATGCGTTAGTGATTGATTCTGAGTTGCCAATAATTCATTGATGTCTCATTAAGAAAAGAAATAAAAGCACTTCCTCTTGGAGTTGTTTAAGCAAGAGAGTGGTTTTTCTACTTCATACTCCCTGTGTCTTCTTCCGTCCTCTGTCTGTTGCTTGAGTATGACTACCTTCCTGAAGGGCTGTCCTGTAGATCTGTCCCTGTGTCTGTTTTATGACTTTGTGTGTGTTCTTTCTTTTGGGTGGTTGTGTGTCTCTTGTAGGAGCTGTATGTGTCTCTTCTATCAGCTGTATATGTCTGTCCCTAACGAAGGGCCCTGCTCTGTGCTTACTGAAATGCACTGAAAACACCACATGGGGAAGGAATGGGATACTTTAAAGAAATCTTTAACAGAGTTTTACAAGGGATTAAGTCACGGACTCCAACAAATCCCAACTGATCTAGATAACAAACATCCTTGTTTATCAAACAATAACCTCAAGTAGTTGCTTTCAACCTTTCGGATAGACTTAGGAAGTTGTGTAATGGAAGTTTTGGTTTCTTTAAAAACTCAGGTATGTTATGTAAATATGCTTTTGTTTGAATCCCAAATGTGGGCTATGGAACTGCCTTAGTTTGTCCACAGTTGTTAACTATAATTGTCTATGCCAGCTGATAACAGCCTCTTCCAGCTTGGAGAGGTTCATGGTCTTTGCTAGCTGATAAATACTAGATCCCAGAGAGAGCCCAGGGTTTGAGGAGATGACAATGACAGAGAGATGGACAGAGGAAGAAGGGTGCCATTTGCCATTACTGGACTGACAAATATCCTGAGGACTGAAATTGGTTCTGTCCCCAAAGAACCCTAACCGTCCACAACAAAGTTTATGTCCCCTTTCCCTTCGAGCTTACTTTGTCTCATACCTACGGTTGGGAGGTTGGAAAGGAGGTAGAAGCAAAAGGAACCCCAAATAGAGTAGAGTTTAAAAACAGTGCTGACAAAGTTGCTTGCAACTTCTCTATTTGCTCTTCTCAGGAAATGGTACGCATGCAATACTCTAAGTCAGGGGCAGGGAAGAAATCAGCTTAAGATTTCAGCTATACATTAGCTTAGGTTGTAAAAGTTGATTACATAGGAAATCTATGGCAAATAAGGTTGGTTGTTACATTGTTCTCTTAAAGGCAGGTAAACAGTTGGGTACACAGTAGGCTAGCAGTGACTTCAAGATGTATTATTACTCTGGGTATGAGCAAAAGTTCCAGTTTCTTAGATTGGAAAAGAGCTTTTCAGAATGTTGCATTGCTATACTCCATGATTGGACAAACTTTTGGAAAGTACCCTGCTGGCTGTGGAAGTGATTTTGCTTCAAGAAGTGGTTGGCGTACTTGCAGAAGTGGTAGCTGGTGAATGAGAGGTGCATATGATGGATGAGGCAAAATTTCGTAGCCCAATTTATTCAACTTTTGAAGTATTAGTCAGGTGTTGCTGTGGAGAAAAACTGGGCTCTTTGTTTTGGCCAGTTCTGGCTTGCTAGTGTTGCACTTTTTGGTGTATGTCAGTCATTGTTTTGCTGAGCACACATCTCAGATGTAAGGACTTTTTCCGGGATTCAGAAAGCTGTAGTGGGTTGCACTGTGACCCTAACCTGGTGCAAGTTTGGCTTTGGGCATTACTTTGAAGCTTCTTGGTCCAACCTTTGAGCTGGTCGTCATGGTTGTTGTGTATAATCCCCTTTTCTTTGCATATCACAGTCAAGTGGAGAAATGGATCAGTGTTGCATAGAGTAACAGCGCAGTTCAAAATGATAGTCTTGACTTTTCATCACGTTTCCAGGCTGTCTGAAATATAGGATGGCCACTGGACAGTCCCCATTGAGTCCTGTGGCAGTCTCTCATGCAGTTGTAAGAAGTGCTTCAGTCATCGTTCTCATTCGGCTTTGTCAGCTTCTCAGGACCAGTCACTTCATTCCTCTTCTTCAAGGCTTCATCTCCATCACTCCCTACCACACTCTTGACAGTTACTAGGTTAAATGTGTGTTGGTATTTCAAGCTGTTTTTGTTGCTTTATGACTCATTTTGAACTTGAATAAGAAAATCTCTTAAATTTGCTTCTTGTCTAACATCATTTCAAGTAGCACAAAAATAAATCCAAAACAACAAGGAGTAAGTCATAGGAAAAGACTTAAAGCAATAAATACACATTAAAACGATGTAAAACAGAACCACATTTATTTAACAATGAATTCCAGGAACAAAGGACATATTTCAACAATGTAAAAATAAATTACTTTTGCTTCAACCTAATAGTTTGGATACTTTGTATGAATGGAGATAGAACTGTATCTATTCCCCTGTGATTGGCTTATTTTGCTTAGTATAATGTCCTTGAGGTTCATCTGTGTTGTAGGGTGTGTCACAATTTCATGTTTTTTTGAAAACATGGTTTCATGTAGCTTAGGCTGGCCTGGAACTCCTTGTCCTGCTGCTTGCCTTGCAGGTGCTAGAGATTACAGGCATTAACTGCTACTTCCCATCTGCTGTTAAATAACAATGCTAGTCTCTAGGACAGTGGTTCTTCACCTTTCTCAAGGGTCACATATCAGATAACCTGAATATCAGATATTTACTTTATGTCCATGACAGTATCAAAATTACAGTTATGAAGTAGCAATGAAATAATTTTATATTTGGGGTCACCACAACTTAAAGAATTGTATTAAAGGGTCACAGCATTAGAAAAGTTGAGAAGCAGTCCTTTAGGAGGTTTTGATAAACTGTTATTTTGTTGGTGTCTTAGTTTGTTTTCTTTTGCATGGTTAAACATTCTGATCAAAAGCAACAGGAGGAAGAAAGGGCTTATTTGACCTAAATTTCTGTATCATAGTCTGTCACTTAGGGAAATCAGGCGGAAACTCAAGACAGGAACTGGAGCCCGCGGAGGAGTGCTGCTTACTGGCTGCAGTACTTGCTGGCTTACTTGCTCAGCCCGCTTTTTATACCTCCACCCATCGCCCCGCCGGATAGTGGCCTGAGCCCTCTCACATCAAGCAGTAATCAAGAAAATGCCCTGCAGACTTCCCTACAGATAATCTGATGGAGGCAATAGTTTAATTAAGGTTCCTTCATTGTCAGGTCATCAGCAAACAGTGCTCCTCCCTGAGCTATCTTGCTAGTACTTGAATTAGTGTTTTAAACACCAAAATCAGTGTTATGGTTGAATAGTAATGTACTTGCTTAGTGTACATGAAGCCTTGCTTTAATCTTTAGCACTATTAAAAAAAGAAAATAGTTATGATGGAGTAGCTAGGTCTTATGGCTCATACCTGTAATCCAGCATTTTTTGAGGCTGAGGCAGGACTGCAGTCAGTTTGAGGTTAACTTGGGCTGCACAGTGAAATCTTAACATGTAAAAACCTTAAATGAGTAAACAAATTTTAAAAATGTAAATTGGCTAGTTTTGAGCTTACTGGTACTCCATTCTTAGGTAATTTATCATTGTAGTTAAAGAAATAGGGGCTGGAGAGATGGTTCAGAGGTTAAGAGCACTGGCTGCTCTTCCAAAGGTCCTGAGTTCAATTTCCAGCAAGCACATGGTAGCTCACAGCTATCTATAATGGTGCCCTCTTCTGGCATGCAGATGTACATGCATGCAGAATACTGTAAAAATAATAAATAAAATCTTTAAAAATTTAAGAGGGAAAAAGTTAAAGAAATAAAAGTTGCATCATGCATACTTTAGAAAAGAAAATTTCTTCAATTATTGGGTGCCCCACTCAGTCTTTACCCATTAGGATAGTTTGAAAGACATTCCACATGAGTAAGCACATTAACTTTTAAATTTAGAGAACTTAAATAAAGTGTTTAGTCTTTTCTGACATCTGTGATTCTTAGAAAACCTAATCTAGTTTATTGTGTCTTTGCATTTGCATGTTTTTTGTTTGTTTGTTTTTGTTAATATAACTGATCAGTTACTGAAATTGATTTTGCTGTTTGCTTGATGGTAGAGCCAAAGTGTTCTGAGACAGTGCAACTGGGATCCACAATTTTCACTGTGCTCCACCTTCCTATAAATACTACCAAGAACAGGTTTTCCTCATTTGTAAAATCTCAGAGCCTGCCTCTGTCTGGTAAGTAATGGACTTAAAAACAACACAGGTTTATTAGTAATTGAAACTGAGAATGAGTAACCTGTATCATTAACACATCATTTGTAAGGTTTAACTGTTAAAAGAAGGAAGGGTGGCCATCCTGGACGATTTGCAGATGCCAGAAAGAAAGGAAAAGGGAAAGGAGAAGAGAAAAAAGGAAAGGAAAAAGGAAAAGGGAAGAGAAGGGAAGAAACAAGAAAGAAGTGTGTCCAATTCCCAAGAAACCAAGAAGAGAGGTGTATGAATCTCAGGGATACCCAGGATCCAGGTTGAGCTTAGTCAGAAACTTGGGCTCTACCATCAAGCAAATAGCAAAATCAATTTCAGTAACTGCTCAATTATAGAGCAAAGAGTTGGGTATGATTCTAATACATGTACAAGAAATTATTCCAGAAAAGAACACTGGTTTAGACTTCAGATGCAGGCTCTAGTGTGTGTTATGTCTGGTAAACTATAGCCATTTCCCACATTTATATGGAATTGCCTCATAGAGTCTGCAACTAAAGATAAGGTAGAAACATTTACTTTGAATTTGTTGCATTTGTTTTTCCTCTTGTTTACAAAACCCCACATATTAACAATAGTGGCATACAGAGCAGAGACACCATCACAGTATGTGAAGTGAGAAGTGGGATCAGGTATGTGTGTGTTTAAGTAGAGAGTGATTTATTCTTTTTTTTTTTTTTTTTTTTTTACATTTTCTGTTTATTGTGTGTGAGTGTGTGTGTGTGTGTGTATGAGTGAGAGAGAGGGAGCGAGAAAGAGAGAGCACACATGTGGAGCTCAGAGGGCCTGTAGGAGTTAGTTTTATTCCTTGTGCCGTGAGAGTCCTGGAGGTTGAATGCAGGTCCTGAGCTTGAGGGCCATCTCACTGGTCCCGTGCCTTCTAACAGTCCCAACACTTCAGTCGTCGGAAGCCAGCGGGCAAGGCAACTGCCTCTTAGCTCTGTCCCTGCATTTGCGGCTTTCTCAGCCCCAGCTACTATCCCCGTGTCGTCAGGGCCTCTGCCCATGGCTAAGTCGTGCTTGATTCTTTATTTGTATGCTTATTTTGTTTCTCAAAGCTGGGTCTCTTTGTCCTGGCTGTCTTGAAACTTACCCTGTAGGCCACTCTGGCCTCAAACTCAGGGATCAGGGTGTCTCTGCCTCCGAAGCTGGGCTTAAAGGTGTGCCCACTACCACCTGGCCCTGCTTTCTCCTCGTCTTACTATACGTTTTCTGCTCTTAGTGCTGTGTAAATCACACCTTTTCAGTTGTACTGTTTGTAACTACACTGGTCCCTTGATTTGAGGGGGATTGGTTAAAGTGTAGCCCCTTGGATACCAAAATCTGTGTAGTTTTTATATAAAATGGCAAGGTAATTGGCATACAACCTGTGCACATCTTCTGTACACTTCAGACTATCTGTATTATAATAACTAATTCAACATAGATGCTATGTAAATAGCTACTGTACTGTTTGTTGTATAGTACTGTTTAAGGAAAACGACCAGAAGTCTGTACATAATAACTGGAGAGGTGAGTGTCTTAGGCCTGGCTACATGTGAGATATTGAGTAGAAAACGCTCCAAGTGTTAGAAATTGGCTGGGGATGTGTGGAGTGACTGGAACTATAGCAGTGTATGCTTACCCTTCATTTATTGTATTGAGCAAGCATAGTACTTGGTGTGTAACAAACTCAAGTTTTTCTTTTCTCTTTTCTGGAAAATTTTTTCCTCTGAATATTTTTGATCAGAGATTTGTTGAGCCCATATGTGAAGCCTCTGGAGAAGGGTAAAGTCAGTTGTATGTTCTATAAAATTTTTTAAAAATGTGTTTTATTTTATTTTGTATATGTGGGTGTTTTACCTACATGTTATGGCTGTGTGCCACTTGTGTGCCTGATGCCTGCAGAGGTCAGAAGATGGTGTCAGATCCCCTAGAAATGGGGTTAAAGGTGAGCTGTGGGTGCTGGGAATTGGGTTGGGGCTCTAGGAGAGAAGCTATTACTCTTAATTACTGAGCCATCTCTCTAGCCCCTAGCTTTTGAATAATTAAAAATGTAAAGAATATTTTACATTTTTGTTCTCTAAAAATGTGAGCCTTGTGGGGTAAAAACTAGCTTGTGGTATAGTGTATATAATTCCAGTAATGAGATCACCTGCTACTATTTGGGATTATAGACTTTATAAATAAGAATATGCTTTTAATTTTATTTAATATGTCATTAAATAAAACCAGTCAGTGACATGTTTCCAGGATTTAACTGTACAGAACACATGGGCTTTTCTCTACAAATATCAACAGCCAAAATGTTTTGTTGTTATCAGTTTACTTGGGATTAGAAGATCATATTCAAGTTGGTTAGATAAGTGATTTTAATATGAAATCATTGCTTTTAGAATAATCATGGGCCAGACTGGGAAGAAATCTGAGAAGGGACCGGTTTGCTGGCGGAAGCGTGTAAAATCAGAGTATATGAGACTGAGACAGCTCAAGAGGTTCAGAAGAGCTGATGAAGTAAAGGTAATTCTATCTTTTATAAATATGCATATGTAACTGAAGCTGGTTTCTTCCAACCCCCAACTTAAATAGTTTTACTTTGAAATGGTATAATTTTAGTCAGGCTCATCTTCACAGTAAAATTGGTGAAGACTTGAAAGCGATGGTCCTTATCTGTCTTAATTAAAATTACATCATGACTGCTTTGTGTTGTGTGTGCCTCTAATCCCAGTGCTTGGGAGGTAGAGTCAGAAGGATCAGAAGTTCAAGACTGGCTGATGAGATGGCTCATCCGGTTTTAAAAGCACTTGCAACTAAGCCTGATGACCCGAATTTGATCTTTGGGACCTTCATGGTTGAAGGAGAGAACCAGTTCCCACAAGTCCTCTGACCTCCATAGAAGTGCTGTGGCATGTCCCACAGGCCCATGAATCAACAATTAATAAAAGTTTAGAAGTGCAAGATCCTGGGAATTTGAGGTCAGCACGGGATAGATGGACCCTTTCTCAAAAAAGTGAAAGAAATGTATTTCTTGTACATTAATGGTAACAGAAATATTTTAATCTAAGGGTTATTAAGCATGTTTGGAAATCAGTCTTTTCAATATACTTTCACACTGCTTGTATAGACTAAGGGCCCAAACACAAAAACTCCTGTTTTACAGCTTTGGGTTTCTAAAGTCATTGTGATTTCTGAAATACGAAGTTAAACAAAGAGAGGATAGAAATAATTTCCTGTTCTCTCATTTACAAGGAAATAGTGAGGGAAACTGTAGGATAGTGTATGAAATGTGTGCATTTGAGGACATGGTTACAGTACTTTTGATGATTCATTAGATTTTTAACCTGCTTTACAGATGCTGCATATTGTAACAATGAACAATTTCTCATTTGTTTTTAAAAGAGTATGTTTAGTTCCAATCGTCAGAAAATTTTGGAAAGAACTGAAACCTTAAACCAAGAATGGAAGCAGCGAAGGATCCAGCCTGTGCACATCATGACTTCTGTGAGCTCATTGCGCGGGACTAGGGAGGTTGGTTAACAGAGTGTTGTAACAGCTATCAACACATTTGGTTTTTATTTGTTCGAATGTTTCTTGCTTATTGGAAAGAAGCCCCGCCCTTGCGGATGTCTGTCTTGTTGCTGTTGCTCTCGGCCTGCACCAGTGGCAGCCGCAGCCCACTGCTGGCCGCTCCTCTAGCAGTGCTCACGGCACTCTCTTGGCTGCTTAGGAACATTAGGCTTAAAACTGACGTTGAAGTCAAGTCTCTGAAATGCTCATCCGATCAGTATCGTTTAGAGCAAGGCTTTCTAACAAGCAATTGCTTTCCTCCCTGCCTCCTTACTATAAATTAGCCATGTGGTAAGAGATGCTTCTTTATTATGCATTTTGTTTAAAGGCTGAGGCTTCTATGAGAATTTTTTAAAATTCAGTGTTGAGATAGGTGTTTTCTAAAGTTATATTTTCTGAGTGAGGTACATCTTAATCACCATCATACAGTTTCCTATTTTCAAAGAAAGGGAGAAATGTTGTACATGTAATTTTGAACAAAAGTCCTATAGTAGAATCTGTAATTCAATATCTCACCAAAACATACTTCCAGCAAAATGATCGGGAATGGCAGAAGTCTAAACAGAAGAGAGCTAATTATTAGGATTCTGGTTTGAGCATTTGTTTGTATTTATGTATTATATAGAAAGACTTGGCATAGGGTGTTAAATGGTAACTGCAGGAGAAACAGGTGACTTGGAATTAAGATTTTACTATTGTAGATTTTGAGTGCATAAACATGGAGATCATCTGTTCTAAGTAATTATTTCAATGAGCATGCTAAAATAACAGTATTATAATCAAGTCATAGTTTGCAGCCGTATGAGGCTTGTAGAGGTGCCGTGACACACAGGCTTCAAAGACTTCCGTGATAACGCAGTGCTGTGTGCAGGATGACTCCGGCGATGTTAATGGTGGTGCGGTCGTGGTGGAAACATGATTTGGAAAGGTTCATAGTTCTTTTCAGTTCTTCAGGTGACAAATCTTTAAAGTCTTGACTTATAAGTCTATAAATTTATGTGTTTTATTCTGATACCTTCTCCATTATCACATGCAAATCAAATAGTAGACATTGGAGGTAATAGCTTTTATTATCGTAAGGATAAAAGGGTTACTTTTCTAATGCCTATGGACATTCTAAGATAGAGATTTCAGGTAGTTCTTTTGCAAGGTTTATTTATTTAAGATTTATTTTTGAATGGGATGTGGTATGGTAGCCCACATCTGAAGTGTTCAAAATTCAGTCAGGGCTACGTAGTGAGACCTCCCCTTCATCTTGAAAAAAATTATTTTATGTGTATGAGTGTGTGTCTGCATGTATAAAAATGGACTGTGTGCGGGCCTTGTGTCTGTGGAGATCAGAAGGTATTGAATCCCGTGGAACTAGAGTTATGGATGATTATAAGCTACCTTGTAGGTACTAGGAACTGAACTCAGATCCTCTCTGGTCCCTACCTAAGACCCCCTCACTGGGATCGGAAGTCCTGTCTTATCCTCTCCTGCCCTGCTATTGGCTCTTTAGCTCTTTTTTGTATTTTGTTTTTTATTTTTGTTTTTGTTTTTCAAGACAAGGTTTTTCTGTGTAGCCTGGGCTGTCCTGGACTCGCTTTGTAGACTAGGTTGGTCTCGAACTCACAGAGATCCTACTGCCTCTGCCTCTCTGAGTGCTGGGATTACAGGCGTGTGCCATCTGGCTACTGAGCTATTTATTTATTCCATTCTTTTGAAAGTTTTATCTGGTGGATCTTTTAAAAATTTTGAGTATTTTATTCAGGAGTAATGTGTGTAGTTACATGATGGTCTCCATCCCTCCTTAGTTTCTCCCCATTCTTTCTTAAATTCATGAGTTTTTAATTATCTTCTCTCTCTCTGTCATACACACATACACGCATATCCTGGTGAGTTCATCTAAGTTGTTTGTAGTCACACTAACTTTTGAGTATTTTATCTCAATAATTTTAATAAAGAATGTCTGAAAAGAATTCACATTTTTTTTCTAATGGAATGAGCTCTAGATACTGATTTCAGATCCAAGAGCTGTAGTTGGACTTAGAAACTGTGAAATATTTTAAATGTATTTATATGTACTTCATTGTTATTGAGATTCAGAAATAGTCTAAGCAATGTTAGCCATAGAATTTATTTCAAAATGTACTTACAATTGCAAAATAGTCCTAGTGTAGCCAAAGTGTTAAGATTCTTCATTCCCCAAACACTGCCACTTAGCAACATGTCAGCTCTCAGATGCGCTCTTAAGTTCAGCACAGTAACATAGTTCTCCTAAAATTTGAGATTATACTCAGGGTTTTAAAGCTGGTGTGGTGGTATATCTCTTTAATTCTTTTCTTCATTAAAAAATATTTCTGACTTGGAGACAGTGACAGTATGCTTTGCATTCCTTTTCTTTGGTTTTCTGCTAATCTTTTAAAGAGTTGTCCAACATAAAGATGTCATTAAGCAATACCAAAGGATACATAGTTTACTGCTATCATGTGGCTGTTTACCAAAATACAGTTTCCAGGTGACTCATTTTGTCTTCACAACTAGAAAAACTTGTGATGCTTTGTTTTTATTTTAGTTGTTTTTTTTTCTAGGTTTAGTAAAGAAATTACTATTACTCCTGATGTTCATAGTGTATTTCTTATACATTTGTCACATTTTTTCCCCCCTGCTGAAAATGGTCAAGCTCTGGCTGGCTTGGAGCTCACTATTGGTCACTGGCTTCAGACACAGATACCCTCCGTGTGCTCCCGACTTGAGTCCTGGGATTAAAAAAGCGCATGCCACCATGCTAACCCTGGATTACTTTTTAACGTGGATTGTTATTTTCTACTATGAATGCCTGGCTTAGCTAATGCCTATCTACTGTGTAAATGCCATATAGTAGGTTTACTATGTATATTTCTAGGAGAATACAATGTGTTTGTAAGCATCTGTGTTTTACTAATGTAAAGAATGAGAAATTTCGCATGCTTTTAAGTGTGACATCAGCAATAGAAATAACATTAGATTGATATAATAGTTCTTATATTCATGAAGAGTTTTAAAACTTTTGGACTCTTAAATATATGTAGGTTTGCTCTTCCTAGTAATATTTGAGATAACTGAAATTATTGTGATTTTTTTTTTTTTAGAGTTCTGTTAAAATAATAGACTATGTAAGTGCTATTTAAATTTACCATTTTTATTAAAGAAAAACTGGGTCTGGTTTACATAAAAATAAGTACTTGATTACATGGCTTATTGCCTTATTTACTCAGGTGATTGTAAAGTTTTGGTTACAGTTTGCAAAGAAAAAGAATCCTAGTCTATCCAAGAATTCACCAAATACTGCCATTTAATAACATTTTAGCTCTCAAATACTCTTTAAAAACAAAAACAAAAAACAGGGTTTCTTTGTGTAGCCATGGCTTTCCTAGAACTCACTGTGGACCATGCTGGCCTCAAACTTACAGAGATCTGCCTTTCTCTGCCCCCCTGAGCGCTGGGATCAAAGGCGTGCGCTACCACTGCCTGGCTAGATGCATTCTTAAGATCAGTACAGTAGCATATTTCTTGTAAATTTTGAGATTATTAGAACTCAAGGTTTTAAAGCTGGTGTGGTAGAACAGGCCCTTAATCCCAGCGGGAGCAAGTTGCCCTCACGGCTCAGCCTCAGAAACTGTTCCAGTGAGCCCCTGCACTGCTCTGCTCTCTGCTGCTTCTTTCTCCCAAGTTTTCAGCATAGTTTGCACCACCGAAACTAGGCAAGGAAACAACATGTGCGAAGCCTTTATGGCTTAAAGTTGCAGCATGAGGGAAGAAGGCCCAGGAGAGTGTCTCCCAGCCAACTCACTGAGCCTGAATATAGCCTGCTTATAGAGTTGAAGAAAGGGTACTTGGATCACCCTCAGACATTTGTTTTGGACCAATCAGCTGTCTCTTAGCATCAGTTGCGGCCATGGAGGTTTGTAGCTGCAGCCGAAGCAGCCCCAGCTTCTCCTTGTTTTGTAATCGGTTAATTTAGCATCTGGCCAAGGGGTTTCTTATAATTTGGATTGGAAATAGTTTTTTTATTCTTTACATTGTTTCACATTGTTTCCATTTTGATGTTTTGGCGTATTTGGTTATACTTTAAAATTTTTATTTTTGTGTACCTCAAGGGCTTAGAAAGTCTTCAGCATTATAAATTACACATCTTTTAGTTTTCTGGTTTGTTTGTTTGTTTTTTTTGGCGGGTGGGGGGAGGCGAGGAGACAGGTTTTCTTTGTGTAGCCTTGGCCATCTTGAACTTGCTTGGTAGAGCAGGCTGGCCTCAACTCTCGGGGATCCACCTGCCTCTGCCTCTGCCTCTGCCTCTGCCTCTGCCTCTGCCTCTGCCTCCCCGAGCGCTGGAGTTACAGGCCTGTACCATGGAGCCCAGCTTGGTTTATATTGTAATACACATTTAATCCATTAGGAGTTTTCACGGCATAAACAGGGAGTGGAGGTAGGGTGAACTTTTTTATTTAGCTTTCTAGTTGCTTCAGCACTGTTTGTTGACTAGTCAGTCAACAGTAGAGAACGCTTAACTATCTGTTGGCAAAGTCAGCAGAAGCTGCCGCCCTGCAGGGTCTCTTGTGCAGAACCTAAGTGTGGCTCACTCCACAGCTGTGATAGCCTTGTCTGTGTTTAGAGGGCTGCTGTGTCTCACTTAGCTTTTGAAACAGGTTTGCTGCCATGGCTTGTGTATAGCATGAATTCACATGATGATACTCTGTTCGTGTTTTAGTTTCTTTCTTTTCAGTGGTAGCAAAAGTTTTCTGCCCATAGCACCATTATTGAAGCAGATACTATGACTGCATGTATACATGTATACATGCTTTGGTTTCTTATTGTCTGTCCTTTACCTGCCCCTTCTCCTGCTTTCCTTTCTTTTGAATGTTTTAATTTAGTTTTCCTTCCTGTGGTTTTGGTTTTTGTTTTGAGATGGGGTTTCGTAGCCCAGACTGACCCTTGAACCCCTTATTTCCTGTCTCTATCCTATAGGCATGTACCATCACACCTAGCCTTTTGAGTATTTTGTAGTTTATGTCTTAGGACTATGCTCTTTGTGATCTCCAGTGTTTTAAGAAAACTGGTTTTTAGCAGAACAGTATATAATGAATGACATGTTTTACCCAGAAGGAGATTTATGTTTATATTACAACTCTTTGTATAGATGGTCTTGAGCCAACTGCTTGTCCTTTCTTTACCAAAGTTTTCTCACTGCTAAGTGGGGCTAAAAATAGTGTCTTGGAATATTGTGGTGATTCTCGCAAGACTCTCACTGTGCTTAATGTAGCGCCTTACACATCAACAGATTATAGAATTGAGTAGAATATATTTTTTGCAATTGAACCCCAAATCTGTTACTAATTCATTATTTGATAATATTATATAAAATATGGCATTTTACAAAAAGGAGGATGAAAGGTGAGAAAGGTTAGAATCTGCCTGTAATCGTAGCATTCTCAGCACCCTGTAGGCTGAGGCAGGAGGATTATGAATTAGAGGACAGCCTGGTCTACAGATTGAGTTCAATAACCAGACCTTGTCTGGAAGAACAAAGAAAAAGGTCAGTGTAACATGGCTAACCCTGCGATTTAAGGGCACAGTTGGTATATACACTGCATTCTATTCTGTGTGCTTGGGTAGTCAGAACTGAATATAAACTCAAGTTTTTAGGGAAAGTGTGTTACAGATCAGATTTCTGAGGTTAATATGAATATGGTTTTTGATTTTAACTGTTAATGGTAAGTATGAAAAAGGCTGGAGGACTTAAAAACTTACAAAATCTGGAGAATGTTTTCACCTTAAATAAAAGAGGATTCTTCCTGGATTTTATGAAACTTTCCATATTAAAAATTCTACTCAGTTACTTAAGAATGTAGCATCTGTTCACAGTATGATGACCATAGCCTAAGGTTGATCTTTTTATTTTTAAGAGGAAGTTTTATTCATTTATGTTTTGTTTTAGTGTTCGGTGACCAGTGACTTGGATTTTCCAGCACAAGTCATCCCATTAAAGACTCTGAATGCAGTCGCGTCAGTGCCCATAATGTACTCGTGGTCTCCCTTACAGCAGAATTTTATGGTATGTAAGCAATGTAGCTTTTACTTGCTTGATTATTTGTATGTATGTATGTATGTATGTATGTATGTATGTATGTATAGTATGTATGTATGTGCTTTGGTGTTTTGACTGCATGTGTGTCTGTGTAAGGGAGTTGGAGCCTTTCAAACAGGAGTTACAGAGCTGTGAGCTTCCATGTGGGTGCTGGGAATTGAACCCTGGTCTTCTGGGTTCAGTGCTCTTAAACGCTGAGCCATCTTCAGCCCAATAACATATTTAAATAATAAACATGATAATTTTTTTTTGTCAGTAAGATAAAAATAAAAGATAAAAGCTTTTAAAACCCACCAAAATGTGATAGCACTTATAGTGATTTTTTAAAATTATTAGCTAAAAACTGTTTAATGTTCTTTTTCTGCATTCTCTACAAGAAAAGTGGAAGTAAACACATCTAAAAGATGAACTTTATAGTTATTATTCTTTATTCTTTAAAAGTACAGTCAGTGCCCTCTGACTTTCCTTTTCTTGGGGCGGGATGCGGTAGTTCGAGACAGGATTTCTCTGTGTAGCCTTGGCTGTTCTTGACTTTGTAGATGAGGCTGACCTTGAACTCAGAGATCCGCCTGCCTCTGCCTCCTAAGTGCTGGGATTAAAGTGCATCAGCACTGCTCAGCGTGAATTTCCATTTTGTTAACTGAGAGCTTGTCATCAAACAATTTTCAGGAAAAGGTTCAGAGATAGTCTTTATATTAGTTCTAGGCCAGTCTGTCTGCATACCAAGTCCACAACAGCCAGAGCTACACAAAAGGGAGACCCTGTCTCAAAAACAAAACAAAACATAAAAAAAATTGATAAATGTACACTTGGAACTACCCTCAGGGTTTATAGTTAGGTCATGGTCTCTGCAAAGAACACTAGCTCAAGCTTTGGTAATGAAATGCTAATATTTAATTCTTTATGGAAATAGAATGAAGGAAGGTAGAACCAATGAAGTTGAAGAGTGAATTCTTGGCTTGTACTAAATAAAAACACAGTTTGGGTCTAGAGAGCCATAGGCTTGGCTAGAAATACAACAGTGAGGAGGTGGAGACAGGCTCCTTGGCTAGCCTAGCCTAAGCAGTATTGTTGAGGCTAAAAGAAGGTGAACAGCTCCTGAGGAGCAACACCCAAAGTTGACTCCTGGCCTCTACACATACACCCTCAGATATCCCACATGAAGACACACATGCGCTCTTAAGAGAAAAGCAAAACACAAAACAAAACAAAACTACCATAGGTTTACGCATTTTATGTATATAATTGTTGAGAGAATTTCTTGAAATTAGAGAATTACTGTACAGAATTGCTTGCTGGAAACTGTTTTCTGTTTTTTTAAATAGTAGACATTTATAATTAGTGACTTTTCTTATACTTCTGACAGTGGCAGTTAAAGATAAATGTCAGTTATTCTTGTGAAGTTGAAAAATATGTGTGTATGTAAGGCTTACCTAGAAATACAGCAGTTTATAATCATTTCGATATATTTTTTTTAATTTTTAAAAAGTTATTTATTTTACATAAGTGCTCTATCTGCATGTGCACCTACATGCCAGAAGAGGGCAATCAGGTCCCAGTATAGATGGTTCTGAGCCACCGTGTGGGTGCTGGGAACTGAACTCAGGTCCTCTGGAAGCGCAGACAGTGCTCTTAACCACTGAATCATCTTTCCAGCTCCTCATTTTGATATTTTAAATGAGGTATTTCAGATTGGACTTGTGAAAGAATTTATAAAGTTGCCAGTAGGTAGTTTAGATTATTTCTAGGCTTTTCTGGTCACTGAGCAAAACAATTTAGATGACTATTTAGGCTAGTATATATTTTGGGGAGCATAGGTTAGATGGCTACCATTGAGAAGACATAATAGCCAAATTTTAAATTTTGGCTTACATTCAAAGAAATGACTCAGTTTAGATGGGAGTTGTGTACACAAAATGAAGTGAAACGAGATGAGTGTGCCAATATGCTGAACTGAACAGCTACATTAAGCTCTCCATTTTTCTTTTTTTTTTTTCCCGTTTTTCTTGTATACCTCAAATTTTGCTGCTACCTCAGCTTTCCTTTATCTATACTTCTGGTAACAAAATTTGTTATCTGCTGATCATTTGAAAAAAAAAATCTGTCTTCCTCTTTCTTAGTTGCCTCATGGTCACCTATGTATTTCATGGCCTTTTCTAGTATTCAACAGTTTTTCCTGTTCATTGTATCATAGTCTGGTCCTAGGCTTGTAATATTCCCTTTGTTCTCCAGTCTTAGCCTGTCTGCCCTGTTTTTCAGAGTTAACTTTCTGAAACTCAACATTTAACCAATATGTTGTTCAAGGCTTCTTATTCTGAGTACAGGCCTGCTCTAACCTAGTTACTGTACACATGCTTCAGAAGCATCCAGCCTCGTATAGTCGCTGTCATTTTTATTCTTTTGAAACTTCTCTTCCTTCTATGGTTGTCGTTTTTGTCCTCTGTGTTCTCAAGTATTCTAGTCTCCCTACATTCTTCTCTGATTGGCTCTTCCCAGCTGTTTGTTGCGCTTTGATGTATATTTACTCATCTTGTTTACTAGCATAATCAACTTGGATATATGATTTGTTCATCAAAAAGTACTGAAATATTTTATGTTGCTGTAGAATATTCTGATTTTACAAGTATAAATCCTTTGGTATAAAATGACAGGACCATTGATATTCTCTCATATCTGTATCAGTTATTTTTGTTGTTGTGATAAATCACCAAGACCAAATTATAGAAGGAAGAGTTTATTTGGCCTATGATTCCAGAGGGATAAGAATCCACCGTGGCAGCCTGAGGTGTGGTGGCTGGAACACAAAGCTGAGAGATCATGTCCTCAACTGAGTCATGAAGCAGAGGCAGGGATGCTGTGTTCAGACTGCAGTGGAGTGAGCTGTGCAGTCTTAAAAGCCTGTACCTAGTGGCACGCTTCTTCAAGCAAGGCTGTACTCCTAAACCTTCTAAACAGCACTACCAGCTGGCGACCAAGCGGTCAAATACATGAGCCTACAAAGGAGATTTCTCAGATCACCATAGCGTCCCTTGATTTTTATTGTATTGAATATCTCAGTTCCTAGATTACCAAATGAGGTTAATACTCTTTGTTGATGAGAATTTATAGTTTATTTTGATAAGCCACATTTGTCAGTTCTATTATAGATACCTTCCATTTTAGCATCTGCAATAGGAATGTCTTAAACTTTGGGGTCTGACGTAACCTGAACCAGTTTCCTTTTCTAGAGCTTCCTAAAGGAAGGATTGCATGTTAGATCAAGTATAGTTAAAAGTTTGCTCTGGGCTGTACATGGTGGCATGTGCCTGTAGTCCCATCACTCTGGGAGGCAGAGCCAGCCTGGTCCACAAAGCAAGGACAGCCAAGGGAAACCCTATCTTGGAAAACAAAAAACAAAAACAACAAAAAAAAGTTTGCTCTGGAGATCTGGCTAAAGACACTAATACTTATTACTATTTTTAGTTATCTCGTTGAGTTTTTTTGTGGTACTGGGAATTGAGCTAGTTCTCAGCGTATGCTAAACAAGTGTATCCCATTTAATGAGCTATATTTGCAATATTTTACACATCAAGGCCTTAAAATGTGTGTGTGTATGTATATGTGTGCATGCATGGATGTACACATGTACGCATGTGTAGCATGACAAATGTGTGGAGGTCAGAGGACAACTTGTGGGGAGTTTGTTCTCTAGCACATGGATCCGGGGATTGAACTCTGGCTGGCAGCGAGTGTCTTTACCTGCTGAGCCATCTCTCTAGCCCTTACAAAGAGTTTTAAAAAAATATTTCAACAGAATACAATTTTTTTTAACTTTTAGGTGGAAGATGAAACTGTTTTACATAACATTCCTTATATGGGGGATGAAGTTCTGGATCAGGATGGCACTTTCATTGAAGAACTAATCAAAAATTATGATGGAAAAGTACATGGAGACAGAGGTGAGCTACACATATAGTCTTTTTGGGGGAGGTAGGTGTCTTATGGCTTTATTGTTGTGAATAGACGCCATGACCATGGCAATGCTTATAAAAGAAAAGCATTTAATTGGGGCTTGCTCACCATTTATAGGTTTGGTCCATTATCACCATGAAGGGAAGCATGGCAGCATGCAGGCAGGTATGGTGCTGGAGAAGGAGCCTAGAGTTCTAATCTGGTTGGGCAGGCAGCAGGAAGAGAGAATGAAACACTGGGCCTGACTTGCTCATGTAAGAATTCAAAGCCCACCCCCAGTGACACACTTCCTCAAACAAGGCCACACCCACTCCCGCAAGGCCACTTTTCTAATAGCGCTGCTCCTTGTGGGTCTGTCAGGCCATTTTCATCCAAACCACCACAAGAGGCTTTCCTAAAGACTCGGGATACTTGGCTTCTTAAGCATAGGGTTTGTACAAACAAAACAAAACACAAAAAGCCCTGCTTAATAATAACATTAATTTTTGCACTTGAGTATAAAGAGCTAGTCTGGGCTTATAGGCATACATTTTAGTGTTTCTTTAGTTTTCCTATTGGCCGATCTTATTTGCCACTTGCTAATCATCAGTAACCGTTATGACTGTAGCAGCAACAGTATGTTGATTTTTATTGGAATGAAGTGTGTGTGTTTGGTAAGTTTTAAATAATAATAGGTTTAAAATTCTGTGCTTCAGAAAGCCTCCCTGCTCAAAATTGCCTGAAGTAGAGTAATCAGAATTCTGGATTCAGGTTTCTGTGTAGAGGAGGCTCTCTTGATATCTGAGAGAAAATGGAGATGTGGTCATCCTATAGTAGAAAACAAGGTTTGACGTGGTCAGTTGGTGACATGGATTGGCAGGAGGCCCCAGAGGACTAGGAGACTATCAGGCCTCTGATTGGGGAAGGCTGACTCCTAAGGAAGCAACAGCTACCGAAGCTAAATGCTACTTTCTTTGCTGGCTATGAAGCTGATCTTGACTGTCCTTATCT
The DNA here is from genome assembly GCA_028658305.1 of Pachyuromys duprasi. Classification (NCBI taxonomy): domain Eukaryota; kingdom Metazoa; phylum Chordata; class Mammalia; order Rodentia; family Muridae; genus Pachyuromys; species Pachyuromys duprasi. Next base: position 54,144 of record CM053763.1, read on the forward strand.
GACCGTGTTACAGTGCTTGTTAGGCCGTGGTGATTGTTCCAGATTAGAAAACACATACATAAACTTTTGTTGTTACCCTCTTCCTCTGTTTCTGATATTTGGCTCTTAGAATGTGGATTTATAAATGATGAAATTTTTGTGGAGTTGGTAAATGCTCTTGGTCAATATGATGATGACGACGACGACGATGACGCAGATGATCCTGATGAAAGAGAAGAAAAGCCAAAAGACCCAGAGGACAGCGGAGACGGTGCGTTTACGCCGGTTTACTCAGGGCCTCACACAGCTCACAACAGACGAGCAAGGGAGCGTCAGGCTGGCAAGACAGTGCAGGGGGCAGAGGCACTACCAAGCCTGATGGACTGAGTTTGATCCCTGGACCCCAAACTGGAAGAAAAGAACTGACTCTCCTAAATTGCCCTCTGAGCCTCACATGAATGCACACTGTGGCATACATGTACCCATACAATACAAATAAATACATGTAAAAAAAAAACCCCTCATGTGTGGATAGAATGTCTTTTCTCCCCCACCTTTTTTGTTGTTAGATGTTATATTTTAGTAGTATAATCAAATATATTCACTGCAGCCTGTGTTCTCCACCAGAGCTTCCTTGTCTACTTTGCCTAGCAAAAGAACAATCCTTTTTTTGTACTTTGCTGATCAATTATCATAATCATCCTTATAATAACATCATATATTTTATACAGGTTGTATGCTAACTTCCTATGCACCACTCACTTATCCTTCCACAGCTCTACAATGTAGGTGATATTATCAGGTCCAAAGACTAGGAACATATGTAAAATTGCAATACTGGGGAGAAGTTGAATCTGAGCTCCAAGGTGATGACCCAGGTCTGACTCCAGGGTGTGCTATTGCCTCTGCACTTGCTAAGGATTATTAGGAAACGATCGTCCCAAGGCAGAGCCCATAATGTTGTCCTCTCCTCAGCAAGCCTGCTATTAAGGCAGCACAGTAGAATTTAGGGGAGAATTGCAATTTCAATAGGCAGGTATTTTCTATAACAGAAACACACCTTAGGGGTCAACTAGGTAATTGCTAAGTTCTTCCATGTTACAGTAAGATGTAAAAGTGGATTAGTGATCAGCTCTGACACAAAGCTATTAACTTGGGAATAATCCACATCTGGGGATCTGTCTTCCAGTGCTCTTAAAACATCTATATTTGAATTTTATATTTGTCTTTCTAGTATCCCACAGGGTTTTCCATAGGTTCTTTCTAGTATCCCACAGGGTTTGGTGACATGTCTGTTAACCTCAGTGCTTGAGAGTGAAGGCTAGAGAGTCAGAAGGTCAAGGTCATCCTTAGCTACACAGTGAGTTTTATGCCATCTTGGGCTACCTCCCCTGCACAACAAAATCAAAAACCCCAAGCCAGTCATAGTAGGCCATGCTTGTGATACTAACACTTTGGAGTCAGAAACAGTAGAATAGGAGGATGGATCATTGAGTCAGAGGACTTGCTGTGCAAGTCTTGATGACTTGAGTTTGATTTCTGAATCCCAATGTGGAAGGAGAACATTGACTCACAGAAGTTGTTCCTGACCTTTATATGTGCAGCATGGTGTGCACACCCATGTGTCTGCGCATGAGCACACATAAATGCACACACTAAAAATAAGATAATCATGAAAGGTTTGAAGTTAACCTGGTTACTTAGTTGCAGGCCAACTAAGGCTACACAGTAAAAGACCTTGTCTCCCCACCAACACCTCCCCAAGTGAACCAAAGTTGACAATTTCTTAGAAAATCAGCTTTATTGAGATACTGTGATATAGAGAAAATGAAATTGAAACTTGTTTCTTCTATCTCTTCCCTTATCACAACTCACTGTTTAGATAAAGAAAGTTGCCCACCTCGGAAATTTCCGGCGGATAAAATTTTTGAAGCTATTTCCTCCATGTTTCCAGATAAGGGCACAGCAGAAGAACTAAAAGAAAAGTAAGATTTTTGTTTGTTTGTTTGTTTGGGGTAGTCTTGCATGTAATTCATCATCTTCGTTTGTTATTTCAAACATGATCTTTCTCATATACATACATACTTTTACTATGTATTAGAAAATATTTAGTGCGTATATATACAGTTTATACTAATATAGTATAAGAACCCTCTTTTGCACACTGGCAGACATTTTTCTTTTTCATTCAAACTTATATCACCTCTTCAGTGATCTACCTGAATTGTGTTAATGAGCTCAATTCTTGCTTTGCTTTGCGTAATTACATGATTGGTTCTTTGTGTAAGTAACGATTGCTATAGGTGAGATGTTTGTTGTTGTTGTTGTGTTTTAGATAAGGTAAACATTTTAAAAAAACCTATGGAAACCTTTTAGAAACTTTATTTTCAAAAGAAGTGATTTTTCCTTTTGCTATACTTAATAATTTTTGTTTGTTTGATGTCAGATATAAAGAACTCACAGAGCAACAGCTCCCAGGTGCCCTGCCTCCTGAATGCACCCCAAACATAGATGGACCAAATGCTAAGTCTGTGCAGAGGGAACAGAGCTTACACTCATTTCATACACTTTTCTGTCGGCGGTGCTTTAAGTACGACTGCTTCCTACATCGTAAGTGTGGTTCTTGTACGTTTCCATTTTCTATCATTGTTGTTGAAGTGTGTGTTATAGCAGCTTGAAAAGTGCCATCATTTATCACAGCTGGAATGTACTGGTCAATCTTGTAATAAAGGTTGAGGAATATGTCACATCCTTGTACCATCATTTTTATGTTCTTTGAGGATTCCTCTGACATCTTTTGTACACATTTAAATCCAATTGTACACATTAAACTCCAGTTAACTTGGAGTACAGTCAGCGACTCTTTACAGGGCTATTTTATAATGCAGTTATTATTGTGAAGGAGTTCAGAGCTCAGCAGTATTACTGACATTTATGAACAAATTTTGTCAAGTAACAAATTGGCTGAAAAGGCATTTGTACAAACAAGTTCTTGCCTAGTGTTAAGTCTTTATTTTCTTTTTGATCCTCTGGTTATTTGCTTCGTAAGCACTCACATTTTAATACAAGCAAAGCATAAAATAGTCTTAGTGTCAGTATAAAAATTTACTTTTTTTTCCCCCCTTCAATTTCTAAGAAAGGGAGGTTTATTAGTAACATTTTCAGCTAACTGGAACTTGTTTTGTGTTTTTTGAGACAGGCTCTCATACTCAGTGTGTAGCTGAGGCTGGCCTTGAACTGCTGATTCTTGTGGTACTTCTGATCCTTTTGCCTCAGCTCTGAGTACTAGAATTACAGGAGCACACCACCATGTCCCACTAAAACTGCCTTCTTCCCTGCTGCTTGTGTGGCTTTGTTTGTTTTCTGTAGTACTAGTGATTGAACCCAGGACCTTGTCTGTGCTGGGCACACATTCTACGAATAGCCACATCCCCATCCCTGCACACACTCTCACTAAGACAGAGCCCTATCCCTGCACACAGTCCTACTAAAACACATCCCATTCCTGAAACTTGCAGTGTATAAAAAAACATCAATTATTCTCTCTCTCTCCCCCTCTTTCTCAATCTCTATGTCTCTGTCTTTCTCTCTGAACAGGGTTTCTTTGTGTAGCCCTGGCTGTCCTAGAACTAGCTGTAAACCAGCTGGCCTCAAACTCCAAGAAATCTTCCAGCCTTTGCCTCCAGAGTGCTAGGATTAAAGGCATGTGCCACCAACACCCAGCAATTTTAATTACCTTTAAGCACACACTTTGAAAATGTTTGCACTTCTCTAGTTAATATAAATAGCCTTTTCTGTTGTAGTTCACTGTGCTTACATTGCATGGTCACAGCTTTGGGAGCCATGGATTCTGTGTAGTGTCCTGTATTACTTTGCCCTTTTAGTAACTGTCCATATCTTTTTTGAGACAAGCTCAGATTCACCTGTCCCTGCCTCCTGAGTGCTGAGTGAAAGTGTGTGCCAGTATACCTGGCCAGTGGTACTTCCTACACGTACATCTTTCTCACCTGTTTTAACATTTTTGGTTAATCTTTTTATATTTTTTTCCTCTTTGCTACTTATAAATTGTTTGGTTACATACATATATTTTGGTCAGGAAATGTTAAAGTGTGTGAATGTGTGTTAGAGACAGAGAGAGTCGGAGACATTGTAGTGGCTTAATGGTCTTAGATTACAAGTGCTTGAAATAGGTTTCTAGCCTTCTGGCTCTGTGGGCTCGTGTTGACTACTGCCTTCCTCATCTCAAGTGATGCTTTGGTAGTTTTAGTACCTTGTAAGTTATCCTATTTTCTCTCTATCCACCGGACAGTGAGTGAATGCCTTAATTGGACTTGTCAGTGTTACTTTTAGTAGAATTGAAATAAAGTTACATTTCTAAAAATAACTTTCGAGTCATCCATTCCCTCTGGCTCTTAACGCAGTCTGCTGTTTTCCCTCAATTATCCTTGAGCCTTGGAGGAGGGTGTGAGATATAGATTTTCCACTTAGGTTTTAACAGTCTTCAGTCTCTTCTCTACACACTGACCAGCTGTGGGTCTTTATGTCAATCACCATGTACTGCAAATAGAAGCTTCTCTGGTGACCATTAAGAAATGCATTAATTTATGGAAATAATGGTGTTACTAGGAATTGATTTAATACTACCCCCATTTGGCAGAATAATAGTGTTAGGCTCCCTCCTTCCCTAGGTCCATGACCTGTCTAGCCATAGATTTCTTGGGCAACAATGGTACCCGATATGTGGGTATCATCTTGTGAAGTGAAACTTAATTCCATTTAGAAAGTGGTTGGCTACAGTTGTGATATTCATGACCCTTCTGCGGCAGTGACATGCCTTGCCAGCTTAGTCTTCACTGCATCGCGCAGCATTCACAGTTGGGAAGACTGGTGATTACCTTTCTTCGTTAGTGTGCACTGTGAATGCTAGCCGTAGGGGTCAGTGCCAGCTTGATATCCTCAAGTATGTGATATCTTTAGCAATAAGGTCTTAGCATTGGCAAAGCCAGTACTGCTGGAGGCCTATGGTGCCTCTCTGGTCAACAACTCTAAAAGAGGTAGCCTATTCCTAGAACTTGGCTTTTGATTTGTTAGCCTGTGGTGTCTACTAGAGACATTGTTGCCACATTACAGAGGAACCATTAATTCTGTGTGTGTGTGTGTGTGTGTGTGTGTGTGTGATTTTAAGGGGTAGAGGGAGCTTTTATGGTGATAGGTAGGTTTCCATATGGCTTTTGAAAGGTCTAGTTTTTTATCTTTCCCTCCCTTATTTTTTGGAGCTCACCTTTTTGTATAGGTGATGGGGCAGCCAGCCTCTGGGGAGCTCCCCATGGCTGCTTTGCCAGGGCTGGGCTCACGCTCCAGCCTGCCACAGTCAGCGTTTACAGAGGCGCCGAGGACTCGGCCTTGTGCCTACATAAGCATGCTACCTACTGAAGCAATTCCCCTAGTCCTGAGATTAGTTCTCTTAAAATGAGTTATTTAAGGTTTGTTGATAAAAAGTCCATAAGTTTTAAAAAAGGAATTAAATTTATCATTTGGTTTTCTCTACTCTTAAGACTATAAAGCCTCCCTTCCCCCATTTTGGGCTTTTCTTTAACTTTTTTGTTTTAAGTGTTTTTTGTTTTGTTTTTAAACTTCATTTATTTGGGGGCTGGGGACATGCATGCTGTGGTGCTCTTGAGGTCAGGACAAGTTCACAAAGCCAGTTCTCTCTCTGTGGGTTCTGAGGATTGATTCGGTGTCAGGCTTGAGGCACTGAGCCGTCTCACTTCCTACTTCTCCTATAGAAACATATGCACTTGTGTATGTTCCTATGCAGAACTTAGTCTAGTATGAATATAGATTGAAATTTTTTCTCATTTACAAAGTTATCTAAATGTTAAAAATCATTCCCTGTTTTTACTATAGAACTTCTTTTATTGCTTATTATCAATGTGTATTTATTTATTCACTGAGCCAGCTTCCCAGTCCCTGGGTCTGTTTCTCAATTGTATCTTTCTGGTTGTCTGTCCATGAGCTTTTATTTACAGCATTGGTTGAGTACTTGATTTTGCATGTGGGCATACTGGTTGGCATATGTATACCATGATGTGAGTGTAGAAGTCAACTTGTTGGAGTTGGTTCTCTTTCCACCATGTAGATTTTAGGGATTGATTCAGGTCATCAGACTTGCTGATAAGTGCCCTTACCTGGTGAACTGTCTTGCTGGCCCCTTTAGGTGTATTTTAAGAATAACACATTTTCAGAACACACTGCGACATGTAGCGTCACTACCTATGACCCCAGCACCATTGAGGCAAGATGGCCACCAGCTCGCCTACATAGCAAAACTCTTGTCAAGACGAAACCCAAAACACCAAAAAAACGAAGCACCATTAAAAAGCTGTGTTTGTTGGGAGACATCTGGGAAATTTAGCCTAGCTAGGCTTTGGATTGGATCTCTAGTACTCCAGAGAAGATAGAGTGGCGCCTTTATGAATAAAGGTCTTTCTAAACAAGACCACCACTGAAAAATCTACACATAGTTCTGTGAATATCACTTATTTTTAGCCAGACTAAGGTCATTTTCATCTTGTGTGATTTTGAATAGTTAGTTGTAAGCATTAGCCTTTTCCAGTACATGGGAAACAACTGATGAACACCATAGAACTGAATTCCAGCTATTGGGAGTGTCTTTTCTCTGGAGTGTTTACAAGCTGAACCATTTTCTATTCCATGCTTTATAAGTTGACCTTTTCCTCTAGAAATTAAGTAACATGTCATAGCTGGGTATGGTGATACACATCTGTAATTGTAGCGGTCAGGGCCAAGGCAGGAGGCATTACCATGAGTTCAAAACCAGCCTGGGAAGGACCATCGTCCTCTCACTCCTTCCCCCCATAAAAACTCCCCACACAGAGAAATTGTAGATACCACAATATTTTTCATAAAATTAGGAAGTTTTCTTTCTTTTCGCATTATTTTTTGCCTGTTGGAGATATACTAAAGACTCAAGTAAATGTGTGTAGCCGTACTTTATGACTATCAATCATACTTACAAAGGGAAAACAAGAATTATGAATCATTCCAAAGCTTACCATGTTTTCACCTTTCTTGGAGGTTGGAGGAAGAGTGGAGGGTACCCCATGATAGATGGAGGGAGGTTGTATAAAATAAACTACAGATGTGAAAGATATTAGTGGAATTTCCAGCAGATCTGGGGAAATGACAAAGTAAACTTTTTATCATATTCAGATACTTTGTGTTTATTTTACAGCCTTTCATGCAACACCCAACACATATAAGCGGAAGAACACAGAGACTGCTCTGGACAACAAGCCTTGTGGACCACAGTGTTACCAGCATCTGGTGAGATTCAGTGCTTTGTTTCTCCAGAGGGCTCTTAAGAACTTTGGTGGAGGTGGTAAAGCCAGCGCTAACGCTGTCTGATCCGTACTTACGTTGGCCATATGACAGGCAGTGTTCTCACCCTCGTTTCTTTCATAGCTGTGAACTGCACAGTGTAGTCTATTAACTTGTATTACTCTTTGTTTATCTGTTATTTCTTCAGCAACGTTTCAGGGTCCTTAGGATCAAGGACTCTCCACAAAGTTTATGAAGCGTATGAGGCATAGATAGCCCACTTAGACACCAGAGACTCAGTAAGTGCGTGCAGACGTTCCTAAGCCTTTCTCATGCACGTATCTCCTCTGTGAATGTTTTAGGCCACTTATAGTATAAGCTATACCGTAAATCCCACAGATTTTCTTTTTTTAAGTGATAGAGAGGAGGTGTAAGGGATTAGGAAAATATGAGACAGGAAAGTTGTTTTTCACGGGTACTATCTTATTTTTACCATCTCCCCTCTTTGAACCAAGCCACTCCTACCTAGGAACTAAGTGGGCATATATTGCCTGTTGGATTTTGGACAGAAGATTCAGTGAATGGCGCCTACAGAAGGTACCCTATTTTTAAGCAATTTGCTTTTGTAGAGTGAAGTATAAAACTGTTGGCTCCTTTCAAACTTTTCCCTTCTATTTCCACCAAAAAAATAAAAATAAAAAAGGAATTCTTGAGCACTGTTTTATATTCTTTATAAGGCAGAACTTTATTGGCTCATCTAAAATGTTTCTGTGGTCTCTTTTACAAACCATGCTCTTACCATTGTTTTATACTTTTCTGAGATTGGATTGTGATACTTCAGAATGCAAAATGTGACCCTTATATTGTTCCTAAAAGTTCTTTCATGTCTTCCTGTGGCTTTGCATCCTTCACAGGAAAAAAAAAAATATTGGATGTTTGAATAGTAAGACTGGGAGTGACTAAGGCATGCATGTGTGTGTTCTGTGTCCTTGTATTCTTGAAGCAGAACTTTAAAGAGGTAGCGTTTTAAGCTTTGAAATAGGAAGTCTGATTTAACACACTTCAGTATGTGAGTCTTTTGATAGAAATTCTCTTTTAAACATAATGTATCTGTCGAGAAAAATACTTTACTATTCAAAATAATTTTAACTTATGTTTTAATTAAACGTACTTTGCAAATTCACCATGTAGAACTGTCTTGCCTGATTTTGCATCATTAGAACAAAATATTGAACCTGTTTTTATATTTCTGAAATCCTGAAACTATCAAAAGTAGACAAAAAATATTTGGTGTGTTGATATACAAATAACTGTGATAATGGGTACTTGTGATAGATTCTTGACCAACTAGTGTTATGCAATGTTGTCTTATTCTATTCCAACAAAATCGGGTTTAGAACGTTACCCTGATGCCTCCATTTTTCATTTTGCAGGAGGGAGCTAAGGAGTTTGCTGCCGCCCTCACTGCTGAGCGGATAAAGACACCACCTAAACGCCCAGGGGGTCGCAGAAGAGGAAGACTTCCCAATAACAGTAGCAGGCCCAGCACCCCCACCACCAGTGCGCTGGAACCGAAAGACACAGACAGCGACCGAGAAGCAGGGGCCGAGACTGGGGGAGAGAACAACGACAAAGAAGAGGAGGAGAAAAAGGATGAAACTTCGAGCTCCTCTGGTAAGACACACCTGATAACTGGGTTACTGTAGTTTGTAACTTTTACCTTCTGGGAGTTAAGATTATCCAGTGCATGTATGTACAGAAGGCTGGTGTTACTGGCAGTTGTGAGCTGTCAGTCTTGATGTGGGTGCTGGGAACTGAGCTCAGGTCCTCTGCAGGAGCAGTGTGCTCTCCTACCACAGAGCCTCCGCTCAGGGCCCTTAGCTCTCTTCCCTTCTGTGGCCGAGATCGGAGAGCTCTCTCAGTGATGCATAGCTGAATTGTTGTGCTGTCTCCCCGGTATACCACCCATCATTCCTGTCTTGTCTGGTCCAATTTGTTCTTGCTGTTTGTACCGTTTTCCCCTACTCTATCTTTCTTTGATGGAGCACAATGAAATCGAGATAGTTTGGTTTTTATCTCGAAGACCAATGAGTAGTTTCAGTTAGAAAACAGGAAAACAGGTACTACTGCTGATTTATGTTTTATTGATTGAATTTTAGTTCTTTTAGCTCTGAACATCACTGTAAATTATAATAGGCCCCATTTGTGTGTATTTGATAAGTCTGTGTTAAAGGGAGAGGAACTTCTGGGTTCTGTGGGGGAGTGTGCCGGGTCTTTCTGACATTGTTTCTAACCTTCCTAATTCTAAAATACAGTTAAATGCCTTCTGCTTTTCTTAGCATACCCTGGACTTTACTGTTCATGTTGTTTAGTCATCTTTGTGTGTTTGTCTGTATCCTACTATGCCATGATGTACATGTGAATGCCAGAGAGCAATTTCTCCAATGTGGGTCTTACTGACCATCTTGTTTGAGACAAGAGCTTTGTTTGCTTTCCCACTGTGTACACTAGGCTAGCTGGCCATGAACTTTTGGAGAGTCTTTTGTCTCTGTCTCGTTTCCTTGGAGGAGCACTGGACAACATTCTTGTGCTGCATGTCTGACTTTGATGTGGTTGAGAGGACTGACCTCCGGTCCTCATGCTTGCATGCTATGAGCCTTTACCCGTTGAGCCATCTCCCCAGCCCTATAGGCGTCATTTCTTGACTAGTGTTAACATTTGGTTTTCTAGAAGCAAATTCTCGGTGTCAAACACCAATAAAGATGAAGCCAAATATTGAACCTCCTGAGAATGTGGAGTGGAGTGGTGCTGAAGCCTCAATGTTTAGAGTCCTCATTGGTACTTACTACGATAATTTTTGTGCCATTGCTAGGCTAATTGGGACCAAAACATGTAGACAGGTAAGCATATGTATTCAAAGAGATTTAAACGAGGGAGCCCACACATAGAGTCTTATTTTCATTCTCTTCATCTTCTGAAAAGGATTCCCTCTCTTCCTTAAAATTAAATCATTAGTATTCTTTAGCACTGGTTCAGAATTTCCCCAGTTTAGAATTCAATTTGGATGTGGTAGATTTAAGTAGATACAATTGGAATTTGGCCAGACTCTACATTTAGCTACATTCCCAATGTAATGGAACAATAGTGATTTTTACTGTGTATCTTACCTGCTACTTCATATACCTGGCAGTGTCATGGGAGAGACAAAAGCATTTCTCTAGTATGGAAAGACATGGAGCGTGCCCTTAAAGTGCGCTGTCCCTGTTCCTCTGCCTCTCATCTAGGTATATGAGTTTAGAGTCAAAGAGTCCAGCATTATAGCACCTGTTCCCACTGAGGATGTGGATACTCCTCCGAGAAAGAAGAAAAGAAAACACCGGTAAGTCCTCCAAGAAGCCTTCAGAGATGTGGAAGACAGAACAGGAGTCGGTTTTCACTTGGTTATAAAAAGGTTCTAAACTGCTGTTATAGACTTACAGAAATCTCATTTCTTCCTAATGGTTGCTATTAACTTTTTATATATGGTTACTTCAGTATATTTGGCATATTAAGTCATGAAGATTTTGGTTTACCACGTTGGATTTTGGTTGAGAAAGCAGACTGCAGTACAAGCTGTGGAACTACTTCCTTTAGCCGTTCGTTTGGAATGCTCTAATGTTCCTGCTGTGCTCTCTGGGCTAGTGTTTACAAGTGTCCTTTAGTCTAGGAACCTGGATTTGCTAAGTGCATGCCTTTGCATTCTGATATTTAAAGCGAGTCTCCTCCAAGTCTGTGGGTATCACCTCTCACAAAGGCTTACAGTCAGTAAGTGTACAGAATGCTTATGTAGAGCCAGGGAAACCATGATGGATCCTCCTGCCTCAACCTACTATGTACTAAAATGAGAAAGTGTAGTTGAGTGGCTAAGGAAGCAGTGAGATTATGCTCTAAAGTACTTGTATAGGCTCATATTGTATGTCTTGCATTGTTATTTAAATAATGAAAACGTTAAAGAAATGTTTACATGGGAACAGTGATCTAGGCTTTACTAGAGTTTTACTAGAGTTTTTCTGAGTTTTTGGTTGAACAATTTCTTACCATGTAGTTCACCTGGGTGGTTATTAATGCCAGAAATTATAGAAAGTATCAGTATCCATATAATTCAGAGGTTAAATCGGTAGGTGTGTACAAGCCTTCATAGTCTTAACCAGGCAATGTGGACAAGTACTTTCTTGCCAGGCTTCTGAGCTGACAAGCTAACAGAGGCTAGGTAGTATAAAACTAGTCGTGGGTTCTCAGCACGCCTACAGTAATTGCACAGCCAGATCCACTTATACAGGACTCAGTTGGATTTGTAGCCATTTGTCATTGCACCTTCACACAGAAGTTGTTCTTCTGTTTTTGCAGGTTGTGGGCTGCACACTGCAGGAAGATACAGCTGAAAAAGGGTCAGCATCTTCCTGTCTCACCTCTTCATCAACCTAAACTTCTTCTGACCTCATTTGTCTTAGATTAGAAACTGGATTGAAGTTTGGTTTTTCTGATTGAATTTACTTCTACTTAGCAACAATTTAAATGAAATGTGTCAGTTGATCAGCAGTTATTGCTGTTTATAAAGTGAAATGAATTGGACTGAGTCAGTGAGAAGTAGCACTTGGGAAGGGGGGCTGAAGTGTGAAACCAAGTGTTTAAGCACTTGGGGTGGGGAGGGACTCTTCCACAGGAGTGTGAGTGTTGCAGTAAAGGATGTCCCAGAGGCAGTGGGGAAGAATGTCTTGTTAACTGTCATGATCATGTCCCATCTCCCTGAACTCATTGGCTGCGTGCTGTTGTCTTTACTCAGACGGCTCCTCTAACCATGTTTACAACTACCAACCCTGTGACCATCCACGGCAGCCTTGTGACAGTTCGTGCCCTTGTGTGATAGCACAAAATTTTTGTGAAAAGTTTTGTCAATGTAGTTCAGAGTGTAAGTATTTGTTGCTTTGGTGCAATTGCATGAGAACTGAATAGGCTTTTAGTCAGCAGCTGAAAATGGTGATTTGAATCAAGACATAGGGACTGGGGGTGCTCTCTTACTGCTTTGCTTAAGGAAAGCTGCTCATTCCACAACTGTTTATTGAGCCCTTACCTGCACTGTGCTAATGTCCAGTCAGCCTCCTGGGCAGTGCAATTGTGCTCTTGCACAAGTTAGGCAGAGTTGGAGTAATGGATTGGATTCTTCTGTTTTTTCCTTTGGTCATTTGAATTATAGTAAAGTAGTATAGACTGTAAGGAGAATCTAGAAGTAGCCACCCAAGTCTTCTGTGGGCATCAGAAGTCATGAGAGTTGAGGGTTTGAGTTTTCAGAATGAAGTAATGTAGTGTGAGGGCTGTTTGGATACCAGGGAATGGATTAGAAATGTGGTTTATCTCAGTGGTCCTCAACCTCCCTAATGCTGCAGACCTTAATACAGTTCCTCATGTTGTGGTGACCCTCTACCATAAGATTTTTTATAACTGTAATTTTGCTATTGCTATGAATATATGGTTATGTATATACTTTTTGGAGGTCTGTGAAAGGGGTCGCGACCCACAGGTTGAGAACCACAGGCTTATAGGAATAGTCAAGGGCTATGGATACCATTCAGTCCAAGACCTCCCTTCATCTATTTTTTTAGCCATAGGACTTTAAATCTATATGCCATTTAACAAATATGAAATGAGCAACAAAAGCCCAGCAGTAATCTTTCTCAGTGGAAACAGCTTATTTGCTGTTTCCTCATCCCTATGACATAGTGAAGGAAAGGCTATGAGGGTTAAGTGAGTCATTCGTGTGTTCATAAAGACATTGGATACATTCCCATAAAGGGGTGTATATGATTGTATATGAGGGTGATTGCTGGATATGGTGGTGGTGATGTTGAAATTTATCCCTGAAGGTCAAAACCGCTTCCCTGGATGCCGGTGCAAAGCACAGTGCAACACCAAGCAGTGTCCCTGCTACCTAGCTGTCCGAGAGTGTGACCCTGACCTCTGTCTCACGTGTGGAGCTGCTGACCACTGGGACAGTAAAAACGTGTCCTGCAAGAACTGCAGTATTCAGCGGGGCTCTAAAAAGGTAATTAACAGTCATGTTTTTTTGACAGTGTCTTGTGTAAACTTATTCCTCCTCCTCACACTCACTGTGTAGCTAAGAATGAACTCGAACTGATTCCCCTGCCTGTACCTCCTGAGTGCTGGATGTCGGTATGTGCTACTATGCCTGCTTTGTATGGTTCTGGGGATGGAACCTAGGGTTTTGTGCATGATGGGTAAGCACTCTACCAGCCCCTGAGCTCTAGCCTCTTCCTCTAGAAGATGGATTGCTGTGAAGATTCTATCTGGGAACAGGGAATCAAAGTGACCCTCAAAGATGCAGCCGATGAGAAAGTAGTCAGGTATTGTCTGGATAGTGCAGGTGTGTGTCTCCCAGGTTTAAGGTCTGATCATTTACTTGTTAGGAAGGACAGCCTTAGTTTCTCGGCATTCTGTGCCTGGTGTTTTTCTTTGGCTTCCTTCATTCTTTTTGCAGCCTCCTTGTTTTTCCTAGTGGGCTGTTTCTTCAGCGCGGTACGTCACCTGCATTTGTGTTGTAGGACAGACGGCGTGACAGAGCACTGACTGTTTCCAACCAGGGAGCAATAGTATCTGTCAGTCCAGAAATATCCTTCCTCGTTTGAACAAAATAACAATGTTGAGAACACTCAGACTGGCATCCTCGAACAGACTTACACTTCTCTCCAGTTTTCCTTTGTCTATAACAAGAATGCCCCCACTCAACAGCAGCTGCATACTTTCCTGTGAGTCAAGATACCTTGCTTCATGAGAAAACCATTTTTGTTGTCCCCACTGCTGATCTGGACACATAACCCTTCCACTGTTCACCCAGAGTATCAGCAGCTACTTATGTGGCCATGGCCTTCTCCTAGAAAGTACGGAGTTTACATTCATCGTCTCCTTGAGTGAATTTCTGACAACTGGCGGCTGGAGAGCAGATAGCAGATAGTCAGCTTCATCTTGCCCAGCTGACCATCACCTGAGGTTCTGACAAGTAGCCATTAAGGCTATCAGATGTAGAGTAGGGAATTATTTCTTATTCTGAGAGCCGATTCAACATCTTTTGCTTTGTGAACACAAGGAAGTGGTAACTTCTCAGTGGTGGCAGATGGTGAGCTCTTTCAGGTCTGTTCTCTTTGTGGTTTTTTCCAGGAGTTTTTCTGTACATAGTAAAAGATGAAATTTCCTCCAAACGTGTAGGCATTGTTCTTGTTCTTTAATGACCTTGAAAACAGGCCAGGTGGGTGGTGCGGGCCTGCAGTACTGGCACGTTAGAGACTGAGTGGGGTAGGAGCATGGAGGTGAACTGTATCACATGACTATCTCAATGCACAAACTCCCTTAAAGCCTTCAAAATGGCCCACCCAGCTGTTATGTATTTGAAGCCTGAGAAGCGCACATAGGTGATTTTAAATGTAGCAGTCAGGGGAATCACTGAGCAAAAGAAACCTGGATGACCTGTTGCACTGGGAGGATCCAGTATCTTTCTTGAACTAATCCTTTCAGAGACCATAGCTGATATTACTAGCTGTTTAATATATAAGCACCGTTTGATTGCTTATTGAGTTGTACAGGAAACCTAGATTCTCAAGACTCACTGTCTGGTGGGATCGATGGCTCAGTGGGTAAAGCTACTACTCTCATGGTGGAAGGAGAGAACTGACTACTTAAGCTGCCCATAAGTACATAATCTGGGCTCTTGCTGTCCTTGTCCTTCCCACACTACCTCTTCTGTGGTGTAGGCACATCCCACGAGCCATCACATCTGTGTGGTGTAGGCACATCTTGTGAGCCATCACATGCTTGGTAGTGCCCTATTGTTTTTAAAGATATATTTATATGTGTATGAGTATTTTTGCCTGCAGGTATGTATATGCAGCACATGCATGCCTGATATCCAGACAGTTTAGTGCTGAGTCCCCTGGAACTGGAGTTACACGTGACTGTGAGTCAGTGCATAGAAACTGAACCCAGGCCTTTTGCAGGGATAGTTAGTGCTGTGAAGCGCTGAGCCATCTCTCCAGCTTCAAATCACACTACTCTCTGAAATCCTACCTTAGGCAGAAAATTCACTTCTCTTTGCTCTCTTTTTATTTCCTTGGGTCTTTGAACCGGCACTGTTCATAGAGGATCTCCTCTGGATTGGCTGTGCAGTGTTTTTGTCTTTGGGTTGGGTCATTTTCTTTTAGACAGCGGCATGTTCGTTTAGGTCATTAGACCACAATGCTGTTTTATCAGCTTCCTTTGGCACATCTGTTCAGACCTAACAGTCTCTCGTGTGTGTCCTGGCCCACATTTGCCATTGAAGGATAGAAAGACCCTCCTTCAGCTTGTTCATAGAGTGGGCAATAATGTCCATGCTGCCATGTCTCCTCGGTGACATCTTTTAATGCTCAAGTTAGAACATGGTGTCCATAGCTTTACCATGTGGGTTCACTGGTTGCTTCCACTTTTTAGCTAATTTTGTTTCTAATCAGGAAAGTGATTGGGAAATTAACCTGACAAGGGTAGATCAGAATGGGAATAGAAAAGCTTGCATCATCCGGGAACCCCTTTAAAGGTCCCAAGAAAGTTCTGAGTGAAGCATGGTAAAAAGCCATGATGAAAAGTTACCATGTTGCTGGGCAGTGGTGGTGCACACCTTTAATCCCAGCACTCAGGAGGCAAAGCCAGGCAGATCTGTGAGTTCGAGGCCAGCCTGGTCTACACAGTGAGTTCCAGGACAGCCAGGACTCCACAGAAACCCTGCCTTGAAAGACAAACGAAAGACAGACAGAAAGAAGAAAGAAAAGTTATCATGTTTAGCAGTGGTCATCTTGTCCTGTGGAATTGATGTACCATGATATGGTAATTTTCTGTGTCATCATGAGGAATGAGGAATTGCTAGAAGAAATCTTTGAAGGAAGTGGCAGGGTCTTCAGAGGGATAAACACCAGAGAAGAACTGGATTGTCCTGAGGGCTTGAGCAGGCAGCAGAGTGTACTTTGGGAAATAGAGGGAAAGGTCAAGAGGAGAGTGCTTGGTGCACTTACATTAAATGTGTTTTGTTAACCGGGATTGGTGGGGTGCACAGTGACACTATGTCTCCAAAACCAAAATCAAGGTGTGGAGAAATGGCACCATGGGTAAAGGGCTTGCTGTGTAAACATGATGTTCATACGCCCAGCACTCACACTAAAAACCAGGTGTAGCCATGCACTATGACCCTAGTGCTGGAGGGTGACTGTGGGGCAGAGACTGGTGGGCACGCGCCACCATTGCCAGCCCGTCTCAACTGAAACGAAATAGCTCCAGGTTCAGCGAGGAAGACCTTGTCTCCAAATGTGTAAAGTGGAGAGCAATAGATATAGTACCTGAAGGTGCTCACTGACCTGCACATGTGCACACATATGCAAGCTTATATGGACACACACATGTGTACACTGTACATACACATTCCAAATAGATAAATAACAAAAGTAAAATTTTGTTTCTTGGTTTTGCCACAATGACAAAAGAAGAACAACTTAAAGGAGATAATTTGGGCTGTTGTTTCAGCACACAGTCACTTGTCTGTTGCTCCTGGCCTGTGCACAGTGAGGCAGAGTGTCATGATAGGGGAGCATGTGGTGGGTAACAGCAGCTCAGTCCACAACACACGGGAGGCAGAGGGAACCCCGGAAGGGTCAGGAACAAGATATACACACCTGAAAGACACACCACCAGTGACCACTTCCTCCAGCCGGAACTCACCTCATCTGCATCACCTCCCCTAATGCTAGCAAACTGAGTCCATCAAGAGACTGATCTTCAGTTAGTTCGGAGCCCTCACAATTCAGTCACCTCTTGGTCATCAATCCATAAGCTGGGGCCCACGTCCAGCACGTGAGCCTTTCGGAGGATGAAAGCGAGTTGGAGGACTGAGCAAGTAAAGGCCACGCAGGCCTCACACGCCTCTCCTGCTGCATGGCCCCAGTGGCTTGCTTTTGTGCTGTCTTTCCTGTAAGAGGGCATTCATCCTGGACTCAGTTTAGAAACAGTACTTTAGCAGTTTTCCAGACATACCTGGCAACTTCTGTCCCTATCAAATACACCTGGGAGTTGAGTGAGGTTTGAAGTTTGACCATGGGAACTGTTCTCTGCAGACCGCTAGCCTCCTTGCTCCTGTTATTATGTAACTGTGCTTATTTTCTAGCACTTACTGCTGGCGCCGTCTGATGTGGCGGGCTGGGGGATTTTTATCAAAGATCCTGTACAGAAAAATGAATTCATCTCAGAATACTGTGGAGAGGTAAGGTTCACTCGTGTGTAATCCAGTGGTCTTGTAGTAGTTTGCAAGGTTTTTGGATAGATTTTATTGGACAAGTCCAAGTTAGAAATGAATTAATACTAAATGCCCTTCCTTCTGAACTTAATTGTATCTGAAGATTTGGTTTACATCGCTACTGAGCGAGATTGCCTTAGCTCTACTCATGCTTGGATTTTATTGCCTGAGACAAGGGTTTTAGGGACAAGAGCCTCGCTCTGTCTGGTTTTACTTAGTTGGCAGGTGAGCCGATGGCGGCCCCGGAAGCAACAGCGCTATTAGCTTGGCCTTTTTAGTTAGAGGGCTAGGGAGAAAAGTCGAAACACAGCTTCAGAAAGTCACAGTTTGCAGAAAAACAATATTGTCACTTTCTCTAGGCCTAAGTGCACAGGCGCCTCCCCCATAAACTGATAAAACATTGTTGCTGTTGGACATGCTAAACAGATAAGAGCATTTGACTGTTGTAACGCCTTGATATTCTCCAGGGGGCGAAATTCTTTTAATTGGCTCTTTCATGTTCTGACAAGCTTGATCACTCACTTCAATACAATTTCCTCCTGTGTCTTCCTTGTAGATTATTTCTCAGGATGAAGCCGACAGAAGAGGCAAAGTGTATGACAAATACATGTGCAGCTTCCTGTTCAACTTGAACAATGGTATGTTCTGAGCTGGGAGGCAAGGTTTTCAAGTTAGAGGTCACAAGCTGCTTGGGGGGGGGTGGGCGACGACGACATCTGTCTACAGGAGCAGCTTTGGGTGTTTTCTTATCACAGGCCTAGGTTCAGGGAAGTGTCACTGGTGAGGAGACGGGAAGTCCCCCATCCTGCAGAAGCGCTGTGTGCAGGAAGGTCTGGAGTCCACTTGCAGGTGGGCTTGCCACGCACTTGCCCTGAGGTCACATCGTGTCTCCGCTGCTGTGGCTTCCCTCAGGTTTGCCGGAACTTGAGGCTGAGCAGTTAAAGCACGACTCTTCAGGCACACTCTGACCTGGGAGGATGGCCGGCATTTTGAAAACACCTTGTGGCCTCAGGATGTTGCCCATACATGTGAGAAGGAAAGCAGCAGCTGCTGCAGCCTGTGTCTGTGAAAATGTGTTTGTGCAACAGAATGCAGACACTTTTAGCTGGACCAAGTGAAAATAGTCCATAGAAATATTGTAATGTTAAATATTAGTATGTCCACTTTTTGATGCTCAGAGAAATTTGGCTGGATTATATTTTTAGCCATGTTTTGGTCAGCAATATATAATTGAGAAGTCATTCCATTTGAGAGCCATATTTAACCAAGGATTCATTTTAATCTAGAAGAGCATCTTCCAAATATCATTTGATATTGAATGAAGTTTAATGTTTTATTTGCTTTTGAAGTCAAATCCTGAAGAATTGTATTTCTAAAATCATAATAACCTTGGTCTATAGCCGAAATTAGTCACTGGATTATTTGTGTGTTTTTTCTCTTTAGATTTTGTGGTGGATGCAACCAGAAAGGGCAACAAAATTCGTTTTGCTAATCATTCAGTAAATCCAAACTGCTATGCAAAAGGTAGGTTTTTAAGTTGGAATTGCCATTTTGATGTAGGAATTCCCTGTTTTCAGCCAAGTGATAGCAGACTTCAGGACCTCCAGAGCATTTGGTACATGAACTGTCAGCTCGCCTCCCGTGGCCGGTTCCTACTCGTTGCTTACTGGCCCAATGTTTCTCTTTCCAGTTATGATGGTTAATGGTGACCACAGGATAGGTATCTTTGCGAAGAGAGCCATCCAGACTGGTGAAGAGCTGTTTTTTGATTACAGGTTGGTAAAATACACTTTTAGTATAACCTAAGGGTTTTCCTTTCCTGTACTGTGGGCTGGAGTCAAAGCCTGTTTTTATGTTCTTTGCCAGCTCTGCCATCATTGGAGAGTACGTTCTTTTAACTGCCACTTGCTATCTGCTTGCACTGATAGAGCTACATGTTTTCTTAATGTAGTCACTGTAGGTTCTCATATATTTTTTTGGGGGAAAAAAAAAAGCAAAACCCATACAGAAGACTTCATTTAGCACCCTGCTGTTGCTAACTGACTGACTCTTGGGGCCTCACGTGACATTGTTCTCTAGCATCCCCTCCATTGGTACAGTATACAGATCTTTATATTGGCAGCACACTTACATCTTCACTGTTGGTGGCACCCTGTAGTCACCGGAAGTTCTTTCTGAGGAAGCTGGTCATGACCACTGACAATGCAGAGCTCCATTGGCAGGGCCAGGCTGGCACTGCACTCCAGCCGGCTCTGCGGGATAAGCTACTACTCTGTGACCCAGCGCAGATTATGAGTGAAAGAATCTCATCCCACCCAGAGACTTGAGTTGTTAAAGTGTGGGCCATGAGGACCCAGTTCTAGTACATTATGGTGCACAGCTGGAGACCATAGGTGAAGCCTGTGGGACTGGAATAGGGTCGTCCTCGGGAAGTCACCACCAGTGGCTTTAGCTCATGCTATAAGTGGGCCAGGGTTAGAGGCAAAGCTGCCCAGCTTCCCCAGTGGTGGGACCCTCGGGAGCCTGGCTTGGCATCTACTTTGTGAATCAGCACAGTTGCGGGGGGTGGGGGGTGCTGTTTGGTACTATGGTACTAACTGTTCCTTCCAAATCGTGATTTTTGCTTTCTCAGTATTAGATGCAGACATCACAATGTGGAGTTCTCAGAGCAGAGTGCTACAGAGGCACAGGGAGGGCTGGGTAGAGCTGTGGGAACACATAACTCCAAATAGGTGGCCAGACGAGTGCCTCCCCTTCATGCATGCGGCTGTGTAATGGGGGAGGGGTTGTCTGTGTTGTAATGACGTAATTCTCTACACCAGCAGGCTTGGTTTTCCTGATGTTGGACAGGCAGTCATTTCTTTTTGTTCATGTTGTTTCAGATACAGCCAGGCTGATGCTCTGAAGTATGTGGGCATTGAAAGAGAAATGGAAATCCCTTGACATCTGCTACCTCTTCCCCTCCTCTCTGAAACAGCTGCCTTAGCTTCAGGAACCTTGAGTACTGTGGGCAATTTAGGACAAGAAAATGCAGTTTGAAATTCTGAATTTGCAAAGTACTGTGACAGTAATTTATAGTAATGAGTTTTAAAATCAACTTTTTATTGCCTTCTCACCAGCTGCGAAGTGTTTTGTACCAGTGAATTTTTGCAATAATGCAGTATGGTACATTTTTCAACTTTAAATAAAGAATACTTGAACTTGTTGAGTCATTTGTCATAGAGCATCATCAACTGATTCTAGGAAGACTATCCGCTGGGAAAACACAGGTTATCTGTTTTTTCCAGCTGTCTGTGAATCTTTAATAACTAAGGAATATACTGGCATAGTGTTTGCCTAGACACAGCGTTAGTATTGCCTGTTAGTCTTTAGAAGACATGAGTGAACAACACTGGCATGGATTCTCAGCAAGGAAAGTGAGTCAACATGAGACGGGTGAGGCACATTCCAGCCAGCTTATACCCTGGGGGAAAGCTCTTGAATCTCCAAATCTGCTGTCCATATGTAAAATGATTATGGGTTTGACTAGGTTATTTTTAAGAACCTACATAGCTTAAATTCCAGTTTAGACACGGCCTACAGACACTCGTGTATAGAGAAGTGTGATAATTTATGCCAGTACTTGGAAAGCCAAGGCCGGAAGGTTTTGAGTTGTTGGGGAGACCCAAGCCAAGCCTGGGCTATCTATATCTAGTGAGACCTTTCAGAAAAACAACCCACAGATGAACAAGCTGGCTATTTACAGACTTTTATGGGTCTCTGGGCTCAATCAGGTCACCTGACCTGCCAGCAGGTGCCTTCGCCCACTGAATCCTCTCACTGACTCCATTTTGTAAACTTCAATTCTAGTTAGATCCAGTCAGCTTGAAGCTCATGTATGGTGGGGGATGGCACAAAGCCTGGTGCATGGGTGAACAGCTTCATACCACCTCATCCAGATTGATGCCTGGGGAAAACATACCATTATTTGCCAAATTCAAGGTATTTCATAGTTTGTATTAAAAGGAAGTTTTACCTAGAAACACTCCTTGTTTTTCAATGTTGAAAATCATCTTACCTCTAACCCCTACATATCCACTAGAGGTTCTGACTTTCATTTTTGCCCAAGTGTTTGGCTACTACTATGAAGAAGACTAACATTATTTGATTAAAGTTTGTTGACAAGTCATCAAGACAGTCTGGATGTGAGCATTTTGAAAGAACTGAAGCGTTTTATTACTTAATTCTGACTGGAATTAGTTGAAAATTGCTTGTTTTTACACTTCACCGTTTGTTATGCTTCCCAGTGAGGGAGATCTATGTAGGTATGATTAGAAATAATTCCATCCTCACCTGGTTAGACAAAGGCATTTTTGATCTGCCACCCGTTAGCTGCTGCCTGAACTGAAGAGATTAAGATCACAGCTACCTGACAGCTACATCAGTGTGTCTGGTTTTGTTTTCACCCCCAATCTAAAGGAGGAAAATTAGGCAGTGATGCTCAGTAAAGAATAAAGGCTGTAAAATGCCTAATCACCCTTACCCTCCCAGGCCCATACACTTAGACACTCATGTCTGTCCCTTTAGCTTTCAACCGACCCACAATTGACCAGGGCCGTCTGTTACGACTGGGTTTCGTGTCCCCCCGCCCCCCCCCCAACTTGGTGGGCTCAGCAGTAGGTTGTACAACTAAACCCTAAGAATCTAAGAATCTAAGTGTAAAGGGTAGCCCTGACGACCCACCTCTCCTGTCTCCTATAACCTGTGATTATAGGTTAAGTGAGGCCATATTTGCCTTGTGTGCACAAGGGCTGGGATCCTAACCTGGATTATGGCTGCACAGCAAGTGCTCCTAACCAGTCATGTCTTTAGACTAGAACATTGTTTTAGAGGCGACAAGCCAAAACTGTTAAGATTGAAAGGTCAACCTTTGTTGCTCTAATAGTTGCCAGTTCTACCCCATACTTGGTCCTTTTTCACTCCAAGACTTAGGGAAGCAGTGACAAGGGCAGTGAGGGGTGGGCAAAGCATCATCTCCGGGGGATGGGTAGACTTTCCCTGAATCTAGTTCTGCTTTTCAGTGGTTTCTTTTCAGTCCTTTCTAGTTGCTATGAGTTGTGAACTCATGACCCAGGGAGGCGTGTGCTTTGGCATACTTTAGTATAACCTAGATCTCAAAAGTAGTTTTACAGTCACCCTGTCACCATGGAATAACCAAATAGGTTGGTAGGTGTATAAACTGACCACCCCCTGGTCTGAAAGGAAGGATTTTATAGATATGAGGGCACAGCCAAAAGCATCTGGAGGAGCCCAGAGCAGAGAGGAAGTAGAAAGACTGGACATGGCAGGGATAGCTTTAGGGGGGAGAAGAACGGGATACAGAAGAGAGAAAACGAGAGGCAGGAACAACAGCAAGGAAAAGGGGAGAGGGAGTGGAAGGGGCACGCTGCACTCATAACGGTTAGAAGAGGAAGGAATAGCTGTGGGCATGCCGGCCTGTGAGCTGGAGGGGGTCTAAGGTAGGGGAGGTGAGGGCTGGAGGACCAGCGTGGACTTTGAATGTCTAGCAGGTGCTGAGGAAGCCTTGAGGCCAGCACGAGCTCATGGCTGCTGTGACATTTTGGTGGAGGGAAACCAGCTAAGTTCCTAAAGAATGCTGGCTTTTACCTAAATGCCAGAAATCCTCCGATAGTCCAGGTTGAGGTCATTTCTAGATATTTGGACTGCCTTTTAGAATTTGGACCTAACAGGTCCTCCCACCCCCCACCCCCATTTTGGCAGGGTCTCATATGGAGCCTTGGCGGGACAGCTCTCCTTGAATTCAGAGATCTGCCTGTCTAGCCCCCTACATGCTCAAAAAGTAAATGTTGGTTTCTTCTCTTGCAGTGATAAAGCACAACCAAACGTTGACTTATAGATTACTGAGCTTATTTGGGTTCTAGAGGGGTGAGAGTCCACTATGGCAGCAGAGCATAAAGCTGAGTGAACACATTATACTTACCATCAACACTGTTCACTTACCAGCAATCTAAGACCTCGTGAGGTTAGGCCTGCCCTAGTCCAGCCTGCAGGCCAGTTCCTGTACACTCACCTAAAGGCACATTTGATCCTGGAGTAATTGAAGAGATCCCAAAGTTCCTTGTTCTCTTCATGGACTCAAGCCAAATTCTTAAAGTAGGTCCATGGTGTTTTTTTACAGCATGTTTGTCTCAGATATAAAAATGAACTGTTAGAAGGACAAGCAAGCTGTGAGCATCATTCAGCTTATAAATTAATAGGAAGAGTTTTCAAATCATGTTTGTGATTCTCGGGGGCCCTTTAGGGTGCAGGGAAAGCAGAGTGGAATGGTTGGTTCACCTGTTTTTACCTGGTTTATATACTGAGCGTAAGACTGAAAAGTAGATATACTAAGAGGCATGGAGTGTGATAAAGCATGCCTGGAACCCTAGTGCTAGGGAGGCAGAAGCAGG
Organism: Pachyuromys duprasi; assembly: GCA_028658305.1. Classification (NCBI taxonomy): domain Eukaryota; kingdom Metazoa; phylum Chordata; class Mammalia; order Rodentia; family Muridae; genus Pachyuromys; species Pachyuromys duprasi. The sequence goes on from CM053763.1 coordinate 78,273, forward strand.
ATCCCGAGTTTGAGGCCAGCCTGCCTAACGGGACATTCTTTCAAAGCAAGGGGCTAACGATGTGGGCTCAGGGGTTCAGAACTTGCCTAACACGTGCACTGAGATTGGTAATTACAACTGTGACCTCTACCTCCAAAATGCAGTGTGGGAACTCAAGTGCATTCAGTGCCAGGCTATTCCGAGCGGTTCCTTGTTTATACTTGTATAAGAACCTAAAAGGCATCCGTAGTGGAGTGGCAGTGCTGGGACTGAGATTTATGCTGCCTCTGCATTCCTTTTGCTAAGAAAAGGAGATTGAGAACAAAGGTCGATACAGTGCCTTGTGGCAGAGTCCCTGGAGGTCTGAGCCCTGGGCTGGACCAATCCCAGGAGGATCAGAGCCTTGAACCCCTGACCCCCTGGGCCCTCCTTCCAGGGACATCCTGGGGTAACAATGGCAGCCTCCTTGGAAAAGCTTCACTGGGAGAGACCTGAAGTGAGAGATTTCTCAGTTCTCATGCATAATGCGAGGGCTGAGCGTCCTCCCTGCCTATCCAGGAGTTGGCAGTAATTCAGGTCTTTAACCTCAATTGGCAGCTTTTTTACAGTTAGAACTGTAACCAGTGAGTAAGTAGCTGCCACCTCCTATCACTAACTGCCCTCAGGACTATGGAGGTAGGAGACCAGGAGGTCATGAGCCCATATTGGTTTTACTTTCATAGTCCAGTTCTACTTAGTAGGGTAACAAGGACCAGCATCATCTAGTCCCTGCAGGGTCAACAGCAGCAATCTGGAGTCACTGCCTCTCAGGCCATACTCACAGCACTGAGGATGACTCAGAAACAAAAGATCAAAAAGATTAGGGGGCCTTAAAAATCAAGATCTAATTTTCAATCCAAAGAATGCAGCCCTTTTGAATTCCAGGAAGACACTGGGAATATACACTTGCACAATCATTAAATCTTTTATTTACATATAGAAATTAGTAAAACTTAAAACAAAACCAAATGCAACTTGTACAGAAATCCTTTAATTTTCTTTATTTTCACACATTAAAAAAATGAAACACACTATACAAATGGTTTTCATAGCAGATTACACGTGGGTCCATTCAGACTCGCTCTCGTGTGCTGCCTTAGATGACAGCTGTTAACCAGGGAGCCAATGTATTGATTTAAGTGCAGTAGCATGCAGCCTCAGCATGGAAGGTTCAGTTCCCCTCTGTCCATAAGGTAGGGTAAATGGCGTTGGCGTCTGTTTACAGACTGAAATGTGTCAGTCCTGAGCAGTCCTGCTGTAGCTTGAGACCAGCTGGTGGAAACTGTGGTCTCAGCTTTAAAAAGGGAGGTCCAAATGGCGGCAGGCTGGCTGCTATGAACTTGAGTTGTTTCCGTTCTGTTCACTGAAACTATGTGCTTGGGGTCCCACAGACCCTTTGAGATGGGTTAAGCCAAGTAACTGTAGGTGTCCTTTTCACCATCGACTCGCTCCAGGTACTCTTTTTCGATGAGAATATCAATGCATTTCTGGGTATTATTTTAGGAGGAAGAGGGAAGACAAACACAAATAACCATCAGGCCAGGCCTGCCACCCTCAACCGCGGCTACCCGCCACTGAGCTCAGCAGGCAAATTCGCCTGTCTACTTAGCCTGGAACTGAGGAGACACTGCTTTCCTCAATCTGCTTGAGGCATTAAGGGGGCAAGTGCTGTACCACATATTAGCCACACTCTCCCCTTCTAACCACGCCCAGCTACCTCTGGGCAGGACTCTGCCATCACCGGTCAGCAGCACAGGATGGGTGTGGAGCAGGACCCGAATGACCTGAAGCACTGTGCCAATAGCTCCCTGCGATATTTTGGGCTCCTTACCACTGAGGACTAAGCACCCACTGCCACCCTTGGAGGCTCTCCAATGGCTAAGGCTCACCCAAGTAGTTTGAGAAAAGGAAAGGCCTGCTGAGTTATTGACTGCAGAAACTAGGCAAATGAGATCATCAGTGCCCTAGATAGTATGTGTATACAACACAAACCCTGCATGGCAGCAGAGATGACACTTTTCCTCAGAATGCAGCCCCGGATGGGTCCCCTCACATTGCCAGGCAAGTCCTCACCTGTACAGCAGACAGCACTCTACACTCCTTCCTGCTAGGCAAAACCAGCCAAGGCTGCATTATGGCTAGCAAGCCAGGACCGCTAACTACCACAGAATTGTAGGGAGAGGGGAGACATGGGACGTCTGTAATTGCATTTATGACCTGTACACCTCTATATATTTACTTCATGAAGGAGGTCAGCTGATTTGTTGTTGAAGCTTTTGCATGAGTAAGCCAGTCCCCATTTCATAAAGCAGTCACCAGTCCTTTTGCTACATGTGTCCTGACAGGAGAAGGGACGGCTGCTGCTCTATAACTCACATACCTTGATCACAGGGACCCGAGGTTTGAACCTGGAGGACAGCTGAGTGAGGACTTCACCAAGTAACTGCTGGTGTTTCAGGACTTTCCTCATTTTCATGATTCTCACGATGGCCGCCTAATAAAATCAACAAGGAAAGCCCCACTAGAGCTGAGCGTGAACGTTAAGGCCTGTGCATAGGCCACCTCAGCTCTAGTCCCACAAGTAGAGTAACAAGTGTCCAAAGTTAGCTCTATGATGTTTCCACCCTAACAGAACAAACATTAAACGTAAATCTTAAAATGTTTTGGCCAACTACAAAGCACTAAAGAATAAAGAAAAATTATATCTGTAAGGCCATAGAAGCTACCCAGTCTTGTACCCAACTCTACTTCTGTTGTATTATCTGTTTCCCAATATTTAGACAAGTAGATTAGATTATTTCTTTTTGGTACATCCCTAACACCAATGTCCTGGGCTTTGGGCACTGTCCCCTTTGGCCATTACGGAGCCCTGTATTGTTCTGGCAGCACTTGCCAATTACAGCACATACAAGACCAACACATTTCCCTAAGTATACAGTGGCTGTCCCAGAGATTGAGCAGACATGGCACAGTCACCTGAATCAGTAGTTTGCGGTCTTCCTCTATATTTTTGTGTGTGGTTTCTTGTTCCTGCTTCTGTTCTGTTTTCATTGGTACATTGATATTAACTCTTAATTTCTTACTGTCAAAGACAAGAGAGGAAATAGGTCATTGAAAAGTCTGCTTCCTGTTTTTCAATGCTGCAGGTTTTGCCTCCCACCCTGGGGCAGAAGATGGTCACACCCATCTCTTCTGTATCATTTCTACCACCCACCTGGGTATTGCCCCTCCACCAATTCTATGTAATTTTACCACAGACCTATGATGCGAAATTTGATCCTTCAATTTTGTGAAGTGTGGTAACATCAAAATAATTTGACATTAAAGTCTAAACATTCCATACGAGCCTCTCAAGAAGACTTAGTTTCGAAATAAAGAGAAAATCAAACTCAGCACTCAGCATCAAACAAAGCAGCATCGAAGACTGCCAGGCAGTCAAGATTGCACAGTTGTTTCCCCTGGCTCATGTTGATGCTGAAGTATGCCGGGTGCCAGAGGATAAGACCAGCAGCTGGGTATTAGATTTTTCTTACTTTTTATAACCAAGATATAACTTTATTAAGGTGTCTGGCTTCAATTCCACCTCATCAACATTTGCATTTTCATCTTCCAAGACCTAGAAGAAAATAACTATTACTAGGCACATCCCAGGGAAAGGTTTTCTTCTAGCTCAACAAAAAGTACAAACTTACCAGCAACTTGGACTTCAGTAAAATCTGTAGGACTTGTGCCAAAATGTCCTACAATTAGAAAGAAAGACGGTGAGCAAAAAGGAAGAACACTTCTTCCCAATGGCTGTCCTAGAGATTCAGCTCATTGTCCACAAAAATGGTCATCACCCCCAAGCAAAACCCACCCAGAGAAAGTGACATGGCTTGTTCTTTATGGCCCGAAGCACCCCAAAATCAAAGGCAATAATGCAGTTATCCACTAACACTGGACACAATATGTGGCCTCCCCTACTTCAATTAAACCTACAGGAACTGAACTTCTTCAGTGTTCAAAGGTTCACAAGAAAGTTTTGTGGTTCTGGGGATCAAACCTCAGGCTTTACATGTGCCAGGCATGTGCTCTAGCACTGAACTATATCCCTGAACATTCAAATGAGGCACTAAGTAGCTTCAACAGAGCCAAAGTTACACGAGCTTAGTGGCTGCCAACTTGGCTTTAGTGAACTCAGTGCATCATATGACCTCTGATCTGTAGGTAGTAGCTGGTCTGGTGATTAAGGCTAGACAGAAGGCTGGCCCTCTTCATAACTGCACCCATGCTGGTCTGAGGCTATGCAGTAGATCTGTCAGAAGTGGCAGCCATCAGGCCTGAAGGAGGGCAGCTGAAGTCCTGTGAGGGAATTCTAACAACAGCAGAAGAACTGGTGCGGCCTTGAGGAGAAGCCAGGCAGAGAGCCAGACAGACCTGTCAGCCCTCCCACCAGCCAACAAAAAATAAAAGTAGGCTTCCTTAAAATAATAAAAATGTATGTACAGTAATGTTGATACTATAACTATCAGTACATGCATATGTCAATAAGAAGTAAAATGGGGGCTGGGACTGCAGCTTAGTTGGTAGAATACTTGCCTAGCATGCACAAGGCCCTGGGTTCAATCTCCTATGCTGCATACAAACAGGTGTGGTGGAGCATACCAGTGATCTAGAACTCAAGGACGCACGTAGAGAGGCAGGACAGTAAGTTCAAGGCCATTCTCTACCTCCATAGTGAGTTTGAAGTCATCCTGGACTATAGGAGACTGTTTCAAAAACAACCAAAACCAAAACCAAAACCAAAACCAACCAAACCAAAAAAAACCCTCAAAGAAACAAAAAATAATGTGAATGTGAGAAAATATTTGAATAAGCTCCAGATTCTGTGAGATGCTGCTGCAAAGGAGGGATGGAAAGTGCTCAACAGCAGCACTTCCAGTCTGCAACATACATGCACACACACACACACAATTTTTGTTGTTGTTGTTGGAGGTTGCTCTGATGCATGTTATTGGCCCTTAAGATCTGGTTAAACCTTACCCTTGTTTTGTAATCCTGCCTAAGACGTATCTGATTGGTTGATGTTTAAATAGCCTATACCTGGGCAGGGCAGAATGGAACAGGCCTGGCTAAGCTTCCCGGACTTTGGAGGACAGGAAATCACAGGAGACAGACAGGCGGAAAGAAGGACACCACAGTGGTTAGCATGGAGAAATACCATGTGGGCTGAGAGGAAAACTCCACAATGGTGTGGAAAGGCCCAGATGAAGCATAAAAGCAAGTACTTATAAGATTATGGATGGAAGATAGTTCAGATGAGGACGGTTAAGAAGGATGGCACTGGATGGGGGCTGGGAGGTGGATGGTGAGGCTATTGAGACAGTGTAACTGAAATATCTGCCTGGCCTAAGGTAAATAAAGCAATTATGAATCTAACAATTATCTGTCTCATTATTTGTGATAGCTGGTTAAATAATACCACTATGGTAATCTTAGGGCTAATAATAAACATTATATAACCCAACACTCATTTTTTAAAATTTACTACAATACACACATACACACAAATGTGTATAACCATACAAACGTGCAAGTGAATAAAGTTTTGACACCTGATAAACCCTATATACAAAAATAAGTGAAGTTAGGCAAGTACAGAAGGACACATACAGCTTGACTCCACTTTTATGCCATGCCCAGAGTAGGAGAGTCCATAACAGCTAATCAGTGTCAGGGACATGGGGCAAAGCGAGAAGGCAGACTTGTCATTGCTAATGGCCAGGGGTCTACTCTCAAGGGACGAAAATGTTCTGGAACTGGATAGCAGTGGGGGCATATACAACTGTTTACTGACTAAATAAACAATAGAAACAGCTTTACGTTATGTGAAATCTTATGCTATTTGAAAGATACTGCAGGACAGTATGACTCATGGGAAGAACAGTAGGAAAAATAAGTCGAAATTATCCAGCTGGAAAAGAACTGGTTAAACGGAAGAGCCAGGTGCGGCGTACACCTGTACTCTAGCAGCTGGGGTGCTAGGAGCGGAGCGGTCTCAGGTCATCCGGGGCCGAATGAGACCCTGCCTTAGAGACCTAGTTAAATGAATGAAAGGAATTTACTCACTCACACGCGCGCGCGCACACACACGCGTGCGCGCGCACACACACACACACACACACACACACACACACACACACACACACACACACACACACACACACACACACACACACACTGAGTGCGTGAGTGACAGAGTGGGTTTAGAAAGAGCGTTTTGCCAGGTGATGATGGGGGTACACGCCTTTAATTCCAGCAAATGGGAGACAGCCAGGCGAATCTCTGTGACTTCAAGGCCAGCCTGATCCTGAGTTCCAGGACAGCCAGGGTTCCACAAAAAAAACATTAAAGTTAAAAAAAAAAAAGAGCATTCTGTAATGTCCTTCAGACGCTGGCAAAACAGAGTGTTCTGTGACATCCTTATAATGCTGGTGTAAACGTTCATATGGATTTAGCTAAAACTGGCCACCACCATCACAAATGCTGGCTACCATGTCTGCCTGAGTAACCATCTGTTTTCTTCAAAACAACAGTCATAAAATCACTAGAGTGGCACATGAGGCTTTAGAACCCAAATCTTAATGCCACTAGCATGTGGAATGTGCTGGATGTCCCTCACACTAGCTTAACTAACTTAATTAGTTAACATAGGTTAACTTTTGGCTCAAATGAACCTTGCAGGTTTTTATCTCTGTTTTTCCTATGCTGCAAATATCTATTAAGTCAAAGTCGGCATCCTGATGAGCAAAGAAAAGGTAGCTTCAAAGTACAAAGGGAGTGTGAAATGATGGAGTACCATTTTAATCTGAGTGCTGTCAGTCAACTGCTGCACAGTGTAGGCATCTTCTGTGTTGTACTGAAGCAGGATTGCCATCTGGAATGTGGACGCCTTCACAGCCAGAGAAGAGAAAGGAGAAAATGTGAAAATATGGACAAAGGTCTTCACAGGCACAACCTACTTTCACAAAATGCATTCTTTAAACAAATGCAAAAAAAGGAAAGAGAATACAAAAATGGCACAAGGCCAGGGTAAGGTACATATCTTCCTTAAAGACACCATTCAAACACTGAAAGGACTTTCAGTTTTCCCATGAAATGTGTCCTCTATCTAAACATAACTAGATAAGCATCTTGTGTAAATATATACCAGGTACAGAGACATTAATCATCAGTTGTATTTTTATACACAGTAGAACAAAATAAAATATTTTTTTGGTACACATAATGTGTAGGTGTTCAAACTGATAGAGAACTCCAGACCAGGTAGGAGGTTACTTAAGTATCTTATCAGGTAGAGGTTCAAAGGTTAGACTAATAAGTAGTTTAAGTCACCCCCTCTAAAGTTTAATGCTAAAAGGAATTTGTAATTATCATTACCCTTCTAAGGATATGAAATATGTAGTAGTTGTGAAACACACTGAGTACAGAAGAGTAGAAAGAACCTAGACTTTGAAAGAAAATGCCTTAACAGAAAATTTAACCCTGCAACCTCCAAGCTATAGTGCACTGCCAGCTAACCGGACCTCAGCTTCTTATCTAGGGTGCTATTAGGTCCCCCCCCCCCATCAGCAGTAAGCACTCCACAGTTGGAAGCACTAGGGAGTCCTATCAATGTGAGGCTGCAAAGAGCTGTGACTGGACGTAGATAGAGAAATGTCAGCTTTTAAATCTGTTACCCAAGTGTGTCAGGCAAGGAGTTTGGCAAACACATACCAAAGCTTACGCACACACACTCCTAACCCAACTGAGGAGAAAACTGAGGCTCAGAGTAAGGAGGTAACTTGTGTCTCCAGCCAGGGATATGAGTTCAGCTTACCTGCCTATGACAAGCACACTATACTCCCTATATTCCTTTGTCATATGAACTGCAGCCCACCTCATGAGCTGAGTTTCTAATTTATCTTATCATTATTTAGTACTAAATGTTTTCCCCAAATAAAAAGATATTACCTGCAAAGTGTATCTGTTTTTGAAGCAGTTAGTGACTAGTTCCCCTTTGGACAGTTGATACAACCACGTCAATTTTCTGCCACTGTGACGACTGGCGTAGAAAGCTGTAAATCGCTGGTAACTGCGCTCCAACTGGATGAAAAAACAGCACTATGTGGCATCTATGGCTCTACATTCTACAGTCAGCATTTCTAAATAAAGCTCCCTGACCCCATGTTCTGAGAACACAATCAGTGCTTACAGAGAAGTGCACTACAGATGTCAGGTGACTGTCTTGTGAGCACTCTAAGACACCAGAGAATAGAACCAAAGCAGGTTTCTACTTCAGGCCCACTAGGGGCCTCAACAGTTCACCAGGCAACCAGTGAGATTCTTTAGCTGAGGAGTAAATCAACACTGTTTGCTGCTGCAAAAGAGATGACCAGCCTTCCATTAGCCAACCCAGGCCAGTTTCATATTCTCCACCAACACTGCTCTGACTACTTGACACAGCACTATATAGTCAGCAAACTAATGGCCAGGCTGTCCCTTTCCTTCTCCACAGCTGAAGAGAGCAGATAACAGAGCCACCCTTACCTCTGACGGCAAGGCAAATGTGCAAGACTGCTGAAAGGGCCACGATCCGGAACTCAGGACCTGAATACTGAAGTCCACTGGAGGTGGAAACACATTTAATTACTCTACAAATTTTAAACTTCTATTATTTCACACATACAAGAAATGGTCAAAATTAAAGAAAATACATTAAAAGTCTTGCTTAAATATAAAATTAAGACAAACATAAAGAGTTTCAACTTATCCAATTAAAATTAGTAAAAATGGAAGCCTAATACAGTGGTGCCCACTTGTGATCCCAGCACCAGATGCCGAGACAGGAAGATCACAAGTTCCAGGCTTAGGAAGCTACACAGCCAGATGCCCTCTATCAAACACTCAAACGAAAGGTTGAAGAACCAGAAACTGTTTGCCTCCAAGGCAATGTTATTCCAGTTTACTGTCAACACAAATTCCTAAGATAGTCTGCCTTGTTCAATTTTATTGCCCCCTGGATATGAAGTTCAGCTCAATCACAGTGCTTGGTGACTAGGAACGGTTTAACAGCCCCAAATACAAGAAAATGGAAAGCTCAACAGCAACCCACTATCTCCATTTTGGCTTGTGTGCCACTTATACTGTGAAGACAGTAGAGACAGGCATAACCTATGAATTAGGACAATTTCATCTTCACAATTAACTTAGAGATGTCCACTAGTAAAACTGTTTTTAAAAGTTTAATAATGACAGCAGTTCTGATCTGTGAAGAATAAAATTCTCCAATTTTCATCAGAGAGAGAAAAGAGAGAGAGAATATTCAGAAATGAATCAAACTAAAGTTCAAAAGACAAAACAAGCCCATTTATCTGCCTAAGACTGAAGCTGGAAGCATGTGACTGGTCCTGGACAATGGCCCCCATCACACCATCGTGGGAGTTAGGAAAGGCCTCTGAGGAGGAGAGGCTTCGGTCTTTCAAATTCTGACACCATCTATCACCCTCATTTCTCTCATCTGCAACAAAAAGCCCGGAAACAGTCCTTCTACAAGTACTTGGTACTCACAGTCCAGTGGTTCTGAATTCGTTAGGTGCTTTTTGAACTGTTCATTCAGATCTTTGCTTACACCAATGTCTTGAAACATTCGCTGAAGTTTGGAAGTGTACTCAAAACCACAAGCTTGCTGAAATAAACCCAAGCAATTGTTTCATTAATTTGCACAGAAACACGAATGTACACGATATAACTTTATCTTTAGTTCTATGAAGCTACTACTACTAACATTTAGTCATCTCTTATGGCATAAATATATACTGATTAAAATTAGTGTGTTATAAAAAGAGTATTAAAAGTTGAACAACTGAGTCGTCAATCTGCAACAGCATACTGTAGCACTTAAGGCAAGGTACTCTACCACTGCAGCAGGTCACAACTAGGAAAGGATTTAGAAACAGAGTGATACATATGTGAGAGTCCTGTACTCAGGAGGTGGAGCCAAAAGGATCACACTTTTGAGGATAGTCCAGGCTGTGTCAAATGACCCCCAAACCATGCCTTTCCATGTCCCAATTCATCTGCCTGTCCCTTATTTAACTACTGAACTACCTCTTCTACAATGTGCCTGCTGAAGCTTAAACCTCTGGTGTGGAAGTGTTTGGAAATAGGCCCTTGTGAGCCCATGAGTGTAGGATTTTTATCACGGGTTTGCTACGTCTTTAAGATATTCTCTGAGAGTACTCTGCCAAACAAAGTGGTTGGTTGCGAGCCAGGAGAATCTGCTTTGGGAATAAGATCTAATACTCCTTAGATCTTGATCTTAGACTTCTTAGCCCTCAGACTTAACTTCTAAGCCTAAGTCACTTGGTCCATGGTATTTTGTTTTGGTAGTTTAAGCTAAGAAAACCACTAAGCATTCACTCAAACCCAACAGGGTTGAGTGTATAGAAGGCAGGTGAAGATGTGGAATTGGTGAGCAGAACCTAGCCAAAGAAGGGATACACAGATCAGAAGGTCCCTAAAACAGGGTGGCAGAGGAAGGAAAGCATTGGAGGCCCAGCTGGGAAGCAGGGCTCACACTGCACAAATTCCTCTGCCCACTGACAGTGTGGGGAGATAATACCCACATCAACAATGCATGAGAAGTTGAAGTTCTCCAGGAAAAGAACAAAGAACAGCACCTTTAATTTGGAGATCATGCTTGCTTCAGCATCGTCACTTGCACTGTTCTGATGCACCAGTCTCTTGGCAAGCATCTTTGCATAGAACTTTTGAAACACATCTTTGTCCTCGATGTATTTGAAGACCACCATCTGGCAAAGCCAGGGAAAGAACACATTAGTGAAGTAAACTCACAAGCTGACTATCTCTAGCTACACCAGGAGCCAAGGATCGCTGGGTTTTGGGTTGCAACTTGTACTGACGACACAAACTCTCCCTGGATGTTTACAGTAAGTACTGCCACCTATTCCTTAAATCGAAGTTGATTAGACTAGACTTAGCAAGAAGCAAGTACTTGGGCTAGAGAGATGGCTCAGTGGGTAAGAATACTTGTTGTTCTTGCAGAGGACCTTAGTTCCATTCCTAGAACATGGTGGCTCACAACCATCTGTAACTCCAGTTCCGGAGACCATAAACACCCTTCTGACCTCCTTAGGCACATGCACAAACAGGAAAAACACTCATATACATACAATAAAATAAACCAATCTTCGAAAAATTAAAAAAGAGAAGCAAAACAGTAACAACATTAAAAGTAAAATTTTAGGAGTAAAACCATAAATTAAAAACTAAATGTCTATTAATCTGCATATTTTAGGCCTATGTAAACAGCCTTACAAAGGGCAGTAGGTGTGGCCATGAAGCACCTTACCACTTGATTGAGGGTGTCTTCTAGTTCTGCCTCTTCTGGGTTCTTGGAACTGTAATTTAAAAGGGCAGTGTGTTTATAAACAAGCAAGCAGATGTGCACACATATCACTCTACCAAACTGGCAGAGTCACATGTGGTTTCAAGTATTAAATGATGAGCTCTCAGATCAGCTGGTAAGCAAGGGAAGGTCACTTTTCTGTCCTACAGCAATTTGGCAGTGTCACACTGTACCCCATTATAGAGATTATGAAATAGTCACTTAGAATATCTAAGATAAAAATCAACAGATGTTAATAATAAAGTTTCCTCTGAGATAACTCATTTAAATATCTGTAAATGAGCTTAATTTTTAAAATTGTTCCCTAAATCTGTATACTTTTACTTTGAAAATATAAAAAAGCACAGTTTCTGTTTAATGGCCTAATAATTAAAAATAATGAAAAGGTATGAGGCACAGGTAAGGCACATTCCTTTGGTCATATCTACAAAACAACTGATGAACTTATTCTATGGCTATACAGTATACAAAGTAAATTAAGGGTCAATTTTTTAAAAAGGGATTTTGAAGAAGAATCCTGTGTAAAATGAACTGGTTTGCCTCAACCTTGGTCAAAGTCAACTAAAGAATACACAGAACAGGAGAAATGGTCTCCTCAAGAGCAGCACCAGTTGGTTATCTAATGCCAAATTCTTCAGCCTGAAATTATATACATACAAGTACTATTACACAGACCGAGCAGGCTGTATTTATTTATTTATTTAGGAACACACACAGTAACAACAACAATTAAAGAAAAAGAAGCTGCAGATTTGAAATTGGGTGGGTGGGAGTGTAAAATGGAAGAGGGTTTGGAGGGAGAAAAGGGTAATTAGGTTACAATCTCAAAAAAAAAAAAAAAAAAGAGGAAAAATAAACTCAAAACATCTCTAAAACAATGTTGTGATTTGTTGCTGTTTTGATACCCAAGCTTCCCTCCAACTCATGAAAACCCTTTGCTTCAGCGCGAGTGCTGGGATCACAGGTGTGCACCACCATATCCACTGTGGAGCCCTGACAGGTCAGGTAGCTACTCTCTCCTCACCGTTCAATGACAACTTCCAACACATGCTTGTTAAAGGAACACTCTGGAATGTCTCTACCACTCACCTTAACAGCTTTAACTAACTGAATGTAGTTGTGGACACACAATTGTTTGTCATATACAAACTAAAGGCCTCATGGAGTAGCTCTGTATTTAAGTCACTTTCTACAACAACCGAAGAAGCAGCCACAAGTCTTAAGAGACCCCCAAGTTTAAACTACTTTTTCCAAACCAGCAAGATGTCTCAGTGAAAGATGCTTATCACCAAACCTGATGACTCCAGTTAAAAGCCAATATTTCACATGGTGGAAGAGAAGAATTGATTCTTACAAGCTGTCCTCTGACCTCTACAGATGCACCATGACACATAGGCTCCAGAATAAAATACTTAGTTCCCACTGGCCTGGGAGAATGGTTTTCTGGCAAAACTAAGAAAGACGGCTTTTAAAAAGAAATTTTAAAAAACAGAGACAGTAAGTGCCCCTTTACCCAATGTTCTCCCAGCATGTGCCAAGCAGACAGCACAGCTCTCTAAGCACAGTGAGCTGTTTCAGGTGTGCTACTGAGCTACTACCATAGTCCAAAGATGCCTCATGGCCTACATTTTGTACAATTATTTTCGAGTTCACTAATGATGATCTGTTAACCTAAAAAAAAAAAAAAAAGATTTTATGTGTATGTGTGCATACCTGCTTTTCTGTATGAGCATCATGCACACACAGGAACCTACAGAGGCTAAAAAGGGGCATCAAATTCCCAGAAACTGGAATTACAAGTGTTTGTCAGCTGCCAATGTGGAAATGAACTCAGGGCCTCTGTAGGAGCAGCAAGTGTCCTGAACAGTTGATTGATCTCTCTGGCTCTGATAGTTAGACTGTGATTATTCACATTGGCATTTATGGTATTCTCTTAGCCTTAAGAACTATAAAAAACATAATATAGTGGCAGTTTGCATGGAGGAGAATGCTGAACTTGGCATGTAAGAGCAACAGTGAAAGGTGAGAACATGTTAAGGGACCATGCAGGCTCATTGCCTAGCTTTTCAATATGAGTTTATTGAGGCCTGTGTCCCCTTCATAGCATTTGGTGATGTGGTATGTGGGACACTAAAACAAATCTTGAACATTCCTGAATCAAAAAAAAAACTGTGAAAGGGAGAGAGGCTGAGGAACCAGGACACACACAAACGTGTGTGGGAACATAACACAGAGGAAGAAGCCATGACCGATCACCCTGCCTCCAAGCTCTGAATACAGGGAAGAAGACAAGGAAAAGTGTCAGGTGAGATATATGATATCTGAAAAACAAAGTATAAATAACACCAACAAATGACCAAATAAAACAAAACTTTAAAGTCGCAGAAACTTGGAAATGGTGATGCACTCTGTAATCCCAGTATGTAGAAGGCTGTGGGTAGGAGGGCTGCTGGGAGTTTTGAGGCTAGCCTGAGCTACAAAGCAGGTTTGTCAAAAACAAATTTTATAGACCAACTCTTAATCCATATTGTTGTATTCAGTCTTTTACTGTTTGGAAAGACAGTGGGAGTTGATGCAGATTTCAACAAATGCAATGCAAGGAAATGTAATGCAAATATTGATTCCTTCTATAAAAACTGAGGTTTAAACAAGGTACTAGGAAAAACACAAAATTAAGCCTACCTTTTCTTCAACAAGGAGTCACAGTACCGAGCAAGCAGCTCAGGGGATTTACTGGATGACTGGGCCATTTTGGTAACTGCATTGTTGTTTATGAAGCGACCACAAGCCTGTGTTATAGAAACGACAGTTAGAGAAATGGTATCCTGCACATACATACTGAACAGGCAGTAAAGGAACACACTCACCTTATCAAGTGCAGCCACAAAGCCGGCATCATTGTTGAATGCTGACATCACCAGGGCATTGTATTTTTTATGAACATCCAGCACCGTCTGCACATACATCTTGGGGTCCTTAGGTAGAAGGAAAATCACAACTAAGCAGGAATTATAAGAGCACAGTCTCTGCTGCTCTAAAATGTTCTGTAAGTTTTAACACCTTTAAAGAAGTTAATATGATCAGAAATACTTTTGATCCCACCACTGAAACACAGAGAACATTGTGTTTATTTGTAAAACAAAGTAATTCTTCAGACTAAAAATTAAATACCTTAAAAAAACTTAAACCACAGAAGGTCTGAATGCAGGGGGGGAATGCACAACAGTAATTGTGTGGTCAAAGTCAGGGACAAGCACTGGGGACTTAGGGTGTTGCCTGTGGTGGGCAACAGTCTTCAGACAAAAGAACATGGTGAGAGATAAAGGAGATGGATGGGGGAGGAGTCACACAATATCAATGGCTGATTAGCAGTCATTATCTGCCAGCAGATCATGCTTTTAATGTCCATCTGAGAAGCTTAAACTAAGTTATACTTCTTACCAAAGTAAGTGGCAGCTGAGCCAGGAAAGGACTCAGGTAGATGGCTCCTGAGTCTGACATGTTCTCGGCAGTTTTCAGAATGAAGAAGGCCCAGCTGATGAACACATAGAGGCAGGAAAGCTCTTGACTAACCCTTCATAAACCAGGAGCTTCAGGTGCACAGAAATGAAATATTCTGGCAATGCCTCCAAATTCCTGATGTGCGATTTCTCTGTTGGTATTTTTTAGACAGTCTCTCTAAATAGGGCAGGCTGATCATGAACTTGCGACCGTGTTACTTCCCTTGCTGGGATTACAGAGGTGCACCACCATGTCTAGATCCCATTTCCTGACACACTATCTTGAATGACTCAGGAATAAGAAAATAGAAACTCCTGAATACTAATTACTTGACATTTTTAGTAAAGTTTATTTTTAATTAATAATGGATAAAACCAGAATCCTACTGTACAATCATTCTCTATACACTGCAGGTGTGTCCTGTTTAAAAATATAATAAATAGATGCAAAATTATTATGAAAAAATATATAGTGTGAAGACATAATTTCACTGAGATGGAAAGATGGTCTTTCCGTGATATAATCAGATAACCTGGTCCCTGTCTCATGACAACTATTCCTGTGTGTTGCAGAGATGGCAGCACTCTAAAGAAAGCATCAGAGAGCACCTACGAGTCGAGCGAGTACTCACTTTATGTGTGCTCCTCTGCTTAAGTATTACACTTTCCCCCTTTGCTTGACTTAATTTTGGTTTATCATTAAAGCCTGTATTACTTTGGTGGACTCAGGCTTTCAACTGCTTTCTGATCTCACATCAAATTATTGCATAACACTTAAACTCCTCCCTTATAATTTTCACAGTCACTGGTTTTTACAAAGAACTCTAGCCTACAGTGACATCTAAGCACCGGAAAATGCAGTAGCTACTACTGGAACACTTAGATCCCACAAGGCACTTAATATCCTTGCAAATAACCAACTGCATGTCAAAACTACCAATTAAAGACTCAGGTTGCAAACCTTTTACTTTGGGACTATCACTCATACGATTCCTATACGGTATATTACATATATAAACATTCCAGTACTTATTTTATAGCGACTCAAGTTTAGCAGTGGAGGGCGATAAACTCACATTTATTGAGAAGCTGGGTGATAAGCCTGCACTATCCCTTATCACATGCTCTTGCCTCTCACATAGTTCCTATGTGCTGACTGACCTCAGCCTTCTCCTCCATGCATCTGCTCTCATGCTCTGTCTTGACTTACAAATTGATTCTTAAGACGACAGTAATGACTCTACATTTACTGCTATGTGCTAGGGAAAATCATTATAACCATTTCCCTGTTTTTTTCACTTAAAAAAATTTTTCCCTTCAAATTCAGAATTTGGAAACAAATTTCTCAGTAAATGCCCAGAAGAAATTCCCATGTGGTGATGAAAAGCTTTGCAAAAAAATAAAGTAGCCTCCAGATTGATTCTAGATGCTTCATAATCAGGAAAACGCAGCAGAGTATAGCTGAGGTCGTGGACTGACAGGAATCCATAGAACAATGTGCCAAGATAGCAAGTCCTAAAAAGTAGCTTCTAAAAGTCCATTATTATTATGTGTATACAAGACATGCTTGGTTATGGACGAGGGATGCCGCAGGACTAGGGTGGAGCTCAGAAACCTTTTTGGGATCAGTTCTTTCCTTCCACCATGGGTCCTAGGAATCAAAATCAGGCTGTCAATCCTTTTGTCTTCTCCCCCATTGTACCAGCGCTGTTCTTTTTTTGAGGCAGAGTCTCATAGCCCAGGCTAGTCTCCTATGTACTATTTAGCCAAGGGTAGCCTTGGGTCTGAGTTTCCTTCCTCTGTCTCCTGAGTGGTACAGTTATAGTCCTATGCCACCATACCTGACGTTGAAAAACAAAATTTAGGCTTAAAACAAAATGAATATAATAGTGATTAAGTCTGGTTCACATCCAAACATTACATGAGTGGGGTTTTTTTTTTTTGCTTTCTTTGCATATAAGGAACACAACCCTTCTCAGTTGCCAAGGGATCCCAGTCAATGCCCATGATTCTAAAAACTATTATGACATCCATGACTGACACTTTTAACATTCTAGACCAAAGTCCCCAGCAAGCTTGCACAACCCGCTCTTCAGAAGCCGTGCGATTCTATTTCCTAAGGCAAAAATGATCAACTGCCCTCACCCTGTCATTCCATCTTAATTGTTCAACAAAGCCTACTGCTATTCTTACAACCACTCATTAGTTTCAATCACTTTCTACATGGTAGCAATGTTTTGACTAAAAATCTAGTCTGTCAAATGCATGCTTATTAATAATAATACCTTTACCGGATTTCCTTGTGCCCTTTGAGTGGAGTTGACATAATTAATATGCTTTCAAGGAACCCAACATGTGCTTAACTATCTCTACCTTTCCAGTCTCTTCTTACTCTGTCTTCTTACCTTAGACTGTGCTTGTTTATAGTCACTGACTCAAGGGCTATCTGGGATCTCTCTTTGCCTAGGTGGGAAGTGACTGAAGAAGACACTCAACATTGACCTATGGCCTGTACATGTACTGGTACAGTACACACATATCTATCTATCCCCAATTCCAAGGCACACACACAAGGAGACCAACACTGGTCTTCAAAAGGCCTGAGTCAGACATTGGGCCATATGCCCATAGGAGGATGACTTTGGAGGCCAAGACAAGAAGAGGCCACCCTGGGCTGTATGGTAAGTCTTAGATGTAACTTCTGAGGATCATCTGTGATCCCAAGTTCTGACCCAGTACTATTCAAGAATACTGTTAAAAAGAGGTAAACTGGGAGTATAATTCTATATAGGCTTTTAAAGAAACACCTCATTATTCATGTGTGTAAATTTGTGTTCCACTCAGAGATTTAAACAATCCTTTTAATCCAAGCCTAGCTGATCTAAAATTCACCAGGTATCCCAGGAAGGCCTTGAATTCATGGCCTACCTGATGAAGGGTGGAGAGTAAGAGACAAGTTCAGTGATAGGTTTCTAAAGGGCCTTGACCAACAGAAACTCACTTTAGTACTTGTCTTGGTAAAGCACAGTTTACATAAGAATTTAGTTTGATGTGGTATACAGACTGATTTGGGAATGAATTGCTTCCACAAAGAGGTTACAGAAAGATTAAAGTCTTCCTTTTGTTGGGAAAAAAAAAATGGTGTAGCTGCCTTTCCTACTTTGTTGTTTCTTCTTTTTCCCACCCCCTATCTCCCAACCCCTGCCCCCAGTTTCATCCCTCTGAACCACCAGCAACCCCAACTCTCAGGGGCCCTAGAATTTATTTATATACCCTCTTGTTCTCATAATTCCAAAGGCCACACAATAGCAGAAACTATCTGCAGCTGGCAAAACCACACCTCTGCTAGAGCACAAGGCAGATCATAGTCAGCTGCTGTGGACAATCTGAAGCAGCCCCATACCTGGGATTAAAAGTAATATATTCTGTGTTTTTGATTTTGTTTTGTTTCTGCTTTTTTTTTTGGGGGGGGGGGAGTCTATATAGCCAAGGCTGTCCTGGACTAGCTTTGTAGAGTAGGCTGGCTTTGAACTCAAGAGATCCATCTGCCTCTGCCTGCCTGAGTGCTAGGATTAAAGGCACGATCCCCCCAAGTCTGGCGGTAATTCTGTGTTTTTTAAAGAAACCAAAATTCCAGAATTTTCAAGAATGTCACATTATATCCTGGATGTTAGATATAAAAAAATTATTGTATATTTTCCTTTTTTTTGTTCCATGATAAGAAAAAGTTAAAGCATCCTTGTTCTCCTGAGGTTACAGACCTAATATTCACAAACTTAAGATAAGTCTTGGCTCAGCAATTGAGAATGTGTATTGTTCTTGCAAAGCACCAGTTTAGTTCCCAGCACCCAAGTTGACAGCAACCACCTCTAGGAGATATGACACCCTCTTCTGGCTTTTGTGGACACTGTGCCCATGAACACAAACCCATTTTTAACACAGAAAAAAGTAAGAGGCTAAAGAGATCACTTAGCAGTCAAGATCACTGGTTGCTTTTCCAAGAGGATCAGGGTTCAATTCTCAGCACCTATACAATGGCTTACAACCATTCATAATTCCAGTTCCAGGGGCTCTAAGGCCCTCTCTATTCCGACCTCCTCAGGCACACATACATTCAGTAAGAAATATTTCTACACACTAAAATAAGACAAAAATTTAAAAAGGAGATTATCAATACTTAAACAGGTGCTGGAGAGGACTGAGTGTGGTGGTATAAGCTTTTAATCCCAGCACTCAGAAGGTAGAAGAGGTAGGTGGATTTCTCTGAGTTCAAGGCCAGCATGGGCTATATAATGAAACTCTCTTTAAAAAGGACGCAAGAATAATTTAAGGATTTTGTGAACTTTCTACTTCCAAGTCAAAACAAGTTCTCTGTGAGTGTCAGTAAAATCTTAACTACACAATTACAAAGATGTACTGCACACGCCTGCAGTTGGCATGTGAAAATAATGGGCTCAACTACTTTTCAGCCATTTACTACTTACATTTAGAGCAGCTTCTCCACACTTCTCAATTGCTGCAAGACCCTGATTATGAATATGAGTTTCTAGTAGTTTTTTCAATTCTCCTAGGCCATCCTGAATTCTAGACACAAGATTATACATGCGGCCCAAATCTGAAAGAAAAAAAGGAGCCAATTTTATGCATAGAAACCAACTGTACGTACTTATTCTACTCATTATACACTTATATCAAAAGGAAATATACTGTGAAATAGGAAACCATCTTCTAGATCTGGTAGTTTGTTAAAAGAGACAATGAAGTTAGTCTATTAGAAGTTTATTTCTCCTTTAACCACAAGAATCCACTAATTTTGCAACAGAGAAAATGCATTTAATGTTTTCTAAAATCCTGATGAGATATTTATGTCCCAAAAGGTATTAAAACACTTGTTTAAAGAAAAACACAAAACAAAACAATAGAGATATGCATTTCAACTATAAGTCATGAAGGGATTCCTCAAATTATTCACTTCATATATGTGTTCAATCTATGGGAAATGCTAGGTCCCAACAGCGTGACAGAACCACTAACAGTTCCCACCAGCATAGAGGAGCAATCAAGGGAAGAGCAACCAAAAGTCTTTTCATCTTTTCAAAGGAAGAATGCCCACACACACAAAATCTGCCCACCACTGGTAATAATCAAGGTAAGTACATGGAACAAACTATATTCACCTTCATTCTTGTCAGCATCCAACAAATTCTGAAACTCTGTGTGGAAAATTTCCAAGTGTTTTTCGATGAGGACCTGCTCACATTTCCGTGCTAGTTCATCTTGTGTGCTCTCATGGAGGTAAACCTGAACTCTCCGCTGTTCCTCAAGCAAACGAGCCTCAGCCTGCAGAGAATGAAACAAAAGCAAACCAATGAATGGTTTGATTATCATTTTAAAAAAACTATTATGTGAATGACAAATCAAATTCACAAATCTTCTGGTAAAGCCTGACTACGAAAAGGGGAAGAAGATGTTAGACTGTAGGGTGACTGTCAACCACATTAGAAAGCCCCTGGTATGCTCTGTTCTCTCACTACAATGCTCTAATCCTTTAAGAGCCCTAAGAACATTATCATAATTAACAGTTCAAATTTCTTTATGTCATTTTTCTTTGGGTAAATAATATTTCATATCTTGGAGGCAATGAACACCATCCCTGTAGGGGAGAGCTGTAGGTCCTCTACAACATGTGGACACTTAATTAAGAAGCTCTACTTTGGTTTGAAAGCTGAAGTCAATGGTCACACCAATATAATCCTAGAAATGACCATTCAAAAATAATAATCAGCAATGAGGAAAAAAATGTGGTATAGTCACTGAGGAACTCCTACATTGTCAGAATAAGGAAGACATTTCATTGATAGTCTTGAATTACTGAAATGATCTGAATAAAAAGACAAAAGCCGTATTTTACTTTCCACACAGACTTTTCAGATTTGGTATAATTGTGGACATATCTGGAGAACTACCATTGGAATTGAATAAACATTTAATACAAAGAAAACAGCTGACTAGGCAAAGTTTGGACCATGAAATGTGACCCTGGATGGTTTCCAATCACAGGAGACCAGCTATAGCCACAACATACATTCATACTTAGCAAAAACTGAACATGCAAAGTAAAGTTCAACATAGCAAACTGTATCCATCACAAAGTCCATATTCTAAACACAGAACTCACAAGCCAGTAAGTAGGTCCAAAAACTGAGAGAACAGATAAGTCACAAATAAAGAAACATGAAATGTTTGAAATTAGTAAATTTCTAGTGAGAAACTTAAAAATCAAAATATGGCAAAATAATTTATTCTTTGATAAATGAAAAATATTCAGTAAAATATATCATTAATCTGTAAGCTCAGTGAAAAAGAGTGACCCCTGGAAAAAGAAAAAAAGTCCACAGCAACACCCCAGTCTAGAAAGTGTCCCAGGCTTGGGGTCTGTCACTTTGTACTCCAGAAAGTCTTTAATTTGTGTTTTTGTTTCCTAGATTACAAAGTTCTTCTAGAACAATAAATTCCAAGTTCAGGCTCTGCTGTTGATTTCAGGGTTTCATTCTATCTGATAGTAAAGAGCAGAGCAGATGAATACTGGACTACCACTTTTCCTGTTTAAGTTACATCTGTTTCTTGGGATCATCCTGGTCAACAAAACAAAACTTCTTCTCAGAAGAGAGGCTAGGCTTTGATTTTCACTGGGGACACTGACTCTATTGGCAGTTTACAGAGCTTCCTGTAGGGGCCAAATGGCAGAAAAGTGGAAACAGGTCCCTAAATTGGGATGTAATTTGTGGTGCCAAGTATTTTTACCATTGCTTGTATTATGTACTGACCATGGAACACCATGATCATATTTGAATGACTAAGTACCCTAAAGTTCTGGAAAATGACCCATTAGAAGTAATTCTCAACAAAAACAAAACAAAACTGAAAGGTTGGTAAGCAAATTAATAAAGTAAGGAGTTTGTTTTTTTTTAATGTGAATGCTTTGGCTACATGTATATATATAGTATATACACTATGCATGAAGTATGCACAGAGATTAGAAGAGGTCTCTGGATCCCTCAGAACTGTGATGACAGATGGCTACGATCTAACATGGGGGCGCTGGAAACCAAACCCAGGTCCTCTACAAGAGCAATACCTACTCTTTTTACTGCTAAGCAATCTCTCCAGCCCATTATTTATTTTTAAATAAATACAAAGATTAGGAATTTAGAATATTCAAACAAGTTCATTTTTGTTTGTTTTTAAAGGTCATATTCATCTCAATCACATGAGATTGATTTTAAAGTGTTAATATGGCTTATAGCTGTTTAGTCAAAGCCACCTTTGTCTAGACCAGCAATTATCAAATGTTTACACTAAAATACTGTGTAATTAATGATAAGCAAATTGAATAGCAACCCCTACATACTGCAAATACCTAGGCCAAGTTGGCTGTTGAAAAGCAGGCTCTTTCCTGAAAGCTAATTTTTATCTTGATCATATTTCTAAGATGTTGTAGTCTACTTGATTGTTTTGATATAAATGCAATTTCTCCTTAAGTTACTGAAATTGCAAACTTTTATCTGGTGATTCTCTATCTGACCAGGCACAGGCTAGAGATTCTGAGGTATACATGTGTAAGGCCAAAGCCCTCCATCAGGTTTGCTTTGGCACACGTTTCTATAGGGCCTTTAATACAAACTGCTAATATATACTAGTTTCAAATATTTTACATTATTTTAAAAGTAAAGCTCGCCAAATCCTCAATACCACCTACTATTATTAGTCCGCTTTTACAGTTGAGGACACTAAGGAACAGAATACTTGAGGTCACTCTTTAACCTTTAAAACTAGTGCCCCACTTTGAGATACAAGGATGTAAGATTACCTCTTTATGAAAGAAAACGTTCATATGGCTAACTTTATACATTATTTATGGGTTTTAGAGACTGAATTATAGATTTCCAGAATCTATAGATGGGAAGTCATGTTTGACAAGACCTTTCAGTGGATCAGACCAGATCTTTTAATCTTTTAGAGAACTGTATGGAAGCTGGGGGCAGGTTGGATTACAAACACCCTATCCACAAGACACTGGTATTCTCAAAGATGGCAAACTTTAAAAAACAGACATCCTTGTTTTGAGTGCATGAAGCACTGTCCTAAAGTTGCCTTCTTTGTGCTGATGTATTACTGGTACTGTCATCTGCATGGGCAGCAGACATCACCACAAATTATGAAGAAGTTTAAGGGCAGAGCTGGTAACCACAGTGGTGTGCAATGTCGGGGAAGGTTCCACTTTAAAGATAGTTTAAGAAAAAAATCACTACTGAGCTGGCTAACTGGCTCGGTGGGCTTAAGGGTGCTTGCTGCTAATCCCAATGACCTGAACTCGATTCCTGGTACCCATACAGTAAAAGAACCAGTCTATGTATGCTATCATCACACACACACACTTGCATGTGTGCACATGCAGACACATTATATATGTACACACACATAAACAAAATAAATAAATGCAAGAAAATTACAATAGTTCAGTAAGAGACTTAACTGCAAAAAGTTCAGTTATATTACAAAATTAAATAATGAGCAATACCAGGATTCAAAACGGATTATGTCTTAAATACTCTTAAGGAGCTGGTTAGGTTTCAGTTACATACAATACACAAAAAAAGAACTACTACTATTACACATATACAACTGACTAGTTACATTTCTGTTGGATTTTAAGTTATCAGAAATGTGTAAATAACTTTCAATTTAATACTTAGAAGGTGCACTTATATCCAAGGAATAAGTCCACCATATGAAAAGGCACTCTGCATACAAGCTGGGCATGGCTTTCTCTATATGCCAGAAGCAGGGTGGTTGAGCTTATTTTCTTTCTGAAAATGAAGAAAATGACTTGGCAGTCCATTTCCTGGCCAAGAGAAGGCAAAGTAGGTATTAGACTTGGTATGAACCAGACTCTTGAAAATTTAGTACATGGAGGCAACAGGGTCACCAAACTATATGCTCCATGGGCAAAATCCTGCTGCACCTTTTTCCTGTTTATTTGCACATTGTCATGACTGCTTTTGTGTTATAATAGCAAAGCTAAACAGTGGAAGAAGAAACCAAACATAAAAAAGATATTAACTGCCTGGTACTATGTAACAGAAAGCTTGCCAACTCCTCACACAGTCATTCCTCAGACCCTACATCCAGAATTACCTCAATTTCCAAGAAGGAAAGCAAAGAAAAATCCTATTAGAAGTTCATGGAAGCATCATGTAGCAAAATAACGCAATTAAAATACATAGCTCCACCCTTGGATCTTCTCCAAAGTCAGAATTTAGATCCTCCCTCCTAATATAATCTTGAAGGCTAAGCTATGACTCTTAGGGAGTATTTTAGAAGAAAAACAGCAAAAATAAAACAAAAAGCAAATCTGGAAATATCTGCTTTCTACTCTTTTCTCATTGACATAAAATTCTGAGGTCCACTAGCCAGACACAGGTCAACATTCAAAAGCAGACGATTCAAAAACATGGAAGGCATGCAGCTATCAAGGCACCTCCCATATGTGCAGGGGAGTACTCACTCACGATTATCAATTTGTAAAAGTTCTAGGAGCTAGACCTGCTGACATGGTGAAACAGTAGAGCCACGCCTGACTCATGAGCAACACTGCACTACCAAGACCTTGCTAGAGGAGCAATTACTGTTTAATTTACATCTACTTTAAGCGTACCTTTGTTTAAGCTTACCTTTTTCATATATTCAGTAACTGGGTTCTGCTGCAAGAATTCAGTACTTTCTCTGGTATAAAATCTCTCTGTGTCAGCCAAAAATTGAGATTCAAAGGATTCTTTATACACTGTTAACGTAGGGCCCTTTGCAAATGCATCATCTTCATTCAGCCCCAGTTCCACTAGAAATAAATATGAACTATATTTCAATTGCCATTTTTTTTTATTTCACAGATTATACTTTGGTGTAGCATTTAGTTTAAGTTACACTTAAAAGATTAATGTGATGAACTCAGTGGCTGGCTCTTTGATTACCTCCCCTTGGGGTGGGGGGCAGCCTTACCAGGCCACAGAGGAAGACAATCCACAGTTGCACAGTAAACTTTCACAGAAATGCAAACACAACTGAGCTTGCACTTAATCAGTGCCTCATCTCAACATTTCAAGCTTATATAAACTTCTGGTTATCATTTAGCTCAAAACTTATATTTGAGTCCTGATGAGACCTGATAGGTTAGGGTCAGTTGAAAAGGGAGGAGGACCACCCCTATGAATTGACTTGGAGAGGGGCATGGGAGAAGAGGGAGGGAGGGCGGGATTGGGAGGGGCTGAGAGAGGGGGCCACAGCTGGGATACAAAGTGAATGAATTGTAATAAATAAAAAAAAAATCTTTAAAAAGGTCAATGTGAAATGGAGGGTTGTAAGGTAACTTATTTACTAGTATTAAAGTATGCTTGTTTCCAGTGAACTCCAAGAGGAGGAGCAGCAAATCATCCCTACCCGTGCCAGACTCTTCAAAATCACAAGTTCAATTAGAGAAAGTTTACACTTCCAAAAGCGATATAAATGTTGCATAGTAAACTTTCACAGAAACGCAAACCCAACTGAGCTTGCACTTAATATGTGTTTCATCTCAATATGTCAAACTTATATAAATTCCTGGTTATCATTTAGCTCAAAACTTACAAGTAATTCTTCAACAAAATGTCCTTAAAGTACAAAAAGATTAAACATATTCTATAATTTGTAAAATTACTACTTAAAAGTCCCTTAAAGATGTATTAACACCCTTGATAATAGTTAAATGTTTTTAAATGAATGTTAGATCTTTATTATAATTGCCATGTAATATAAACTGAATAAAGGCAAATTATTTACCATAAGATTGTACAACTCCACTTATCAGTCTTGTATTGATGGTTTCCCCATTTCTTTCCTTTTCAATCAGTTTTAAGACAGCATTTGTTACCTTGAAGAACACACAAAAAACCATGAGGTAGAAGAAGTATTACAGGTTACAATATATCTTATAGATCCTTTAAACACTTAAAGCCACTAAATAATACAAGGTAACAAATATTTATGAGGTTTGGATATATGAATGTGTATATGTGTAGACCAGAGGACAATTTCAAGCACTGTTCCCCAGGAATCATCCACCTTATTTTTTGAGACAGTCTCTCACTGCCATGAAGCTCATTCAGGAGGCAAGTTTGACACTGGACAGGGTGCCCTAGGGATCTGCTTGACCCTACCTCCCCAACGCTGGTGGGCATTAGCATTCCTCAGGTCTGCTCCTGGCCCACAGGCTTGCATGGCAAGCACTTCACCGACTGAGCCAAATCCCCAGCCCAACAATTACTCTTGAGATAATTCAAAGGTACGAGAAGATAAAAGTGGGAAGTTTGTTTGTCTGTTTTGTTTTGTTTTTTTAAGGAAACACACACATCCCACAGTAGATACCTGTTTATTCAATGGCCTGAACAAACAATCTCTCCATGTCACCAATGCAAGCTGGATGAAAAAGGGGAAAAGACGTATTAAATGTCTGTGTTTCACTATGGTTCCCCCAAACTGCTCATAGACAATTTCATTTCTTAATTTTACCAAAAATTTTAGATTATTCCTTAGTAAAAAATCTACTATCACAATGAAATCCAAGCTGCCCTCCTAAGTTAGTCACTTTTCATAAATGTTCACAAACTCACATTTTAACAATGAAGTTCAAAAAGAAAATCCTGATTTAAGGAGGACACTTGTACCAGCTTAAATAACCAGCAGCAGACTCTAATTGTATTTCCTGGCACCAACAATTTTTAACCAGCTAAACCTGATAAAAGTGATTCCAGTCACTATCAGTTTCCTAACACATCAAGAAAAATAGAGATTATAAAAATATTCCAACTTTTATATCTTGATTATATATTTTAAATGCAGTTTCTTGTGATTACAGGCGTGTACTGCCAGGCCCAGCATTATTAGGATTTTGTACTGTGGTGTGTAGGAAGACTCAGTCTTGCTGTCTAGGAGAAAAGGAACTTGGAAAGGTATGTATAACCCCAGTCCCTTTCTTCCCTCCTCCTTCAGTCCTCAGACAGGAGTAAGGAGACAGCGGAAATATCAGAGCTACCATTACCAGCTTCTAACCAAACACCTACACTTAAAAACAAATCATTTTGTTCTAACTACTTTGTAAATTAGTTAGCAGCCCCCTCCTTAGACAGACCTAGCCTGACTCTGGATGATCTGTCCCTTCCAAGGGATAAAGTCAAAGAGCAATAGAAGACAGAAGCTGTGAAGGCAATCCAAAGAAACTTCAGAGCAGGTTAGAGAAAAGAAGTCTGTTGGCAGCACTTCAACATACTAACAATGAAATCAAACCTATATCCTCTGGGTGACTTACAAAGAAAGCAGCAACTCTCTCTAATTAAAAAGAAAATAAAAAGGTTAGAAAAGAGTAAAAGTCTTATAATTTGTCATGAAGCCACTACATGACAAAGAAGTCACATTTGCTAAAGATTCTGCGCCTATGACAAAAATCACAGGTTATAACTGTTCCGCTGAGCTTCAATACAAACTAGCAAATGACTTGAGCAGGTCTTGAAGCAGCACATTTGGGACACAGATGGGAATACTTTTTCTAGGTGGAGACACTGATTGTTCTTTGCTATGGTTGGATACTGCATTTCCAAACAGCAGCTATGCTACTGGATGACGTACGTGTGGGTTTTGAAAGCAGATTTAAAAAGTAATGAAAGTAGCTAACTCTTGTCTGCCATCCATCCATCCATCCATCCATCCATCCATCCATCCATCCATCCATCCATCCATCTAACTTGAGACAAGGTGTCATTATGTAGTACTGGCTGACTTAGGTAGGATAGCCGTGAATTTCAGAGATATTTTTCTGCCTCTGCCTCAAGAGCACTAGGATTAAAAAGATGTGTGCTTCCATGTCTGACTATATCTTGAGAATGATTAAAACAGTTAAACTTGTTTTAACTGTTGAACAAAGCACTTGGGAAGTAAAAAAGCAGGAATGGTCAACTTAAATCAAGCTGTTTCCAAAAGGAAATCAACCATAGAGTCCACTCTGCAAACTCTAACACAAGGGAAGTACATTAGCCATTCTATGATGGACAGAGTTCAAAACATGTTCAATGGCATAAATGTATACTGTCAGTTAAAATATATTAAAGAAAAAATAAAAAAAAAACCCCACCTCAATTCAAAGAACTGAACCTAGAAAATGTTAAAAGCATGTAACTAACCAATGAGGTGGTATACACCTTTAATCCCAGCATTTGGGCTGCAAGGCCAGGCTTCTCTCAGTTTGAGGCCTGGTCTACAAAGTAAAATTCCAATCCAGCCAAGGCTACAATGATTATCTTGTTTCAAGCAAATAAGCAAACAGAAAACCAAATCAAACAAACAAAACCGCAAATAAAAACCTATGTGGCTATACAATAAAGTCTTACTATGAAATTCAGCTCAGAAACTGAGCTCTTTAAGTGATAAAAAGTCCTGCATCTAAGTTACTTTTCATCTAATTTTGTCAAAGCAAATATTGCTATTATAACACAACACCAGACTGACATTTTAATAAAACGGATCCCAAAAGGTTTAGATCTGACATACATCCATATACTAATGTTTTCAATGAATCCTTCCTCAACTTCTCTAGAACAGTGAATTCCTCCTTTGTAGAGGAATTTTAATTCAGAACATGGCTGCTCTGGCAAGGTCCAAAGACCTTCTAGGTCTGTGTGATCCAGCTAAAATACAAACATGCCTTTAATCCTAGTTGAGAGAAGCAAGCAAATCTGAGTTCAATACCAGCGTGGTATAGAGCAAGTTTTAGGCAAAGAAAAGCTTAGGTCCGGTCATGGCAGCACACACCCTTAATTCCAAACAATGAAAGGAAAGATAGTTTGCAGAAGGAAGCACCTGTGTTTTAAAGTGATGTTTAACTGAGTGGCAGGGAAAAAAATGGACAAATCAGACAGATTTGACAAAATAGGATACTCCCAACTCTCTCTCTTTCTGGGGGATGGGGGGAAATAGGGAAAAGGCAGTTACTTAAGGGTAATGCAGAAAGAGGGGGAAGGCAGTAGTTTTACCAGGACAGTTATACAGAGACGGCTGAAGAAAGAATGAGAAGGAGCCAGATGATTAGAGAAGATTGCTGGTGTTAGTTTGAGGCTAAGCAGAGCAATTCAGAGGCCCAGAGAAAAGCTAGATTGAATAAGCCAGCTGGGAGACAAACTTGAGCCAGAATAGCTGAGTGAGCTCAGAAAGAACAAGTAAGAGTGAGCTCATTAAGCAGTAACTCTCAAAGGCTAAAAAACATTCCAGGCCTAGGTTAGTAAGCCTTAGAGACCACAAATGAAACAGGCAAATGAAAGTTCCTTACTCTGCTTATGTGGAGTATTTATTTTGTGTGTGTGAGCAAGACTGTACGTGTGGCTGCATGCAGCACCCAGAGGACCTCTGCTGCTGTTACTTAGGAACCACTGGCCTATGGACCTGTACTTGTCAGAATAGTAAGTTGGCTGGCCAATGAGTTCCAGGGAACTGCCTGCGTCTGCCTCCCCAGCAATCACAAACGTCAATATCATGCTCTTCTTATACAGGTTCTGGGGGATTGAACTCAGGTCCTTGTCTTTACAAAACAAATACTTTATTGACTGGGCTATCACCGCAATTCTGTGGAGTTTTTTTTAAACCCCCCCCCAAACCCCAAGGCAGGGTCTCATGTAACCCAGGTTGTCCAGGAATGTGTTATACAGCAGAGAATGGTTCATTATGATTCTCTTGCCTCTACATCCCAAATGCTGGGGTTACAGGTGTGTGTACCACCACACCTGACTTGTGTGGTACAGCAGACTGAACCCAGGACTTCATAAACACTAGGCAAGCACTCTGTTAACTGAGCTCCCTGTCCCCACCATTGGCCCATCTCAAAAGTCTCCAAGTCTAGAAGGCCTGAGAATCTGCATCTCTACCATGTTTCTAGGTGACACTGATGATAACAAATTTAGGTCATACTTTGAGAAACCAGAAGGGCTAAAACAAAAACCTTGAAGACTAACCAAAAAATTAATTCAGAGTCCTCTCAGAAATACAAAACTCTCAGACCAACACAGTGCATGCAGGCCCAAGTTAAGAGCTTAATCCTCAGAAAAGGTACCTGATTTGCTGGCAATTGCCAGCATAGGATTCTAGTGCTAAAATACAAGCAGCATGATAACTGGCCAATTAATTGAAGACACTTTAAAAGCAAACACAGAACTGTTTAACTGTATTTTACAGCTCTAATTTCCCACCTCTCTACTTTCTTGACACAACATATTTAAAGGCTATTTATTTATTCTTTAAAAAAAATCTTACTGAATAGATTTCATATATTCCTTTTCGTCCTTCATCACATTCGCGGCGAACCCAATGTCTATTGAGGTAGGCACAGATTCCATTCAGCACTTTGCTGGAGAATCGGTAATCTTCCCACTGCTGAGTGTAGAACTTCAGTACACTCTCATCCATTAAATCTTCTCCATCCTAAAAACAAAATTCACTAAGACTTTATTATCAGTAGTTTGTCACATAATCAAGATAAAACTTATTTAAAAAGCTACTACAGCAAAACACACGAATACATATGGTTATAGATGGGTTAACTGATGTGTATAAAAACATGCTAATGTAAATTCTCACAAGAACACTAAAAAGTTCTTTCATTATTAAATTGTAACTTTTTATGAGCTAAATAAGCATATGTATTGGCTGAGTATACCCTATGTTTGAGAATGGGAATGTGTTTTTTTTCTTTCTTTCAGCTTTTTCTTTAGTACTACTGACTAAATCTAGGGTCTAGTGCTAGGCAATTCAAGACAGGGTCTCAGTAAGTTGCCCAAGCTGGCCTTAAACTCAAATGTGCAGCACAAGTACACTTAGAACTTGAGATCCTCCTAAGTTGCTGGCCTTGAACTCACAATGTAGAGAATGAACTTCTACCTCCTGAAAGCTAGGATTTCAGTCCAGTGCCAGACTCACAAGTATGCACTTCCCTCTATATTCTGCTTTGTTTAGTTCTTAAGCAATTTCTTATTACATAATCTACTTCCAAAGCATCTCTGTCTGACATTTTCCCAGTTTTTAAAATATCAATCTATCCTATTAACGAATTACAATGAAAGCTATTATACTCACTTTTTAAAAATATGGAATGTTTCACATGTTTGTAAACTTATAAAAAGTCATCTTAAGCTATTATACTCACTTTTTAAAAATATGGAATGTTTCACATGTTTGTAAACTTATAAAAAGTCATCTTAATTGTGGTATTTGTTGTATTTTTGTAACAAAAATGTAACTATAACAATACATTTCCTCTTTAACAAAGCCTCACGAGGGAAACTAGAAGTTATCCAAATTATTTTTACATTAAGCTCACTAATTTGAACAAAATTAACTTGAAAAAATTCTTAGGTATTAATGATACCTCCAAAGTACGTGCTACCCTTTATAAACACTGCACTGCTATTTACAGGTGCGAGCTCTGCTGAGTCTATCAAGAGGGGTGTCTTCCTGTGGAAAGCAAAAGTTCAGCAGACCTGTAGTTAGTTCTCTAAGTAATAACATTCAAGTGACCCAACCATCTATGTAAATTCCTGGTCACACTCAGACACAATCAAATGTCTTGTTTATTTAAATGAAATTAATTCAAAATGTAAACTTGACGTATTTTGGAAGTAAAATGCAAATATGCTGCTGCTGGAGTAGCTATTGAAAACAGAACACACTAGAGAGCTAGCTACCTGCCCACCCAATAGCTGAATATGAGAAAACCCACCTTTATTACAGAGCAAACTACTGAAGATGAAAGGCAGAGAGATGGCTAAGGTAAAAGATTCACCATTGTCCAAGTAAGAGGCTGAGCTAATGACCCTCTAACTTACAGGATCTATGGGTAGTTGTAGCACAGCCCAGTATAGGCACAGTCAATCTAAAGCAGCGAACATGACAGAGATGGCAGTCATGGCAAAATCACTGCACTCAAGAAAAATCCAAGCATTTGTATATGCTATTATAGCAGGGAGACATCTTACCTTAAGAAGATTTGTCAAGTAATTCTTCAAAAACTCCTTCAATCGCTTGTATAACTCCAAGCCAACAAACTGAGCTCCCCCAGGAGTCTGCCCCTTTTTTGACTTGGAAGGAGGAACTCCAGCCCCCCGGGCTTGGTTGGACTGATGCACACTAGTACAGTAGTTATAAACATGACTTGGAGAAAGTTAAGGAAATTAACACATACCATAGATGCTAACAGTGATTAATGTAAAGGCATTTCCTTCCGTTTACATATCAATATACTCCCAATATATTGATCAAAACCTGCTAAAAACTAGAGTAGAAAAAGATGCTATTCACACTGATAAAAACTAGAGTTAAAAGACAGCAAGCCCATTCATAAGGGTGTCCACAGGCCTGAGAAGCAAATGGAACATTCTTGAAAGACTGCCAAGAAAAATCCTAAACCTCTAAAATTGCCTAACATGACTGATTTTTGTGGAAACTGTCCTGAAAACCCCAACAGGTTGGAAAGGTTGCATATGACAAGGAAAAAGCAATAGTCAACATATCCAGAAATATATATTACAAATTCTGAAATAACTAAAACATTATTTTCAGATGACCCAGACATGGATTTAACCAAAAATATATTCTGAGAATGAAAACAAAGGACATGAAGGAGAGCAACATCTTTATACAATAAGTCATAAATGTCTAAAACTGGACAACAGCATCAGGTCCACACACCACTGTGAAACAGAGCACGGAAGTTACAGAAATAGAAAACAGAAGGATGACCCAGCCTGCCTCTAGATATGAGCATGACAGGACATGGGGATAGGAGGAGAAAGACATGAGAACTGCCTCTGTGGTAATCTGGTAATCTTTATGATAACTACTACTGTCAGACAGAGAGAACATTAAACAGGACACACAGTAATAAAACATACTATTCTGCTATATTTAAGAATTTAATTTACTATATGAAGATACTTCAAAAATCAGTAGGTAGAAGATTATTTACAAATGACATTAAGTATATTTCAAAATATATCACAACAGATCAACAAAAATATATAAACTAAAAAAATAAAACCAAGAAAACACAAGAATACCACTTATCTTTTCTCAGGCTGGTGATGACCTTTACAAACAAAATCACAAATGTCTAATCTGAAAATCTGAACAGGTTAAAGTAGAACTACCTTCAAGGAAGAGTTCCTATCTTCAGCAAATTAATTTGGTCTGGGGCCATACAGCTTAGTGGTAGAAGACTTTGCCAATTAAGGTCCTGATTAATACCTAGCACCATAAAAAACATAATTTAAAACAATATGGGAGGGGGAAAGACTGTAATAAGATGGATGTGGTGGCACATGCTTGTAATCCCAGCAGCTGGGGAGGCAGGGGCAGGTAAATCTCTTTGAGTTCAAGGCCAGCCTGGTCTAGAAAACAAGTTCAGGAAAGCCAAACATGACCAATGTATACTACAGACAGAAGAGAAACTGCAGTTCTTTACCAAAGAACTACAACTTAAAGCAACAGATCACTAAATGTTTCAGTGGTTCAGTGAGTCAAAAGATGACAATAAATATCTTCTGCTCATGATGCAATGGTGTTATATACCTGTAATCCCATCACCACTTGGGAGGCAAGAGCAGGAGGGTCAGAAGTTCAGGGTCATCCTCAGCAACAGCTAGTTCAAGCTAGCCTGGGTTACAAGAGACTGAGGAGGAGTGGGAAGGGAGTGGGAGGAGATAGAAGGGAGAAAAATTCTCAATAGTCCAAGAGGAAGAAAAACATGAACAACAATAACAATAAAAAAGTAAGGAGAAGAAAAAAATAATGACCTAAAAGAAAAAAAAAAAATCAACCTACTCATTAAAATAAACAATCAAAGGCAGATGGTCAGAAGGCACAGAACTGCAAGATTCCCACTGTTGAAACAAGACACAATTTAAATAAATGTCACAATACTCAATTATATTTCTAGAAAAGACTGCCACATCATCAAACAATGAAATCTCACAAACATTAAAAGGGCTGTTCCATGATAAAAGTATTAATTAACTGAAAAGACCTAATTATAAGCATATTTTCCTAACAACTTCAAAATACACCAAAGTCTAACAGTTAAAAACATTTTCATAATTACGTAAGATTTTAATGTCGCAGCAACTAGAACAAAGAAAAATGTCAAGTGAAATACAAATGATCAAACACCACTATCAATAACTTTTGCTTAATGCCACGTCCAGCAGTATGTTGGTAAACTGACTTTTGTGGTGATGTTTTTGGTGAAGTTTCTTTAACACATGGTGCTCAGAAAACTGAATAACCACATATTCAAAAATTAAGCTGGACCCCAACAGACAAAAGTTAACTGAAGGAGGTGTGAGCTCCATGCCAGACTGGACTGCACAGTGGGACAGCTGAAGTCTCTGCCACACAAACCCACGTTCCTTCTCCAGAACCCACATAAAAAGGTCAGGAGTGGTGCTGTGCTGGGGTAGCAGAGTCATCCCTAGGGCTTGCTAGTCAGATACTCTATAGAACAGAATTTGACACAGGTTTAGTCTCAAAGGGTAGACAGTGACTGAGGAAGACAAGCGACAGGAATCTTTGTCTTCTAAACACGTGTATGTGCACCTATGAACATGCGTGTACACACACATACACACAAATATGTATTTAATAGAATACCCTGAACTTCAGAAAACAAACATAACTGAGGGACTGGAAACATGGCGCTGCTGCTCTTGTAGAGGACCCACGTTCAGCTCCCAGAGCCCTAGCCAGGTGCTCACAAGCGCCTGTAATTCTTGTTCCAGAGAATTCTGAACTCCACAGGCACCTGCAATGTGGCATACACTCAAGGCACACACAATCATAAATAAAAATTTAAAACTAAACAAAACGAGACAAAAACCCAAAACAAGCGGAGGTTGGAGAGAGAGCAGAGGTTGATTAAGAGTATCGGCGGCTTTTTCTGGACCCAGCACTCACATGACAATTCACAGCCATCTAAAACTCGACTTCCAGGGTATCTGGCATATTTTTCCGGCCTGTTTGGGCTCCTGCATGCACACTATGCACATATACTCGCTCAGGCCCAGGCACACAAATAAAACAGTATTTTTTTTATTTTTAATGAGAAACCACAAAATATAAAAAAACTGTAAGCCATAATCTGAGAAAGTAGAATATATAAAGAACACTTAAATCACGGTAACAAAAGGACAAATAATTCAATTGAACACACACACACACACAAATCTAACAGATATATTAACGGCCAATAAACACATGAAAAGATCCTTAATACCATCACCCTCTCCAAGGGAATGTACATCAAACCACAATGAGCTACTACCTCATGTTCACTAAAATGGCTAAAGTTAAAAACAAAATAAGGATTGGCCAGATGGGAAGAAACAGAATATATTGCTAATGGGTAAGCAAAATAATGCAGCCACTTAATAAAAATCAGTTTTGCAACTATATCAACTCAGACACACACACACACAGAGCAGGATTATTCATAGTAGTCCCTCACCAATGTAAAACATCCTAAATACCCACCAACCCATGGAAAGACAAAAATGTGATAATAGTAACATATATTAGAGTAATTCTACTATAAAAACAAATGGAATGCTGATACATGGTATAAATGGATGATATCTAAAAATCAACTAAATCAAAGAGTCTAGTCACAAATCATTGTAAAGCAAAAACAAGGTACAACATGACAAAAAGTATGGAATTCAAGAATAAAGAAGAAGCATAATATTTAGTCCTAAAAAAAAAATTCCAAAAGGCAATAAAATAGAAGCTTTATATTTCAGACAATGGGCTGACTGCATACTACTGTCAGCCACAGACCATAAAAAAATCCACACAGTGACTTTTTAAACACTGGGTTCTTTTCCAAGAATTTCCTCAGTTTCTTCAGCAAGAAAGCCAAGAGGAACCTACAAAGCAATCTACACTTTTCTCTCAGTCTGCTGGAATTTCCTACCAGCAGCGGGTGGGAAATGCTCTGAGACAGCAGTGTGGTTATTATATTACAGAGCCAAGTTGGGTTTCGGCTCTGAAAATGACTCCACAACTCTCCCAACAGCAAAGGACAACCACAGGAGATGCTGCCTCCCCAAAGTTCATCTCCAACAACCCATATTTCACCATTACCCGAAGAGGGGAGGAATACAGTGTGTCTCCTCCACATAGATTAGTGCTGAAGATGTAGTGCTGGGAACCCATGTGGTGCTGGGAACAGAACCCAGATTCTCAGAAGAATAGCCAGTACTCTTAACCATGGGGTCATTTTAAAACCCGTTCTATAATGTTTAACCTGAACATATAGACCATGCATTAAGTTTTAAAGAAAAGTAGTGAACGTACCATACTTATACTAATAAAGAACAAACAAAAAAATAGTGCATTAACCACTTACATGTCAGTAATTTCTGTGGCCTAATCTACAAGAGTCATAAAAGAAAAATAAAATCCTATTTTTAAATGGATGTTTATACTGAAAACAAAGAAAGGAAAAGAGCTATTTAAACCAGCAGCCTCCAACCCCAAGATGCAAGCAGAGCTACTTTCTACACAGCACTACGTGTGCACCTCCTATGTCACAGGCAGAAGTTTGTGCAAGGTAGCATGTGAACATTATTCCATGCCAATTAACAATCTTCAGGGCATCTTTTTGGTAGCACTGGTGTTGATGACAGCACTTTGGGTAGCTGAGCACAGGATCTACTCCTGAGCTACACATCCTTACACATTTGATGACTAGATATAACAGTTAAGACTGAAGCTGTATTTTTGTTGTTTCTTATTATCAAAATATGAAGAGCCTTGAACACAAAATTTAGCTACTATTTTTCTTTAAGGGAGAGTTAAAATTTAAAAAGTAAATAAACTGATGAGCCATCACATATTTTTATCTCTTGAGAAATGTGTTTCTAAATTTCTCTCCGGAAAGATCACAGTAATGCTCACATCTACACTGCAGGAGCTTAGCCCACTTCTCACCCTAGTATCCCTAACACTGGCTATAAACATTTCTTTACAACATTTTCCACCTGACTACATTTTCTAAAACTCTCACTATAATCTCTCTTTTCTTTAGAAGTCAGGAGGGTGAGTATTTCCCCATGTTTACTAGCTACATTTCTTTAAATGAACTAGTTATTCCCGTTAGAGCCTTAATTCATGTGTGTAGCACCGGGATTGAACCCAAGGCCTCACACTCGCTAGGCAAATGCCCTACCATTCACTGTGCTGTATCCTCAGCTCCTTTGTGTTTACTTCATAGAGTTGCCTCACTAAGTTGCCAAGGCTGGTCTTGAATGTGCCTCTGTAGTCCATGGAGGACTTAAACCTGTAAGAACCCTGCCTCAGCTTCCTGATTCCTGAGGAGCTAGAATCGGACATGCCTGGTATTGACTTGGCTGAGTCATATTCTAAAACACTGGACAAATATAGACCTACCCAAATGGAAGACAATTTGAAAAAGTTTGTAAAACCTTCCTATGTTTAGCTCATCTGATGTACGCTGTGCTAGCAGGTGAGTACTGTCAGGTCAGTGTAAGACACCTAAAGAACAAGATGAAGTATCGAAATAGGTTGCTAGTTTAGATGGCTATTCCAAAAAGGATGCATATCATCAATTTATTTTGAATATAATCTATTTGTTGTTTGATTTGCTTTTCTATAACATTTTTCTACAAAACAAAAACGGAGATCTACAGCAAGCAGGCAGAAATAGGAAGCTGTCATCTGCAATACTCCTTCCCACTCTAAGTGCCTACAGGAGAGAATGCAGGGGAAACTGTAGATCTGAGTAGCAACAGTGGCCAGCAGCGAGAAGGCAACACCAGCATTACAGAGAAGCATGTTCTGTAGGCACAAGAGTCAAGTACACTGGGTGAATAAGTACACTAGTCCTACTGGCACAAATGACTTACTGAGGTAAACAGCCAGGCATGAAACATGGACAAAACCCTTACAGGGTTGCTGGGAAAGACGACTTTAGAAAATCCAACTGAGAGAACTATTTTCAGTTCCTAACACCACTGGGGGAAAAAATAGAAAAGGCAGAGTTTTGAGAATTCATTCAATATAAAAAGAAAGACAGCAGCACAGCCCTGCCTCAGGTGATGCTGTAAGCCCAACTGCCAAATTATTAGGATTTCTTTCCTGAGTGCTAAATAAAGGCCAGGGAAGTGGAAATAACAAAATCCTGGGCATAAGCTTTGATTTCTCTACCTCATTAAAAACAAAACAAAACAAAAAAACGGTAATCATAATCTTTTTTTTTTTTTTCTTTTTGGCCACATGGGATCAAACTCAGAGGCTTGTGTACCTAGACAGGCAAGCACTCTATCATGAAGCCCCACTCTCTACTTTATGACCAGTGAGAGAAGCCCCAGGCCAGTCTGAAACCTGAAAGTTGGTGCACTGGAAGAAACAGCTGGATAGTCAAGACGTTCTTTTGATTCCTTTATTTTAATCACCTTTTATAACTGTAATGTTAAGCAGACAATGAAATGTTACTAAGGGTCTCATGAAGAAAGGCTCAATTTATTAATGAGGAATCTTTCTCCTATGTGCCAAAGGCCTTTCTGGAAATGTCAATCTGTTATTCAAGTTGTTTCTCGGTTGTTCCACCTGACTCTAGCTAACGTTTTCCTTTGGGAATGGAAAGTGAACATAACATGGAAAGTGTCCACATAGAAGCAACGGCCAGTGCAGAGGAGTGGCTTCTTCTGTCAATGTGTTTTACGGGTAAGCACCTCAAATAAAGTTCCTGTGCCCGCTGATGGTCTTTGTTGGAAAATAAGCTTTGAATACTTTTTAATTTTTTTTAATTAGAATTTTTTAAAACTAAAATTTCCTCAGCCCGAGTATAGAGAATGATACGTAAAAAACCCTAAGAAATGAATACAAATTTTATTACTTAAAAGGAGTTCAAAAGGAAAGAAATATTATTATTTACTAACCTACCTAGACTCCCATTTTTCTTTTTTCAAAATGAAAAGTGCTCCATTGTGACTTTATATGTCTAAGACAAAATTGTTTAGTAGTGCTAATGGGAAACTCAAGCTGAAAACAAGGGTTCAAGCCAAAAATTTTCAGGTATCAGAATAGCAATAAATTATAATTATCTACAGAATAATTTCTTCTTCCCCCCTTTCTTTTCCTTTTACATTTTTATTTTATTTTGGTTTTCTGAGACAGGGGTACTCTGTGGAGCCTTGGCTGTCTTGGATTCAAATTAAGAAATCAATTAAAATAATTTCCCAGGGCCAGGTACCTGTAATCCCATAATCCTAGCACTTGGTAGGCTGAGGCAGGAGAGTCAAGTTTAAGGCCAGTCTGGACTCTTTTAACAATGAGTCCCTGTCAAAAAGGAAAATATTTTTAAATATTAAAAATTTAAAAAACCACAAATATATCAGCAATGAAGTTTCCTTGGTCTCCAAAGTAATGGTGGTCTGCTTTTGTGCACAGGAGAAACGCAACCAGGGTATCTTGCTTCCCACTGCTATTACAAGCAAGTGAGCCACAAGTCAGACCTAGCAAGCCAAACCCCGTAGGACGTACTATATTCTCATTTGGCAAAGACTCCATTTTCCTTTACTGACATCTCTACGACCCAGTAAAATTTCTCTAACAGATACCTTACTGAAAAGATTGAGTGAAATATGGTCACTCAACAACTAGTACATGAAGTGCATAACAGTGTATCTAACACAAATACATGGAAATAAAAGGCATTATTGATGAACGGATACACGCAATGTAAAATGTCCATACAGCCTAGTCATTAAAGAAATGAAGCTCCCATAATTTCGCAAGGATGAAGCTTACAAGCATTATGCTTAGTGAAAGATACCAGACACGAATGCCATATACCAGGGGTCTTCAAACTACGGCCCGCGGGCCACATGCGGCCCGCAGAGGAGTCTGATCCGGCCCGCCAGCAATGAGCGCAGTTTGGCCCCCAAGATACCTGCCAGCATATACACTCAGTGTCACAGCTTCTCAGGGATGACGTCAACCGCCTCCGCCCACGGCACGCTGTGTGCTGGGAGGGTGGATGTGAGGGCGGTGTGGGGAGGGACACTGATCCGCCCTTGCGCTGCTGATGACATCACTGGAGGGCGCTGGACGGCACGTGGCGAGGAGTACCACATGTGGGTGACTATATAATGATGTAAAAAGGCGCCCGCTCCACCCCCAGGCTACGTGGTGTCTGTGTGCTGTGCCTGCCTGTCAGTGAGGTTTTCCTCCACTCCCTCCACTGCCAAAGGTCAGTCAAAAGTACCATAGAAATAAATTTTTGCCAGATGGGGGGTTCTGCCCGATT
>CM053763.1:118789-196709 GCA_028658305.1 Pachyuromys duprasi
CACATGCTGATTCCGAACATATCAATTTGGGCGTTATATAGGGAGATATAACTGAACTATCAGGGACTGAGCTGGACTAGAGAAGCCTGCAAGGGGTTAAGTGTTCACATCAGGGACTAATGGGGGTTTATACACTGTGTGTGTATATATAATATATATAGCCAAAAGCAGGCCCACAGTTCCCATTGAAATACTGGTATGTGATCTGTTTATTTATAAATGTTCTTCATTTTATTTATAAAAGATATGTGCAGTGTGGGT
The DNA here is from genome assembly GCA_028658305.1 of Pachyuromys duprasi. Lineage (NCBI taxonomy): Eukaryota > Metazoa > Chordata > Mammalia > Rodentia > Muridae > Pachyuromys > Pachyuromys duprasi. Next base: position 119,051 of record CM053763.1, read on the forward strand.
AGGAATTAGTAGTTCATATAGTTCGGCTCTCCAGCTCTCTGAGGGACGGTGATCCGGCCCCCACTTTAAAAAGTTTGAGGACCCCTGCCATATACTATATAAATGTCTACAGGAAAAGTCTAGAATAGACAAATTCATAGAAACTAGATCAATGGCTGCCAGAGAAGGGAGTGAGGGCATGGAGATTCAACCGCTAATGAGAACAAGGATGAGAATATCCTAAGGGGGTTGGAGAATTAGCTCAGTGGGTAAGTACATCTTCAATTCCTAGCGCCCATATGGCAGCTCACAGCTGTCTGTAATTCTAAAACACAAGTAAAGCAAAATAAAAATTAAAAGAAAATATCCTAAATGTAGACACTGACAGTTGTAAAACTAAATATACTGAAAATTACTGCATACTTCTAAAATAAGTTAAGTTTTAAGTGTGAATACTTCAATTAAGCTGTTAGTACTTTACATTTTTCTTTTAAAGTTTGTATTAATAGAATGTGTGTGCCCATGGAGTTCAGAGGAAGACGCTGGGATCCCGAGGCTGGAGGTATAGGCTGTTGTTAACTGCCCAATATGGATGCTGGGAACTGAATTCAAGTTCTCTATAAGAGTATATGCTCTTAACTATGAGTTATCATCTCTCCAGCCCCTCAAAGCTGCTTTTTTAAAAGAAGTCCTACAGAATAAATGTATTTAAATATAAAAATACATGTATATTATGTATATACATACATTTAATTTAGATAGTTTCATCTATATCTATCTAGGTTATTTTAGCATTCTAAAATTAAAATAATTGAAATGTCACATAACCTATAAGTACTGATATATACTAAAAGTTTTAAACTTACATCCCAATTAAATGTGCAACTATAAAGTCCTGGAATCAGTATCTGCTCCATTAACTGAGCTTTAGTTATTCATTCAGTTATTTATTTTTTGAGAAGGTCTTATGTAGTTTATATTGCCCTTGAACCTGCTATGTTGAGGATGGCCTTGAACTTCTGATCACCCTGACTCTACCTCCTTAGTGCTGGTGGGATTACAGACCTATGCTACCAAGCCTGATTGGTAAATTCTAATTTCAATTTTATATTTATACAGAATCAAGAAACTACAAAGTAAGGCTCAGTAGTATAGAACACTTGTAGCTCTTGCAGAGGACCAGGGTTCAGTTACTGGTGTAGAGGAATTTTAATTCAGAATATGGCTGCTCTGGCAAGAGATCACAACCAAAGACCTTCTAGGACTATGTGATTCAGCTTGTATGCAGGAACACTGAATGATTGGTGGCACTCAGCTTTACTCCCAGGAGTTCAACGCCAGCCTGGTATAGAGCAAGTTTCAGGTGAAGAAAAGCTTAGGTCCTGGCATGGTGGTAAATACCTTTTTTTAAAAGGCTTTTTGTTTGTTTATTTGTTTGTTTTTTTAATGTGCATTGGTGTTTTGCCTGCATGTATGTCTGTGTGAGGTTGTCATATTCCCTGGAACTGGGGTGACAGACAGCTACTGAGTCACCACGTGGGTGCTGGGAATTGAACCAGAGTCCTCTGGAAGAGCAGCCAGTGCTCTCAAGCACTGAGCCACCTCTCCAGCCCAGTGGTAAACACCTTTAATCCCAAACAACGAAGGTGTAAAGTTGGTTTGTAGAAGGAAGCATCCATGTTTGAAAGTGATGTCTAACTGAGTGGCAAACAAAGTGAGAAATCAGAGAAAGATTAGGCAGAATAGGACACACCCAACTCTCAAGAGAAGAGAGAGGAAAGGAAAACTACTTAAGAGAGCAGCACAGAGAGTAAGGGAGAAAAGAGACAATTTTATAGAGAGAAGTTGAAGAAAGAACAAGCTAGACACTGATAAAGACAGAACGAGACAGAAAATAAGGAGCCAGAAGATTAGAACATACTGCCAAGGTTAGTATGAGGCCAAGCAAACTGAGAGAAGCCAGTTTGAATCAGTCATCTTGAAGGCAGAAGTTTGAACCAAAACAGCTGAGTTAAAACAGGCAGCAAGAATTCAGAAAAGAACTAGTTAAGAGTGAGCATATTTGGCAGTAAGTCTCAGAGGCTGAAAACACTTTAGACTTAGATTAGATTGTATGGAGGCTAGAAACTTCTAGAAGTAGGCCTAGGTTGGCAAACGGAGGCAGCGAGCTTTAGAGACAACAATTACATCAGGCAAATAAAAGTTACTTTTACATTCTGCCACTCACTCTGGTGACTCACAATCATCCATAATTCCAGTTCCAGGAGATCAGATGACCCCTTTTGGCCATGGAGGTAAAACACACATACACAGTAAATAAAAATAAATCTTTAAAAAAACTATAGTTAACAGTATCTGAATGTTGTAGCAGCAGGAACTATACCTTTTAATAATCTCATAACCTTTGCAAGAGACAGCATAGTGCTTCATATACATTAAGAACCAAAAACTAATGCAACGCTTTTTGTGATGGTTAATCTCCATTGTGGATTGGCTTAGGACTAGGATTCCCAACAAAAGCACTTCTGAGTGCCTGTGAAGGATTAGCTGAGGAGGAAGATGCACTTTGGGTGTGAGCAGCATCACCTCAGGCAGCAAAGCATCTCTAGAAGCAAGTGGAAAATGAGCACTCATCACACTGCTTGCTCTGGACACTTCAGCCAGCAGCCACACACTCCTGCCATCACAGTGCCCACAGTAGAGCTGCCACATCTTCCCTACTGTGACGAACTGGACCTGTGAACTGTAAACACACATAAACTCTGTTTTCCTACGCTGTTTTGTCAGAGCAACCAGAAAAGTAACTACTGTACTCTCTCAGTATTGTATAATACAAATAGAACCATAATACTCAAGCTTTTGTTCTAGGTGTGTCCTTCAAAAGTGGTAAAGGACAAGAGACAGGAAATACTTTAGGGCTTTGTGGATCAGACTGTTTCTGATACAACTACCCTACTCTCCTGTAACATGGAGGCAGTCACAATGAGCAGTTAAACCTACTTAGGCCAATATTGCTTATAGAACTTTCTATAATATATTTTATTATTTAGCCATTGAGTACTTAGAAATATGATTCTAGCTAAGGACCTAAATTTTATAGTTACTTTCCAGTGTTTACAGGTGTGGTTATTTGAGAATAGATCTCATAGGCTCATATGTTTGAATGTTTGTTCCATATTTGGTGGAACTGTTTCTGAAGGATTAGAAGGTGTGGCCTTGTTAGAGTAAGCTGAGTCAGTGAAATGTGCTTGGAGGTTTCAAAAGCTTGTAACAGCTCTCCCTGTCAACTGCTCTGTCGCCAATTTGTTGATAAGATGTGAGCTCTCAGTTACTGCTCCAGCACCGTATCTGGCTGCCTGCTGCCATGCTCCTCAATACGATGGTCATGGAATAACCCTCTGAAATTGTAAGAAAGCCCCCAATTAAATATTTTCTTTTATAAGTTGCCTTGATCATGGTGTCTCATCATGACAATAACGTGAAGAGTAACTAAGACAACAGGGTACTCATTACAGGACCTCCCAAACAGAAAAATCTCAATTATTACATTATAAAATATGACAGTGTATATAATTTGCATATAATTTATCTGCATCCTCGCCTTATACTTTAAATCATCACTGGATTACTTACAATGCCTAGTACAATGCAAATGCTACACAACAGTTATACTGCTCAGAGAATAATGACAAAAAAGGGCTACATATTTAATAGAGAGACTTTTTTCAAGTATGTTCAATGAATCTATGGACATAGAACCTGCTGATCTAAGGGGAGGCTTATAAAGTTGATAAGAGCCCCAGTAGGCAGAAGCGCTTGCTGCCAAGCCTAAAGACCTATATTCAATCCCAAGACCTACACTATGCCAGCAGGAGAACTGACTCTTTAAAATTGTCCTCTATGTGTGTGCTTTACACATACACACATGCATGCACATGTAAAGATCTGTAGATACTAGGCAGCACCACCTTAAATATCTAGCCAAATTACATCTGCTAAAAAAGAGAAAGGTAAAAATGAACTTTTGGTTTTGTTACAGATAAACAAGGAAAGAAATATGACACAACATTCCTAATGATCCAAAAAGCATACCACTAAATAATCAAAACTCTATAGACACCAACCACAGCTCAAGCAAGAGGATACGTGTAGAGCTCCATGTATCTGGACTTTGCCATGCTTTGTCTGGTATATACTTGCTGAATTCCAGCTCTGAGGTCATCCCAGATCTGGTCAAGACCGATCTGCTTCAGTCCATGAGGATTCTGACTCCTGTTTGATGACATTGTGAGCAATGTTCTGAAGTTGTCCAGTACAGCAATCCTTGTTCAAGAAACAGCTAATTCTCCATTAGTTGAAAATAGACAATATCATTCCAAATTTATTCACAGCAGCTCAGAAAGAATGTTCTTTAAGTGTAGAGAGCAAAATCTCATTGCAGGCAAACCTGAAGAGGAAACAAAGGAGAACTAATCAATTCTACTTTCTGGAGTCAGTAACAGGGCAACACACTCTGACAGAAACAATCTATAGGTACTTCAGACATCTCACTTTCTACATGGAAATAAACTCACTCTATGGTATGTGTATAAACTATGTTTAGACATTTCATCCAAAATCATTTAACTATTAGTGCTCTTGAAAAAAGTTGAGAAAAACAAGCACAAGAGACTACTGTCATTCTTCACACTCTAAAGTCACCAAAGGTTGAAACACAGCACTGAAACTACATAAAAATTAATAAACTCTAAAGCAGAGAACGTGCTTAGGAAATTCCCAGAAAGATAAGAAGAGCTAGCTAACAAATAGGAAAAGCAATGCAGTCTCAGTAGTTGCCTGTGAGTTTTAAGAATTCTTTACTTAGCATTTGGCTTCCTTTTTACAAGGGAATTTAGGAAGAATTATCAAAATTTACAATGTACCTTAGATTCAAGAGTACTGGCTTTGAAGCTTAGCTCACACTTCACTAAGCTTGAACTTTCTAGCCTGTAAAATAGGGGCAAATTACTTTCCTTACGTGGCTATTATAAAATTTAAAGTGATAATATATATAGAATACTGGACAGCTTACCAAATGATAACAGCATTATTAATATAGAACCGTTGTAATAATGTAGTTTTTTTAATTTTAATGTATTTACATCCCAACCACAGCTCCCCTCCTGTCTCTTCCCAGTCCCACCCTGCATTTCTTTACCCTCTAGGGGCCCCTAGTCCTCAGAAAGGGGGAGCCCTCCTTCCCTACCATCTGACCCCAGCCTATCAAGTCTAATCAAGACTGGCTACATTCTCTTCCTCTGTGGCCTGGCAAAGCTGTCCTGCCAGGGGAAGAGATCAAAGAGTGAGCAACAGAGTCCACATCAGAAACAGCCCCTGCTCTCCTAGGAAACCCATATGGAGACTGAGTTGCCTATCGGCTATATCTGAACATGATAGTCACAGAATAACCCTCTGAAACTGTAAGAAAGCCCCCAATTAAATAGGTTTTTTTGGTGTTTAATTTCTTGAGTTCTTTATATATTAGCCTTCTGTCGGATGTAAGGTTAGTGAAGATCTTTCCCCCAGTCTATAGGCTGTTGTTTTGTTCTGTTGACTTTACAAAAGCTTTTCAGTTTCATAAGGTTCCATTTACTAATTACTGATGTTAGAGCCTGATCTGTTAAATGTTCTGTTCAGGAAGTTATCTCTTGTACCAGTGAATTCAAGGCTCTTCTCCACTTTCTCTTACAAATAGATTTAGTGTGTCTGGTTTTATGTTGTGGTCTTCAATCCACTCAGACTTTAGTTTCTTGCAGGGCGATAAATATGAATCTATTTGCATTTTTCTGCATGTAGATATCCAGTTAGACTAGCACCATTTGTTGAAGATACCATCTTTTTCCATTGTATGGTTTTGGCTTCTCTGTAAAATAAAATCAAGTGTCTGTAGGTGTGTGGGTTTATTTCTGGGTCTTCAATTTAATTCCATTGATCCACCAGTCTGTTTCTATGCCAATACTATGCAGTTTTTTTGTTTTTTACTGTTGTTCTATAGTACAGCTTGAGATCAGAGGTGGAGATACCTCCAGATGTTTTATTGTACAGGACTGTTTTAGCTATTCTGGGTTTTTTAACTTTCCATATGAAGTTGAGAATTGTTCTTTCAAGATCTGTAAAGAATTATGTTGGGATTATAATAGGAATAGAACTGAATCTGTAGATTGCTTTCGGTAACATGGCCAGTTTTACTATGCTAATCCTACAGATCCATGAGCACGGGAGATCTTTCCATCTCCTGATATCTTCTTCAATTTCTTTCTTCAGAGGAAGTTTTTTTCATATCAGTCTTTCACTTGTTTGGTTAGAAGTACACCAAGATAGTTTATGTATTTTGTGACTATTGTGAAGGGTGTTTCCCTAATTTCTTTCTCAACCCGTTTTTCTTTTGTATATAGAAGGGCTTTAAAAAATTTTTTTTGGAGTTAATTTTTGTATCCAGACACTTTCCTAAAAGTGTTTATCAGCTGTATGAGTTCCCTCATAAAATTTTTGAGGTCACTTATGTATACTATCATATCATTGGCAAATAATGATACTTTGACTTCTTCCCTTCCAATTTGTATCTCCTTGATCTTTAGTTGTCTCATTGTTCTAGCTAGGACTTCAAGTACTAAACTGAAGAGCTACAGAGTGGACAGCTTTGTCTGGTCCCTGATTTCAGTGAAACTGATTTAAATTTCTCTCCATTTAGTTTGACGTTGGCTATAGGCCTGCTGTACACGCCTTACTATGTTTAGGTGTGTCCCTGATCTCTTCAAGACTTTTAAGATGAATGGGTGTTGGATTCTGTCAAATGCTTTTTCAGCACCTAAGGAGATGATCATGTAGGTTTTTTTTTTTTCTTTCAGTTTGTTTATATGGTGGATTACAATAATGGATTTCCATATACTGAACCACCCCAGCATACCTGGAATGAAGCCTACTTGGTCAAGGTGGATGACTTTTTTGATGTGTTCTTGGATTCGATTTGCAATTATTTTCTTGAGTATTTTGTGTCAATGTTCATTGGTTATTATTTTTCAGTGTATGGTGCTACTTCAAAACACAATTTGTAATGCTTCTGATGTGAATCCACCGATCAAGGGCCTTATGGATTATCATAGCGTATTTAGCTGGTACTTCACAATGTTCACATACTTTAGAACTGTTTATGCACATCACACAAAAACGTAGAGGTTTTAAAGAAGTATTTCTAAGTGTAATTCCAAAATACTGAATTCTTTTATTGGCTTCACAAAATAAGTATTAATGAAGTAAATGGGATGAGAGAGGCCGGTACTAGTCTACAAATCAAAGCCTGAGGTACCTCAAGCCATTCAGTACACCATATCTCCTGATCAACATTAGAAACACAACACAAGACCCTTTAAAGGCCCTTATAGGTCATACATACAGGTTAAGTTTTGAATGAAACTTCAACCATCTCTAACATTTATAATGTGAGCTATATAAGACTGAATATTTTATAAAACCACGCCATTCCTATTCTAACAGTATTTTATTTCATACATTCAAATATGTGTTCAAATGTGAAACATAACCGATATAATGCAAGATTCTTTCAAATATAAAGAAATGTTTTCTATAGTTTCAATTTTCCCTTTATTCTCCCTGGGGAATCACAGTAACATCCCCACTTGATAATAATCAGCATTTAGAACAATGCTACCATCTAACAGCATCAACTTCTACATCTAAATCCCCCGTCACTTCTTTACTATTTTCCCACGGAGAAGTTAAGTATGTCCAAACTACAATCAACTGTGCAGTTACTTCTAATTCCTACCAGCAATGGAGGAAAATATCTCTAGCACCTGAATTCATTCTCCATGAGTAGTCCAATTATCATAATTGGAAACCACTGTATCCACCTTTCAGGACTCTAATACAGAGTGCTACTGATGCTGTCAAGGCCACTTCACATCAATTTGTTTTCTGTTCTTTCCTCTTCCAGTGACCATCACCATTTCTCTAAACTGTTCTCTCATACATCTGTCCATTTGTATCCAGCTCTGTCTCTTAAAGCAGCAGAGCCTGAAACTGTCATCCTAATTCCTAATAAATGGTCAATCCCCAAGACCATGGGCCTGGCAAACTATCCTCTAACATTTACACACTTGCCTGGCACATGTATACACAACACATCTTCCATCCCAACATAAACAATATGCTTGACACATACATACGCTATGAAGTGTTTTATACTTTGTGTGTGTGTGTATTCTGTGCCTAAATTTCTAACTACCTGTTCCCTTCTCTCTAGTTTTCCATACTGAGTATCTAAAATTCATAATCAATTGGAGATCCTCAAAGATTTCCAAATCAGTATCTATATAAGAGGGCAAGTGTAAAGAACGTTTTATTTTCAATATTCCCAAGAAAGCCTCACCCCAGTATGTTGTAACCAATATAGCAGAGGAACCCAAATCTAAGTCTGAAAGAAACTGTAAAACATAAGCACACTGTTGAAATGTCTTAAGGGCAGATGACAAGCTGGTATGGTGCCCAGTGTAGGAAAACAGTTTTAAGTTATAGACGTTTGTGAAATAAAGAACAGAAAGCCAATTGGCTGGGAAGATGATTTGTGATTCAGGCCATAAAACCCAAGGCCAACCAAACAGTGAACTATGTCATTGCTTCACTGAGCCTTCAAAGTTGCAGGTTCTAAGAGAGCAGGGCAGCTTGTAACTAAGGCAGACCCAGTCTCTCTACACAGGATACCTCAGCAAGTTAGGGCTGTCTACCAGACTGCTCCAACAGCCACAAGAGACTACGGATTTGAGTCAGCCAGACGAGGTCATGTTTGTGCTTAATCTGCCTTTACACCACCCAATGCTGGTGAGATGAACTGACTGCAAAACTAGAGCAGTAAAGCAGAATATTGGTATCCACAAATGACTGGCTTAATGTCAGTGTTGATTTTTCAGAAATAAACTATTTTACCTACTACACATCCTCTTATCTTGTAACTAAGTCATCAAAAACCTGAGTCAGAGTTCAGTTTTAAATAAGAAGTAAAAAAAGTTTCTTATCACGTATCCAGAGGGCTTGAGGGCTCTCCAAAACTTAATTTCAACAAAATCTTAACAAGACCCACTTAAGAAATCGGGCTGTTTTTAAGTACCATTGGAATTATAGGATTACTAAGGTGGGCAAAAAAGTTCTCCAAGTTTTAGAGAACATCATCTGCAGACCTGCTACATAGTTTGAGTGTGTTCCCAACAGCCTGCATATTAGGTTGCCAGTGAGAAAAGCGACACCACTTCGGTGTTCTCCAGGCTCCTTCCAATTCCTGGAAGATACACAAGTCACATATTCCTGATAGGCAACCAAGGCACAAAACATCACCAGCCAAGGACAGAGACAGATGGCAAAGCAGTTGTACCTTCACACACTGGCCACTGGGTTATGTTGCCTATGTAAATTAGAACAGCTTCCATCTTCACTTTTGTCTTTAAGAATACAATAGAACACAGCAGTCAAAACAAACAGTTCTAAGAGAAGAGGCTGTATACTCAAGGAAACAGATAGCATCCACTCTACAAGATCTGGCTATGTCAGAGCCATTTACTGCATTAACTTAAGGTCAGAAAGCTGTATATGTTTCTTCAGGCATCACCTCTCTGAATAGCTAGCACCAAACAATATAAATTCTTAAGACTTTAACGTACATCTCTACCCAACGACAGAATCCATAAACCTTAAGGTAACAACTGTGTGCTTATCTCAATTTTCCCTCAAGCACTCCAAAATGTGACATACCTGCCTTCATTTCTATAAACAGACCAAAACCATTCAGCAGATGCTGCTGCTGAAGCCAAAGCTAAGAAGTGGTAAAGCGAGATGATTCAAATCAGAGTTGTAACAGGAACACAAGAATTAGGAGTTTTCAAGAAAAGACTGTAGCTGCTTTTTTTAGGCTGATTGCTGCTGACAAACAAAACAAAACAAAACAAAAAACTAGCAAGACAAAATGTTACAGTACTTTCTGAAAATAAAGCCTAGACTTAATGAAAAGTACATCTAAAATTTGCTTTTAAATTTAAGACTAAATTTAGCTTTTCTAGTTTGGTCACTTATCATGCATCTGTGGGCGTTGAATGCACACATGGGTGTGGAAGAAGGCCAGAGGTTGATGTGGGACATCTTCCTTAACTGTTCTCTACCATACAAACTGATACAGACATTGTCTCTCACTTACGCCTGAAGTTTGCAATTCAGCTAGTGTAGCCAGCCAACTTGCTCTGAGGATCACATCTCTGTCTTCTAAGTGTTGGAATTACAGGTGGACCACCATGCCCACCAGCATTTACTTGGGAATAAGAATATAAATTCTGATCCTTTCCTCCATGTGACAAGTGAATTTCCTAGTGAGCCATCTCTACAGTCTCAGTATAGTAACATTTTAATATGATAAAAATGTAAATGATACTGGGCATTACTCTATAAATTTATTAATCATTTTCTATCTCTTGGTCAACACACTGGCTATTACTTGGAGTATTCAGACCTAGAGAAACTCCATGTATACACCAGTCTTTGGTTCCACCGCATATAAGAATGGGGAGGACACCCCACATGTCCACCAGTAGAATTCACAAATAAGCTGTGTGATAGCTAATAAATTAGTTCTTTCATCTCTATGACAAAATACCTCAAATAACTTAAAAGAACAAGAATTAATGCTAGTCTCACAGTTTCAGAGGTCTATCAGGCATCATGACAGGTAGGTAAGGCTGAGTGCCAATCACCTTCAAGAATGGTCTTCTTCCCTTGGTTAATCCTTCCTAAAAGGCCCTCACAGATACACTCAAGGGTGTGTGCTTTAATAATGTCTCAGTCCAATTAAGCTGACCATCAAGATTAGCCACCACAAATCTACTCCTTATTAGCCTGACACCCAAACATATCTTCCCTGGCACTCAAAACGCTCGTACCCATCTCATAATGCAAAAAACACCTTCAGTCCTTCTCCAAGATTCTCCAGAATCTTCACAGTTCCAACACTGTTCAAAATTTCCTCTGACCCTCAAGGCAAACTCAGCTGAGAGCCCCTGTAAAACCAAAACCAAGTTATACAATTCTAGGATACAATGGCACAGAATAAACACTCCTGTTCTAAAAGCTAGGAAATGGGAGACAGAACAGGATAGGACCAAAGGAAGACTGTTATCTAGAAGAGGAAGCAAATCTGTCATGCCCAGTATCTTGAGCTATGTCAAAGGGCTTCAGCAGTAGTATCTGGATGATCTTCCTACTGCAGTCCACCTGGCTTCTGTGTTAGTCTGGTTTTATCTGACTGTGGCCTCAGCTTTCCTTGTTCCATGTTCCTGGCATCTCCATCACGGTTAGACTTGACCTTCAAGTTTTATGCACTTCATTCTATCACTGATTGCCTGGCCTTCCAAGATTTCCTTTGAAGTCTGGGTGAATTCTCTAAGATCTTGTCCTCTGGCATTTTCCACACCTGAAAAGTCTACACCATGCAGTCAAAGTCTGTCAGACCAAGCAACAGACTCCAGTCTTTAGGATAAAAAGTCACATTGGCCTTTGAGTACTAGATAGTTAAGTATGGTCAGATAAACTCTGGGGAAATTCTAAGATGTTACTATGGGAGCAGGGTACCCCTAAAAGTATTCTCAAGGGAAAGTCAATTGAATTCATTCTTTCATAGTCTTGAGCCTGGGACGGGTGGTGTCTGGCTAATTCTTATGTCTTCAAAGCATTTTTCCTATTGTGTCACGTGAAGTACTTAGCTTATTTTTAATAGCCACATTTTTTTTGTTCTCTACCTTCATTTCTTTTTTCACAAAAGTTAACAAAATTTCTGAACATTTGCACTTGACTTTACCGATAATTCATTGTATACTTGGCTCAAAACAGACAGGAATACCTCAGCCATAGACTGAATCTGGCCTGCCTTGAAGCTCCTTTACCAACTAGTCTTTATTATACTTAATCTTCCAATCTCAGTAAACAAACAAAACTGCAGGCAACTTCATTGCAAAAAATCCTACCCAAAACCTTCTAAGCAGTCTTTCTTTCATTCTCTGTACCTGACTTTCCCCCTTGAAGGCTTTGTTGGTCAACTCAAAACTGGGAGTGCACTACTTTCTTCTTAAGCTACTTATCCATCATACCCTTCTTCTTTTTCTCCCTGGGCTCTCAACAATATTACTTCTGTATTTCCCACCCTGGTAAAAGAAGTGGCTTTGATTCCTCTTATCCCAACATAGAGTCAGCTTTATTAATTTTAGTTTTGCCATTACTTCTTAAATCCACTCAGACTCTTTACACCCATGACTACTGGAGATTGGGCATTATCTCCACCTGGGTTATTAACTAAAAGGTCTTCACTGCTCTGTCACCAATCTTGCCCTTCTAGTAAGTTTTCTACACTGCTACCCCAGGAATCTCTACAATGCAGAAATATGCATTCTGTTAAACAACTTAAGCACAATCTTCTACAGCCGGCTTTTGATGAACCCCTCCCCAACCACTCTCAGATCATTCCATCATGCAGAACTTTTCTATGTCCACTTATCAACCACAGAAGGAAAGGAACTAATATTAACTACAGGGCATTACACTGGACTGCCCTAAATAGTACTTTTTGTTGTTTCAGAGGCAGGGTCTTGCTAAACTCAAAAGCTTCCAGAGAAGCGGGGTTTGCAGGTGTGCCTCACGACATTCAGGGTTCCGAGAGAAGCTGCTTCAGCTAATTTAATCCTTATACCAACTACATTCTCTGCATGACACTATCTACATCTTACAAACAAACTTGGGCTCAGAGACATTAAATAATTCGCCCAAATAAAGAGTTACTCTTAATGCAATACTACAAGGAGCAGCAGATGCTCCTAAAAGAACTACAGAAAAAAGATAGTTGAAAACCTTCGAAGTACAGGTATGTGATGACAAGTTTACACTGTTGCCAAGTGAGCAGGTCAGAAAGGGCTAGCATTACATGGCCTTGACTTTTACTGATACTTCCAAAACTACACAAAACTTTCGTTTGAATCTTCATTAATTATTTTTAATTTTCCCCATTTTTGTAAATCCACTTAAGCACACCAGAACAGGAACCGGTATGTTGTAAATACAACCTATGTATTCAAAAAAATCAGTATTCTTTTTGTATAGCTATTGAGGACAGCATTTACTATTTTATGTTTCAGTACCGAAACTCAAGGCTTACAAAACTCACTTAAAATTTAAATTCTCTCCTTTAAACAAAGTGATATAAACTTCTATTCAAACAGCTGATTTGAAGCACATAAAAATTAAGTCAGGACTGACACAGTGGCTGTTTCATCCCCAGCACTACCAATTTTAAATAAAATCCTAGTAAAGGCTTTCAACAGACATTAGCCAAGCTCTATCTACAGTTCTTTAGGCCACCTCAAGATTTTAAAGTCAATGGCTCTGAGAGAAAAAACAAAAAATCCTCAAGACATGGAGATAGTATAAATACTTACAATGCAGTATTTTATTTCTTTCCAAGTTAGTAAATATCTTCAGAACTTAAGGAAATCCTAATTAAAGCAAATTTAGCATGTGGTTCCTCAACTCCAAAAAGTTATCTACCCCCAAATTAAAAAACAAAAACAAAAAACCATACATGTACAAACAGCGAAAAAGTAAAAAAAGTTTATAACTCAAATGATCACTGATCAGCAAGTGAATGATAAGCAAAATATAGGGCAGCTCTACTATTAAATATTACTAATAATTTTAAAACATAAAATACTAGGGACTGAAGAGATGGCTTAGTGGTTAGCAGCTCCTGTTCTCTTGAAGGGGACCTCAAGTTTGATTCCAAGCACCCACAGGACAGCTCACAATCACCTGTAACTCCAGTTCCAGGTGATCCAATGACCTTTTCTGGCCTCCAGGGGCACTGGAACATAAATAAATAAATACAGACAAAACACCCACACACAAAACACACTTTAAAAAAAATGAAGTACTGATACAACACATATGAACCCTAAAAACCTATCAATTAGGTGGATGGTAGTTAATTCCTTGTATTATGTGATGTCCAGAAGAAGCATCTCTAGACAGCAGATAAGACTAGTGGATACCTAGGTCAGGGGTGGGAATAACTAACTGCAAATAGGTACAGATATCTTTTAGGCTGTAAAAACATTCTAAATTAGATGTAGCCTTGGCTGCATAACTCTAACTTTCCTAGAGATAGTGTAATTACAAATTTAAACAAGTGTGTTTTAGGTATGTAAGACCTAAACAAAGGTATTAAGGGAACAGGGGGACTAGAGCGATGGCTCAGTGGTTAAGACACTGGCTACTCATTCATAGGACCTGGGTTTGGTTCTCAGCACCCAGATTGCGCTCATAACCATCCTTTACCTCGAATTTCAAGGGATCCAGTGCCCTCTTCTGTCACTCTTGGGCACCATACACACATAAAGGCAACACACACCTACACTAAAATAAAAATAAATCCTTAGGGGGGAAAAAAAGATCAAACTTAAACATGCTAGTTTTAAATCTTTATGAGTCATTTAGTTCATTCACAGGAATGAGAACATCTCCACAAGATGCCTAGAATTCTACATGCATTTGTGTAAGAGTCAATTTACTGAGCCCTGCAATCTAAAGCTTAACTTATCAGCAGAGGTGTTTATTTTGTCCCGCAACAATAGTAAACAGGCAAAAATACAATTTCAAAGATTTGCCCAAAATGCACCATTTATGTGATCTATAGAATTCATCACCCTACTAAAGACATGGATAATAATGGCAATACAAGTTCAGAAGGGAAAGAAGTCTTGTCTGGACACAATGATCAAGAAGGAAGGTTTCCAAACTGAATGCTTCCCATCTTTTAGCAAGGGTAACCAGCATCTCAACAGCAGAAGTACAAACAAAAGAACAGTGAAGGGGGGAGGGAATTATACAAAGTTGAGAGAAGAATGCATACAGAAATCCTCTGAGAGGCAGGGAGGGTACATTTGTGCTAAGTGTACATAAGGCCTGAATCTGCAGCTATGAGTAGACAAGAGGTTCATAAGTGTTATTACTTTGACAACTTTGTGAAGTTTACCCAAGAGAGGACACAAGCAGTGAAACTTTAACAATAGAACTGAGATAATGGCTCAATACCCACAAAAGCAATGAAAAACGGCCAAGACTTCTGAGTAAAAACAATGTAAAGCAAGAATCTGGGTAAACAGACTGACTGACTGGGTAAAAGGGGCACAAATAGGGAAAGAGAAGAGGATGACGACGGCTGCCTCAAATTTGTACTTGCAAACCTCCAACAATTCTCTTTCAATTCTAGGACAGGCAGTAACACACTAACATTCAAGGGACTGGAGAGAGGGTTCAATCATTAGGAGCATTTGGGGCTCCTGCAGAGGCCCAGAGTTGCCAACACCAATGTCAGGCATTTTACAACTACTTGTAACTCCAGATCTGACAATGTCTCTTCTGAATTTGGAGGGTACCTGTATGCAAAAATGTACACATACCTCTTTGCTTATATACACATAATTTGAAATAAAAATAAATCTTTAGAAAGTTCAACTTAGCTATAACTCACAGAATGTTCAATGATACAAGTTGGCTTTTTTCCCCCCTAAAAATAAAAGCATTGGCCCAGAAATGCACTTCTAGGAATCTCTCCCCCAAATAAAAAGGCCAAAATCATCAGAGGTTGTAAATTCAAGTTTAGTCACTGCAAAAGACTGACAATTAGTCAAAAAAAGAAAATCATTAACAGGAAGGAGACAAGAAGACCTAACTCTGATATGTCCACACCTTGGTGGTCTGTGCAATTATTCAAAGGGCTGAGGAGGGCATTTCCCAGCAGACATTAGCTGACTAAAGGAGACCTGTGTATAGGGAAGAGTAAATGCCAACATAGAGACATAAGAATATTTGTTTCTGGGAAGATAGAAATAAAGTAGCCACCTTCAGAGGAGCATGGGTACTGGCTGGGGAGCTAGGTGAACTAGCATAAGACTGGTGAAGAAGCGTGGTGGTTAAAATGCTTAAAGTCTGATGGCCTGAGTTTGGGAAGGAGAGAACTGACTCTTGAAAAGTTATCCTCTGACTTCCATATGAACATACCTACACCCTTTCACATTCATAAATAGATAAATTCAAGGACACTGTGAATGAAGAAAGAAAATGACATCTTCACTAACCTGTCTGAAATGTGACAATTCCCTGATTATGAATGAACAGCACTTTGCAGTGTTCTTCAGTAAGGAACTACAGGGAAGGTCAGGCAGTGGTGGTGCATGCCTTTAACGCCATCACCTAGAAGGCAGAGTTTGAGGGCAACCTGGTCTAGAGAGTGAGTTCCAGGACATCCATGGCTACACACAGAAACCCTGTCTGGAAAAACAAAAGAAAGAAAAGAGAGAAAGGGAGGGACTGAAGGAAGAAAAGGAAAGAATGTGCCAATGATTTTCTTTATTGTCCTATCACAGTTACTGCCGGTATCGTTTACACCCACCAATATTGGGATTATAGTACACTTCAAGAATCCACTCATTAGCTTTTATGTGGGAAGTGAATGTTAAGTCCCAGGTGGACAGTCTGTAACACTTGAACTATTCTCATGATCCACAAAAACAACCCAAATATTGGTCTGAAGAGATAACTCAGCAGTTGCGATCGTTGACTGTTCTTTTTGAGGACCTGGGATCCTTTCCCAGCACCCATAAAGAGGCTGACAACCATCTGAAACTCCAGTCCCAGGAGATCTAACATCCTCTTCACAACTCTTCGGGCACCAGGTACAATTGTAATACATGCATGCAAAACACTCAAACACATGAGTAAAATTTTAAAAATTAAATTAAAAATGTATTAAGAGCTATTTAAAAAAAAAAAAAAAGAATGGCTGGATGTGGTACACACCTTTAATTTCCAGCACTTGGGAAGCAGAGGATCTCTGTGAGTTTGAGACCAGCCTGGTCTACAAAGCAAGTCCAGGACAACCAGGGCTGTGTTATACAGAGAAACTCTGTCTCAAAAAAACTAATTAATTAAAATAAAAACATGTTCAGACCATAGCTTCTCATATAATCTCAACCAACTATGCCCTGTTTAGGCACTCATCTAACAATATACTGTAAACAGACATGGAGTTCAAAAATATGTTATTTCACAACAGTACTAGACAGGCTAAATGATCATTTAGACATCTGTAAGTGGGTTTCTGTGACTTTCTGTAGTACTAAACTGCACACTTGATTCAACAGTTCTCATGCTGCAAAACCTCAAAACCAAAGAAGCCTGAAACAATCTCATATGAGCAATAAATTACGTGAAGAATGGAGATAAATGGTCTTAATTTTACATGTTAACTTTGGGAAAAAAAAAAAACAAAATAAAAACACCCAAGTATACAGTTTTTAAAAATATAAAACTAGGCCAGTGAGATGGCTCAGTAGGTAAAAGTCCTTGTGCTGAGCCTGATGACCAACCTGGTGCTCTTATGGTAAAAGAGAGAACCAAGTCCTGAAAGTTGTCCACTGACCTCCATAGATGTGTCATGATGTGTATGCCTGGCCCCCACTCTCAATAAAAGTCAAAATAAATGTGTAAAAGAATAAAACATAAATCCGAAGCTCAAAGGAAACCACACCTCAAGAAATAAGCACAGAAATGTACAAGTGTACAATGCATGAGCCTGGACAATATATTCAAAGTGTACAAAAAAGAACAGAGATGATGACTGGCACTTACAATGTAAGCAGTGGGACATAGGATCTCCTATGTCACACTGGATATGTGTAAAGAGCCCAAGAGCAAAAAGGTTGAATACCTATAAGAAAAAAAAAAGAATCTATTTTGACTGTAGTAAGTGTCTAGAGATTGATGACTTTAAAAAATGTTGCTCCAGATGAATGGCCAGTGGTTGAGTGCTATGTACACAGGCCCTGGGTTCAATCACCCAGTACTCATGGGGTAGGCAGAGGGCTCTACTAGAGTGGGAAGCAAGAAGCCAGTGGGTAGCCCAGTGGAAATGGTGCACAGCCCACTGAAAACAATTCTGAGAAGAGGATGGTGGATTCCAGTTGCTGATAGAAACAGATAATGCTTTTCCAAGACCACTGTCACTGCAGAGTCCCTACAATACCTAAGATGTGTTATTCCCACTCCTCATTACAATATGGCACTAGAATGAGATTTGAGTTTTAAGTTCTGAAGCTAGAATGCAAGTATAACTTACAAATAAATGAATAGCTATGATATCTATCATGCCTCAATTACCAAAAATACCACATACCTTATTCAAAACATCAATTTTTCTGTATGTCTCATAGCTGAATTTATGTGACCATGAATTCACAATCTGATACAAAACAGATCATACTCTGCTATAGCATGCTTATGTTTCTGCTTTCCACTCCCTTAAACCAAGTTCTTTTGGCAACTTCAACACTGTGACCCCCAACACAGCTCACCACCAGATGGCATTGTATAAACACACCAATTGCTGAGATGAGATAAACACAGCAAAACCTAAGTGTGACTAGCAGATTCACCTATAAGTCAACAACAGTTGGGTCCTTCCATACTGACAATTCTAATTGCATTCAGTCATTCATGTTAAAGTAATCCTTAAAAACCAAGCACAGGGTGTAGGAAGGATGAGGGGCATTGTTCAAGGGATTCAGTTTCTGTTATACCAGATGAATAAGCTCTGGAAAGCTACTGTATAGCATAGTGACTGTAGTTAATAACATACTGGATACTGGATACACGCTGAAAAATACAGAAAAAAAGAGAAGTGCTAAGAGGAAATCCTGAAAGTTCTTATAACAGGATAAACATGTAAGGTTACTGAATTAGTTATAACTTGATTTTATAATTTAACCATATTTAGGGGATTTGAAGTATAATATCTTAGCAGTAAGGGCTCTAGTCTGCATACACGAGGCTCTGGATCCCAACTCTACTACTACAAAACAAAGAAGTTATCATGCTGTATGTCATAAATATAAACAAGCTCACCTTAAGAAGGTATGAGAGGGAAATTAAACATGAAATTGACATTGACATAAAGATTAAATAAGACCCTGTAGGTAGAAACAAAACAACAACAAAACCAGCTTGGAAATAGTAGGAACTCTCCTGGCAATGATTGTGTTCTGCCTCCTTAAAAACTAGAGTGGTAGGTGAATTCCTTAGAATACGTGAGTTTCTAATTCATATGCATTTACTAGAAATTGCTTACAATCCATTAAACGTAAGGGCAATCCTAGGATGAACTTACTCATATAGTATTTTGTAAAACTTTCCTTAAAAAGAAAACTAGACGTTCATTGTTGATTTATTTCATTTGTGAAACACTTGTATTCTATAAGACAGAAAACATTAGCGAACAAAAGACACTAATATGAAATAACATTCTTAATTCAAAATTAGGCTTTCTTAATAATTATTGCTATTTGGGTTATTGGTTTTGTTAAGTATGTTTTATATTTATACCTGTTGTTATATGGAAAATGTACAGTTACCTTTTTCTATTGCTGATATCAAATACCAAGAAGGCTGGCTTTACTTTGAATCATTTTAACAGTACAGTCCATCATGAAGGGGAAGGCATGACAGCAGGAGTCTGAGGTAGCTGAGCACACTGCATCCATAGTCAGTATGCAGAGGCAGACTGAAGTCTATGCTCAGCTAGCTTGCTCCGTTTAATTGAGCTCAGGATTCTAGTTGATGTAATGGTCCTGCCCTTCCCAACTTACTTAGACAGTAACTCATAGATATGACCAGAGATTTGTTTCCATGGTACTCTAAATCCCATCAACCTATGAGTTAACCATCACGTGTATATATAATGAGTATCTGTATACAGAAAATCTCACTCCCTTAGAGATTTCACAAAAGCAAAACCACTGATCCACAGGTCCATGGTTCTATGGCTGGAGTTGTTGCTTGTTTGACAGTTTGATTTTCAGCCCTTAACAGTACCCTAGCACAATACAAATGTTCTAGGAATACAGGTTAGTTAAGTACTCTAAATATTATGAGGACACATTTGACTCTGAGGATACTTTGCAGAGGATCACAGTTTAGTTCTTGGCACCTATGTTGTCTCACAACCATCTAAAACTCCAGTTTCAGGGGATCCAACACTTTCTTCTGGCCACAGCAACCTAGCACACACGTGATACACACATATATACGTGGGCAAACACTCATACACAGAAATTTTTTTAAATCACTTAAAGACTTAAGAGAAATACAGTTATTCAAATAAGCTGTATATACTCTAGAAACTGGTGGCATTAGAAAGTCTTGGAGGAGGACAAAACCAAGTAAATTCTGTGTTTTGAGTCTCACAGCTCCATGCTCTGCTCTCACCACTCTCCAGAAGCAAGCAGAGCTCTGAAAGCATTTTTACAAAATGAAGGCAGCAGTCTTTTCATCGTTTTTTGTTGATCTTCTGATTGTAGAATATAGTTACATAATCATTCTCTCACAGACACTTTCTCAACTACGAAAAAAATCTCAGACAGCATAAAGTATGGAATTTGCTCATAGGAACATCTAGCAATTAGTAAATAATTTTGGTTCTCTTAGAACTGGTACCAGGATTATTAGAGACTATCTCTATTAAAGCCTAAATATCTACAAAGCATTAAAAGTATTAAAATTACTCAACTCATACTGAAGTTTAGCTCAGCCATCCTCTAGTCTTCCTATTTTAATTACTATTATTCCAACAGAGTATCATGAGCATTTAGAAAACTTGAAAATTTGTGAAGAAACATGAGCACATTGAGACCCTAAAGATAACATATAGTACTGATCTATCTGTCAAAATCTAGTTTTAAAAATTTTTATTATAGTTACGTACTTGTGGGCGGGGTAAAGAAACCTTGTGTCAGAGAGAGAGAGAAAGAATGAGAATGTGTGTGTTGTATGTAAGTCAGAAGGACAACCTACAGGAATTGGTTCTTTCCTTCCACCATGTGTGTTCAACCTCAGGTGGTCAGGCTTGGTTGCAAGCACTTTTTACCTGCGCCAAACTATCTCATCAGCCCCCAAATAGCCTAGTTTTAACTGCTAAAGAACTAAATTTCAATTTTCAATTTCAGGGCAATACTTTCCCTCAATAATCTAGTTAAATCAAATTTCTCCAGTAATATAGATTGGTGATCTTATATATTTTATTGCTAAGCATTTTTCTTTAAAAAATAAGGAGAAATGGAATTATATTTCCATATTTCCTGTGGTCTTCCTGCCTTGGCTTGCTGAGTAGCCGAGGTTATAGATCTTCACACCAGACCCAACCTGGAGTTCTACCAAGTTTGATTTGAAGACAATTTACTCCAAGAGGTTAAGTTGTGCACCCTAACCCCTTTCTGGTGAGCTACTCAGAGTAATTCTGGAAGCACCCAAGAGTTCATAGTAGGTTTGATGTTACCTCTTACTGTCACCGTTGTTCTGGGCATGTGGTCAATGAAAATTTTAAAAAAGGCGTCATGTCCTTGTGTGTGTGTGTAAGCTAGAAGCCAACCTTAGGTGCCTCTCAGATGCCACCAACCCGCTTTGGGTTTTGTTTTGTTTTGTTTTTGACACAGGGTCTTCCACATCCTACAATATCAACTTCCCCTTAGAAGATGGTTTTCAAACAGACTAGTCTCTGGCATTTTGTATATGCTGCAGATTTTTTTTCTTGAACTGCCTGCTCCCAATCAAGATTCATGGCTTTCTTTTCAATTACAAAATCTTTACAACTTGCAAAACTTGCTTTTATCTGTCATATATAAGAGTGGTAACTAGGGTTTCCAGCCTTTGTCTTCATAACTGGACCAGGCTGACCTCACATCCTGGGCTCCAATGATCCTCCCACCTTAAGCCCTCCAGAAGCTGGGATGGCAGTTACTGTTGAGGGGCAGGAGAAACACACTAGCTGCTCATATGTAGTAACTCATGTTTTGGCCCTAGATTCAATCCCCAGTACCAAAAACCAAACTAAAGAACCCTGACGTCTATATTGTAAATAAGCATAAAGAATACCTGCCACATGAAGGTATGTTCTTCCAGCAGTTTTAGCTAGTGTTACACTGAGCCACACACTATCTTTACTGCTGCACTCTAGTGTAGGGGCCTCAAAAACAACCACGCTGATGACCGAGACTAAGGACACAGACCTACAATTTCAGCTACTAAGGAGGCCAGGGAGACTGTCCCAAATTCCAGGCTTCACTTACTTGAGTATTGCTCAAGAATGGCTTTCCAAGCTTATATTTAAGTAGCTTATTTAAAAAACAAACATTATTCGTGTTTCCAGGTGAAAATATACTCATTTTTGTAAAGGTAAAAACATTAAAACTACAAAAACCCAGATTTTTCTCATAGTTTTTTAGCAGCACTGAGATTAGACACAAAGGCTGGTGAGAGAGCTCAGTAGATGAAGGCATTTGCCTCATGACCTTAGATTTTCAAGTCCACATGGTAGAAGGAGAAAACCAACTAAGGAGAAAACCAACTCCTCAAAGTTGCCCTCTGATTTTTGCATGTGTGCTATGCCCTTGTGCACAAACACAAGGAAATCTTTTTTTTTTTAATTCTGAAAAAGCAGTTAACAAGTAGAATGAGTCTATTCATTATAAAACATTAGAATCAAAACAAACACATCAAAACTTTGGAATAGCCAAAGTGATCCCATACATTAAAAACAAAAGGACTGGAAGATGGCTCAGCAGTTAAGAGCACTTGTTACTCTTCCAGAGGGCCCAAGTTCGGTTCCCAGCACCTACATGGTGGCTCACAAACAGCTGTTAACTCCAGTTCCAGGGGATGTGACACCCTCTCCTGTCCTCTAACACCAAGCATGTAGGTAGTACACATATACTGTCTTAGTCACTGTTCTATTGTGAAAAGACACCATGACCAAGGCAACTCTTATAAAGCATTTAGCTGGGGGCTTGCTTAATGTCAGAGGTATTATCATAATGGCAGGGAGCATGGCATGGCGTTGGAGTGCTGAGAGCTACATCTGGTAGCAGAAAGCCACCTACAGTGGTCTTTTTTAAAACTTCTCCTTTATTTGGGATGTTTAGGTCTCTACCTGCCTTCCAACAACCCCTCAACCTTGAGTAGGAGAGAGAAAAGGTTAATGGGTAGAGGGGGCCCAGACCTCTTTACTTCTCCTGGCTGGTTAGAATCATGGGGTTCTTTTAGGGGTCTATCCCAATCTCTGTCAACCTCAGAAGCAGCTAGCAGTCTCGTCTATGACACACTGCTGCACCCCAAAGCATTTCCCTTGGTCTGTCTGCTCCAAACTGCCACACTGCCTCTGGTCTCTCTAAAGTGCTCCACACCACATGCCAACACTGAATGACGCACTGAACTCCACTGAACACCTCCCTGTCTCTTTCTTGGCCTCATACTGAGTCCTAGACGACGCCCCTCTGCATGCTGCACGTGGATGGCCATTACCGGCTGGCAAAGGTCACTCTGAACGTGACAATTCACGAGTGTGGGCAAACTATAGCCCAACTAAAATTCCATACTTGGGGTTAAAACAAAAGCATATTTACATAACACACAAACCAAAACTTCCACTAAACATCCTGATCTACTAAGGGTTATGTGTATTTGGGGAGGAGGCACCTAGACTTCTGAAACCTCAAAGCCCACTCCCTGTACAGGCACACTTCCTCCAACAAAGCTGTAACTTCCAATCCTTTTCAAATAGTGCCACACCCTGGCGACTAAGCATTCAAATACATGATACTACGGGGGTCATTCTTATTCAAACTACCACACAGACAAGACACTCATATACATTTACAAAAAAACAAAAAGCAAACAAAAAAATCTCTGTACGAGGCAAGGTCAATTATACCCAAGACATATACAAAAATACCACTGACGTGCTAACAGATAAAATTCCTCCACCAGCTGTCAGTTTTCAACATCCCTTCACCCTCGCTTCTTTCTGTATCCTTTGGGGGCCTGGTA
Source organism: Pachyuromys duprasi (assembly GCA_028658305.1). Classification (NCBI taxonomy): domain Eukaryota; kingdom Metazoa; phylum Chordata; class Mammalia; order Rodentia; family Muridae; genus Pachyuromys; species Pachyuromys duprasi. The sequence continues at coordinate 143,039 of CM053763.1, forward strand.
GCAGTGACCTACCTCTCTCTACATAATTTTCTGAGGTGGTCTTTCATCACATACCAAATAGGAAGCACTTAAGCTGAACTTCAGTAACTATATGATAATTAGCATCATACAGTTCTGTGACACATGTCAAAAATCTAGTTTCAAACAGGAGAGTGAAGATGGACTTCTTCCAATAAATGGAATTTGTAAGAAGGAGAAAACTGAGGGACAGCTGCCAGTAAGTCAAAAAGCATGTATTCAGCAACCCTTTGGCATGAACTTAGTGCTGAACACCAGTGTTCCTGTAACATTAACCTGTGTTTTACTTAATCCTTAAGATGGAGAAGTCCACCACTCTATACTGTCTTCCATCTTTCCCAAACCTGACCTCTGAACCCACTCCTAGAATTCTACATGGGACTGAGGAGTCCATTCCACAGCTTATCAAGCTCATGTTCATTCAAGATCCCAAACCTTTCCTTCTGGTCTGATCTGAGAAGGCCTCTTCTCAACCCCCCAAAATGAAGGTCTAAGTTCTCTTGCTTTTCTCCACTTTGTGAGTTTAAGATGCATATCAGGCACAGCTAACTATTTTAGTGAGTATATAATTAGTGTATTCTGTGTAGCAGAGACATTTCCCCCTTGATGTCTGGTGGCAGTTTCTGTGCATTTTATGCACACATTTCTGTGTACCTATCTTCTACTAATTCCCACAGTATTTCTAATTTAGAGGATCTTTCACAGACACCTGATTTAAAAAAAAGCTTTCAGTTTTCCAAGCTATTTTTGGTAAGTTTTATTACTATACATGAAGGCATTATAGTTTAAACATTCAACTTAAAAATGTACCTCCTATTATTAGGAGTTATGAACTAAGCAAAACAGGATGGGAAGTTCAATAATCACTAAGAAAAGGAAAAGTCAGCTGCCCAGATGGCTTAACAGGGAAAGGTACCACCTGCCTCAAGGTCTGGTAACCTGAATTTGATCCCAAGAACACACATGGTAGAAGAAAACTGAGTGCTACAAGTTTGTCCTCTGACCTCCACAACTGTGTGATAGTATGGTATGCCTGTGTACACATGTGTACACACACACTTTTTAGAGGAAAAGAAAGGAAACTTCCACTATGAAGGCCATTTTAAATAAACAATAAAATATCAAAACATTGTGCTTCATGAGATTAAGACAGTTTAATGGCAGGGATCTGAAGTATGTGAAGGAATACATATACAAAAATGAATGAAAAAAACAGACTAAGGAGAATCTGACTATTGGAATCGTGCTACCAACTCAGACATTGAACCCTATCCATTACCACATGGAAAGGAGGGGCAGGTAAATCAAATATCAGGTAACTCTGTACTGAATAAGCAGCAGTCTTCCTTGGCAGTGATTCTCCTATTACTATTTTCTAAGGATTTATGCTTTTGAAAATTATCTGAGCTGAGAATGTAGCTCACTGCTGGAGGACTTGCCTAGCATACAAAGAGTCTGAGGCTCCCCTGAGTTCCATCCCCAGCAGCGTGGCCCAAAAACATTTCCAAAGAACCAATCCACCATATTGTATTTTCAGTTGTCTATCTATAAATACATGTGCAGTATAGAAAAACTGGCTAGCTATATATATATATATACACCAAATGACTTCTTAAAGATAATCACTACTAACATGTAGTTATTTTTCAAACATGCATACATTCACATGTTAAAAATGTTTTATACATATTAATCTTTAGTATCTTTAGACTTTTAATATTCAATACAGATTACAGAAATGCAGATTTATCTAAACAATGCTGAAACAGTCTTCTGTAATAGGCCCAAACTTGAATGTACAATAATGCATTACATCATATATGATATAGGGAGAAAAATCAGTAATATATTAATCACTTTTTTAATTGTTAACAAAATCCTTAAAAGCAAGATAGCTATTTCAAATTATACATCATTTTGAAAGTTTTTATTACACATTTGCTCTTGGAAAAATTACATTTAGTTGGGGCTGAAGAGATGGCTCAGCATTTAAGAGTATTTCCTGAGGACCCAGGTTTAGTTCCCATCACCAACGTGGTGGCCTGTAACGCCAGTTACAGGGATCAGATGGTCTCTTCCAGCCTCTGTGGTCATCAGGTCTCCGAGCACCAGGTTCACATATGGTATACATATATGTGCATGTAAACACCCACACACACAAAATAAAATCTTTTAAAAAATTATGTTTACTTATATTCTTTCTAGCAATGAGTAGGCAATATTTCTCCATCTTCAACAAAAACAGCTTATTTTAAAACATTACAGATTTCCACTTCTGGGAATACTGCTAGCGAAGCTGAAGATTTTTTCATGTTTCCTACTTCAGTTCGCCCACTTTGATAGTATAAAAACCAAATTTTCTTATAAAAACATTTTCTTAGCAGCCCCTGTGGTGACACATGCCCATAATCCCAGCACTCAGGGAGGCAGAAGCAGGAGGATTTTAGCCAGCCTGGTCTACAAAGCAAGTCTAGGATAGCTAAGGCTACACAGAGAAATCCTGTCTCAAAAAACCAAAGAATTTTTTTTCCTTAGTTTGTCATTTGCCTTTTATTCTGTTTAAAAGAAAGATTTTATCATAAGGAAGTTTTCTAATTCTGAAGTAATTGGTGCATCTTCTTTAAAATCTATGTTTATTTTTTCCTTAAGTTTTTCCACACAGACTTGAAACTGTTTTGTTTTGGTTTTTTTTTTTTTTTTTGCACACAAGTTCACCTAAAATCACTACCATTTGACAACTTAATTTACTTATACCAGTGCATACTTTATACATACTTAAGCTGGCATTGTTTTCTAAAGTATTTTCTGATACAGGCCTTTTAAAATTTTGGCATATTAAATCATTTTAAGAATTTTTCCAAGGCCAATGAGTCATAACATCATCTCCAATTTAACAATAGCCCCAAAGTTCTAAAACTGTTCATGCCTACACCATCATTGTCTAAGTGCTCTCCAGTGTCTTCTGAAGGACCAGGAAGAATAAACTCATTCTTGGGAGCCAACCATATAGTTACATATAATGCATTCTGTTGTAATGATAGGACATCAATCCTTAAAGGCGCTTTCACTTTAGTCTCTGCTAATCTTCCTTCTTCATTTACATCACACTTTTAGGGTGAGCCCTTGGTTAAAAGTTCAAGCTCTGGGATCACCATTTTGCTCTAACCTCCTACCGGGGGCTTTACTGACTTCATAGCCTTGACGGAACCTACACAAAGTCCAAGACCTGTCTATTTTCTACAAGGAGGTAAATACGTCAGTATTTACACCTCAGAAGGCTTTGTACAGATTTGAAGCAGGACGATGGACACGAATGTGGACATGAGCACTGTGCTAGGTACTAGGGTCAGATTTGCTCCACCCTGCCCCAAGGGTAAAGGTCAGTCTAGTAGAAGAAACCATATCATCAGAAGGTTAAGCACTGAGATAGTCCATAAGAAGTCATGAAGACCAAGGAAAAGGTCCTGAGATAGAGATGCCTGAGCTGTCAAGTGGTTAGAAGAAAATAAGGAGACATGATATTAACCCAGAACAGAATAGAAATGCAATCAAACTGAAGCATGAGTAGAAGCCAGAGAGCGGAATCTTTCTTCTGTCTAGTTTTTCCACAAGAAAAATTAAATACTATCAAACTTGGGCTTTTTGTAACTCCGGTGGTAAAACATGAATGGTATATTATGTTCAATAAGGCAATTCTCCAATGTCTCACTGCCTGTGTTTGAAAGTTATGACATTCCCAGGTAATCCACATACTTTAAGGACTTAAAGAGAATTTAGATGGTATCACTTAAAAACCACCTTAGGAGCTTGCTGCCAAGTCTAAAGAACTGAGTTTAATCCCTGGGACCTACAACAGACTACTTAAGTTTGTCTTCTAACTTCTAGGTGGGTGCTGTGATGTACATGCCAGCGTGCATGCATACACACTTTTTTTAAAGATGAATTTAAAACAGTCTCTTAAAATAATGGTTAACAGCTTTTTCTCCAGACTTACCTAAGAGATAATTTCAAAATGAAACCACTGATCTTCAAAGACAACTTATCCCATGATTTCACTGGTAAGGGTAGAAAGACTGTGCTTTCGGATGTTTGGAATGCTCAAACTGCAAGGAATTCATGACTTTCAGGGGCACTAACAAGTTAAATCTGACGAATGCCAAGTAACTATTGCTTGATTTAAAGTTTGTTCATCTTAACTTAATTTTCCATGCTGAGAGCCAGGTGTGGTGGTGCACGCTTGTAATCCCAGCACTTAAGAGAGACAGAGGCAGGCGGATCTCTGTGAGTTCAAGGCCAGCCTGGTGTACAAAGAGAGTCCAGGGCAGCCAAGGCTATACAGAGAAACCCTGTCTCAAAAAAAAAAAAAAAAAAAACCACAAAAATATATAATATATAATTTTCCATGCTGAAATGAAGGTGTGCTATCCTCCCACAGAAACTTTTGGTACAATGGGGCTAGCCCATCTTCCTAGTAGGGAACCACCTTAAACACTAACCTGCTTTACTTCAAAGGCAAAGGAGTAAACAATCTTGTTTCAAAAAGAAAACAAAACTAACACAAAAAGTCTAAATACGGAGTCTAAACTAGAATTACTAATTTTACAAACTTCATTTCCACAACTAAAGAAACCCTCAACATTTTTTCCCTAGGACACAGTAACTAGTTATGGGGTGGAGGGAGAGACACAAGGTGACAACCTGCACTCCAGGGTGTATGCAGCACAGTAATAAACTTGCACTCTTAACAAGCTCAACAGCAGCACTGACTGTTTTCTGCAGCCAAAATTAGGTGGAGCAGTAAAACCCCAAAATTAATTTAGAGTTAGTCTAAAACTTCACTCAAGGTACCATCAAGATCACGTTCTACGTTATTATCTGCGGGATACAAAGTAAAGGACTTACTCCCTGTCTTCAATGATTTCATAGTCAGATATAAGGGAACTAAGCCTGCACTGACAAAATTAAGTAGAGCAAGAAGGTGGAGTTCCCTAGAACAACAGAGTCTATGTAGTATCTAAAAGACACCTGGCCAAATTAGCTCACACTTCAGATGTGACATACTAGGAATTTGGGCTACACCTACCAGGACCTGGCCATAAGGCTCAGAAAAAAATACCTTGCAAGCTGATGAAACATCCTAGCATATCTACAGCTGGCTTTTTGGCAAAAGAGTTTTTGAAGACGATGCCAAGGGGGGAGGGGAAGGGAAAGGTTAACATTTTTAGAAAGTACTTCAGCCTTTCCTCCCTGGCTTAGTAAGTGTTCCCCCAAAACCTCCAAAAATGGGCATAATAAAAGATAAAGCAAGCCAGTCTTGAGTTTGCATACTCAGAATTTAAAATGAGATATCTTTTTCAACTTACTATGGGATGCAACAAATACAAGTTTCAGGGGGGAAAAATTCTAACATCTTGAAACCTTTCCAAACAAAGAAAAACCTCATATCCCGATTTTCCTAAACTACACTCTCTTTTTCGGTGTGTTAGGTTTAGGTCCTAGAACAAAAGAACTTAGTTCCTCTCTGTCACCCCAGTGCCTTTCTAAAGCAGTAATCATTTACTCCGTTCTTAGCTTTTGGCTGTATTAATGCTACTCTAGCAAAGAGCAAGTACACACAGAACAACCAAAACCACTTGAACAACTTGACTGCATTTCTGTATGCGTGCCCCTACACAAACCCCCAACGACTGCGAGCCAACTACAAGCACCAACAGTGACCTCGTCAGAAAGGGGAATCCTCTTTTTGGCAGACCTGGCTCCCTTAACTTGAGAGATTAGGCTCAAGGAACGAGGGTGTAAGCGTCCCTGGCTTTCTCAATTATCTCCAGGGTCATCACAGTGCACAGGTGACAGGAAGAAGGGGCTTCCAGGGCCACGCGGGACTTAAGAAGAGAGGCGCGCGAGCCCCGACTCGGTGCCCCTGGCCCGGCTCCCGGTTACCTTTGGGGTCAGAGCGCGCGTTCCCGCCGGGCCCGGGGGCGCGCCGAGGTCGCCGCGCTGGGCCCAGGCCGGCTGAAGAGAGCTGGCGGATACCCCGGGCTCCGTGCGTTTGGAAAAGCACACCGCATGCCCCCCGCGCCTGGCCGGCCACGCACCCCGAGAGAATGGAGCCCGGGGCCCCGCTGTTACCCAATAATCATGCCCCGCACCGTCGCAACAATGCGTGCCCCGGGCTCCCCGAGAGCACGAGTCCCGCGGCCCGGAGCCGCGCCGGCCGAGCGGAACCCGCAGGGCCGAGGGGAAGGGAGGGGTGGCGCGCGAGGCGCGGAGGCCGGCGCCACAGGCCGCGGCGAGGCCGGCTTTTCCCAGTGCGTAGCCCGGGCCTGGCCCCGCGACTCCCGGCCCAGGCCGAGCCCGGCCGGCGCGGTGACTCAGGCCGGGCCTGCCGGCTCCGCTCCGCCCTCGGCGTCCTACGCCCACGACTCCTCCGGCCCGGCCGCCATTCCGCCGAGCAGCGGCGCGGCGCCTCAGGCCTCGCCGGCAGCCCGGGCTCGGGCGCCGCGGCCCGAGTCACCGCGAAGCCGCGGCTCGGCCGGGGCCTGCGCCGCCTCCCGCCGCCGCGGGCCCGAGCCGCTACTCACCCGCATCTCCGGGCGCCCCCCGACGCTCGGGCGACGGCGTGGAGTGCTCGCGGGGCCCGCCGAGGTCTGGCCGCGTCCCTCAGCGCCCGGGCTGCCCCGCCTGGAGCTGCGTGCGACACGGCGCCCGCTCCTCCTCCTCCTCCCCTGCCCGCCTGCCGGCCCTCCTCCTCCCGCCGCCGCCGCCGCCGCCGCCGCCTGCACCACGCAACCTCCGCCCTCTCGCCGTCCCTCCGCCGCTCCCCGCCCTCCCGGCTTCACCGGCTCTGGCGACCGCGGGGCGAAGCCGTGGGGGAGGGAGGGAGGGCCGGAACGCATCGCCATCCGCCATCCGGGGCGGGGGAGCCGAGAAACCGTCGCCGCCATCGCCCGGCCGGCGGCGGGCGGGAGGGGCACCGAAACCGCCCTCCCGCAGGCCCTCCGCGGCCGGCTCCCGCTCCGCGCCGGCGTGTCTACCTGCGAGCCATGGCCTCTGCTTCCCAAACGCCGAGCGGGGAGCTGTGCCGGATCCTCCGCCAGGTTTTCCCGCCGCCCTCGCGTCGGGGCGGCCTCTCCGGTCCCGGCTTCCCGCCACTTCGGACCTCTCGTGGGGGCTGAGCCGAGGTTGGGGGGCTCCGGCCTCTGAGGAGACTTCCGGAAGCGGCCGTGGGAGCGGGGCCTCGGCCTCCCCTGCCCATGTCCTGCGCGCACGTCCCGGGGCTGACGTGGCCCCCCGACTGCACCGGGCCGGGTGTCTCGGGTCCCGGAGTTGCGGGCGGCGGTGGTCTTCCCCCAGATCGGCGCAGACTCCAGAGAAACGTGCGGCCGCCTCTCCGACCCCCTTCCTACCTGCAGGCCGTGGAGATCCCCCTGCCGAAAGCTCCCGCTTGCCCGCATGCCCACGTGTTGTGTGTCTCCCTGTTCGACACTTTTCTCCGGAGCAGGCTCCCCTCCCTCTTTAGTTCCTTTTCTCTGTTAGTCTCTGGAAGGTTCAGTCCTGGAGACTTGGAGTTGGCGATTCCAGCCTGTGATGGCATGAAATAGTACTGATTTTACATCTAGGGGGAAAAGGAAAAAAAAAAAAAAAGATTCTCCCTCGTGGGAAGTCAGCTGCCATCGTCTTGTGTTTGTAATACTCAATTTTAAACTTGGCAGCATCCCTAGCCACAGGTCAGAGGCTGGAGGAAGAGTGGGTTTACCCTCCATCTAGTTGTTAGAGGCAGCTGTTTTGATATCCTGGCTTAGATCTGCCATTAAATTCCTTGACCTAGCAAGGAAAGATTTTCAGTTAGCACATCATCTGGACAAAAGATGTATTTGCTGTAACTTCCTGTTTTCACCAAACTAGAACACAGAGATTCTGATGCACCGCTTCAGATGAGGAATCCTCAGCAGTTGTGACAGTCCCAAGTCCACAGCTTGAGTCACCTTCCTCTCATAAAGACCTTCCCTCTGCTGGGTAGTCCAGAGGCTCGCAGCCTGTGAGGCGCAACACCTTTGACAGACTGCTTTCTCCACAAATATTTGCATTATGATTCATAACAGTAGCAAAATTGCAGTTATGAAGAACACAAAAATAATTTTTTGGTTGGGGTCACCACAACAAACTATTAAAGGGTCGCAGCATTAGGAACGTTGAGACCCACTGGTTAATCCCTTCTATTGAACTGTAGCTTTTTATCAACATCTGTTAAGTATTTTAGAAGTGTTTGTATATGTACATCCCAAATTATGTTATCCTTACATTTGTCTAGGAAAAGGATTTTTTGATTTCTTGTTTTATATCTTAACACCTCAACTCAGTCAAAAGAAATTTAGATATCTTTAGTAACTTTTTTGTAGACACATGGTAGGGGTGGAGGTAAAAAAAAAAAAAAAGGAAGGTTTGTCCCTTATGTATGTTGGCTTTTGTTTTAAACTGCATTCCTTTTCTGTGATTTTCCACCTCTGTGGGTTGTGTGTGTCAAGTTTGAGGGTTTTCTCCAACCCGTTTTGCCTTAAGTACAAGTTAGACTAGTCTATCTGAACCCACCACCCTATTCTCACTGTCTCCATTCCTTGTTTTAAAGAGTCTCTTATCTACTGTCAATACTATCATCTTCATTGGCTGGACTTTGCAACTAGATGGCATCTAGTCTGAGCAGATAACCCTACCTAACAGGACAAAGATATAATAGTAAACTTTCCCTCTCAAAACACCCTTCATCTTCTCTGTCTCAGTAAAACTGATATCTTTCTGGATGAGCCAGTTTGGAAAGATAGTGGCACCAGAATCAAAGGTCAAATCTATCTCAAAAGCCAAAGTCAATGAGATTAAAATATAGCTTCATGAATCAACAAAGGTTCGTTTTAGCTGTTTAAATACCTCATTGCCAGTGTCCCCTGTGTGCCTTCTGATGTGCCTTGTGAACAAGGATTATTTGCCAGTTCTTTGAGCATTTTGCTGGAGGAACACTGAAGCCTCCCCGCAGTATGTTTACTACTTGGAAGAGCACTGGGTCGCTTGAACAGCCATAGGAACTCTTATTTCTAAGACTTGGGTAAGGAACTAGCTATCTTTGGAAAGTAAGTGAATTTCACAGGTTGCTTCCTGAACTGACTTGGCTTCAGAATTACCCTGAGATATAATTATTGAAGCAGAAGGTGTGGCTGAGACTTGGAGACCATTCTAGGCTATATCAGTGAGACCCTACCTCCCAAAAGTAAAAGAAATGCAGAAAAGGAAAAGATTCAAAACATCAGTTTGTCCAAGTTTGGATTTTGTGTATTGCCAGTCCTAGGCCTCTTGTTTTCAGACCCAGAAAAATGCTGCCGTAAAATAGTTATTTTGAAATCTGCCACTTCAGGGAAGGCAGCTAATTGTCTTAGCATTGTTAGACTGGATTCATGAAATTTCATTTTCAAGTGATTCAGCCTAGTCTCTATCAGAAAGTATTCTGAGTTTCAGAACAGTGTTCTAAAATCCCTTCATTCAGGACACTATGACCCTCTGTACTTCAATCACTGCTATGTCCATATTTAACTTAGATGCCATTCTCCTGTGGTTTTCATGTATCTGGTTCATTGGAATAGTAATCATCTTCATTCAGAGTCTACTGGTGAGCGTTAATCTTTTGTGTGTGTGTAGCGTTAATCTTACCCAACAAACAAGCCAACAAAAAACAACCCTCATGGAAAGGTGTGAAGTAATGTTTGATCAGGTATCAAGGCACTGTCATGAAAGAGTAGTCACCATAAGGACTGAGCAGAATGCCCTGGGCATAACACAGCAAACAGAACTTGAATACTCTGTAAAAGAGGGGCTGTGGGGATAATTCAATTGATCTTGCACTTTCCTAATATGCATGAAATCCTGGTTAGATCCTGCATGGTATCCCACTCCTATAATCCTAGTACTCAGGAGATGGAGGCAGGAGGATCAGAAGTTCAAAATCATCCTGGGCTAGAGGTTGTGGCCAGTCTGGGCTTCATGAGACCCTGCCACCAAAAACAAAACAACCCAACAGCAAAAATAAGTATATACCCAGAGCCTCAAAGCGCAGATTGTTTTTTGCCTTCTAGTGACTCAGTTTTACTGAGTTTAACAGTGTCTCTTCCATATGTGATGTGATATAATCAGTTGCAACTTATTTTTTGATATTATTTATACAGTAGTCTGCCTGCATGTGGGCTTGCACACCAGAAGAGGGCACCAGATCTCACTATAGATGGTTATGAGCCACCATGTGGTTGCTGGGAATTGAACCCAGGACCTCTGGAAGACCAGTGCTCATAATCTCTTAACCTCTCTCCAGCCCCAACTTCTTATTCTTATGCCAAACTCCTGCACTTCTGTGATTCCTCTAGCTGATGAGATTTGCTTCCTTTGGTTCTCTTCCACCTCCTTAATCTCAGTTCCTTATCATTGTTTCATAGTCTATCCCCATATCATGTGACCTTGTTGGTATCAATTGTCTATACTGACCTGTCACCTCCAATTCTGTCCTAAATGTACACATGTAGGACTTGTGGTACTTGGATTTTGTACAGTTTAGAGGTTGGCTTCTCTCTAATAAAATGTCCATACTTAAATGGCTAGCAATCACTTATTTATTCATGAAAACTTAATAGGTAAAGCACATAAGACTCAAATTATATTTCTAGCTCAGGCAAAACAGTTCACCTAAACATGCCCTATCGGATGCCTAGAGTATTGCAGTGTTCCATCCTCAGGAAGAGAAAGTTAGGGTGGGGTCACGCATCGTGGTACAAGCCTGTAATCCTAACACTTGGAGATACTCAGGAGTTCAATGCTGTAAATTCAAAGACAGCTGGGTTTACCTGATGAGTTTCCAGGTCAGTCTTATGAGATCATAAGACTTTGTCTCCAAAACGCAAAATGAAACAACTAAAAACAGCAACAACAAACAAAAACAACTCAGGGTGGAGAAGGGTAACATTTTTAGTTTTAAGATGACCTATGTTTGTTTTCACTTTTATCAAAACCTAAAGAAAGAAAAATAAGACAAAATGACCTTGCAATATAATGTTAAGGTCCCTGCCAAAGGCTTACAAACGCAGAAGCAAAAGTCTCACTGCTTCTTTCAAGCCATTCTCTCCCATGTTCGGCTCTCCAGGGTCCTCTACTTGAATGGTCTTTGTATGTCAGAGTCTCAAAGACCATGAGTCTTCTCATGCAAGCCCTTCTTCATTTTTAACTTTATCATTGGTCTCAGCACCAACCTTGGCATTCAAAGCAGAAGCCTCTGTTAGTTCTCATTCTGCTCTCTTCTTAGTCTTGCCCCCTGAGTGGCAAAGATCAAACTTAAGGCTCTGTGCATGCTATCAGCCTACCACTGACTGTCAACCAAGTCTCCCTTCCCCCACATCTCCTTTAACACCCTGGCCAGCTCAGACCAGTTTTCATTTGGATGGCTTCACTGGCCTCCAGGCAGGTATTTCTGTTTCTGGTCTGTGCTCTGATTCACCATCCACAGGACCACCATGTTTTCTGCAGCATAATAACAACTTGCGAGAGAAGCAGGGGCTCTGGTACTGGGTGGCCCATGCTGAAATGTCTCTATCACTACTCATGTTTGACCTTAGGAAAGTCATCTCACCTGCCCAAGCCTCAGTCTCCTCACCTAGAAAATGGAAATAGTGCACACGTCATAGGACAGTGTGAAGAAGTTATAGCAACACCTTCACTGTGTCCTGGGATTTTCCATAAACATTGGATGCAAGACCTCTGAGGAACTCCCTCTCCCAGAACTTTCTCTGTCAATTGCCAACAGAGTTTCAGTTTGGAACCACTAATGTCCTATGTAACATTTGTGTAGTGCATCACAGATATTCTAAGTTTGAGGATATTGGAGAGAACATTCTAGTCATGAGTAATGAAGTATATTTTCCATGTCATAAGCACATTTAAGCCTGGAAAACTTGACAGACCATTGTGGTGGTTTGGGAGAGAGTAGGAGGTGTGGCCTTGCTGGAAGTGATTTGGCCAACCCAAAATCACTTGCTTTATTTCTGCTTGAGGTTAAAATGTAAGTTGTCAGCTGCTCCTGCCACCATGCCCCGTATTTGCTGCCACAGTTCCCTGTGGCTGTGCTGGAGATGGACTCTTATCCCTGGAACTGTAAGCCCTAAATAAACCCTTCCTTCTCTAAGTTGCCTTGTTTGAGTGCTTTATCACAGCAATAGAAAAGTAATTAATTACTCACCACCAGTATTTGTTTGTATATTTTAAAGAATGGGTTTTACTATTTAAAGAATATACACAGTAAGTTCAAGAAATTTCCATAGCCAGTCATGGTGGTGCACATCTATAATCCCAGCACTTGGGGAGGCAGAGGAAGAGGCAGAGGCAGATGGATCTCTGTGAAGTTGAGGCTAGCCTGGTCTACAAAGCAAGTGCAGGACATCCAAGGCTGCACAGAGAAACCCTGCCTGGAAAAACCAAAAGCAAATTTAAAAAATAAAAGGAAATTCCCTTGGATTTCTTGGTCTGTAAGGTCAGTTGCTTTCAATTCCACTGTTACTTTAGGGATAGAAAATGTAAGATACAAGGAGCCTGGAGATTGACGTCCTCAATAACCAGAGGCTAAGCAAAGCCTATAATAGGCAAAATTACAATTTTCTGTTCTTGGCAATAAAGCCACCTCTTTAGAATTTGTAAGTTTTTTCTGACCATTTTTTAAAGGTGGTATATCTAATACAGAGTTAGAATCTTGATTACTAACTCTGGCTAGTTATGCTGAGTTAACTCAAACCACCCTTCTACCATGAGTACTACATATTGTTTTGCTGATAATGTCACAGAAATTTAGGGTCATGTCATTGGCAGGGGTTGATTTCTCTGAGCATGAAGATGCCATCTGCCTCTGTGCAAATCAACAGTTAAACATTCAAGGGAAACATGGGATAGGAACAAGTATGTTAAATGTTTTCTCTGAATAACCTGATAGGCTGAGCAATAGAAAAGAGATAGGTAGAAGGTCAGCAACTCAAAACACAGAGCATCTACACTTACCTCCTAGTTGGCAAACTTTCTCATTCTTCTCTGTCGTATTTCCCCAGCCCCTCTGTGCTAGGTACTGTTCTCTTCGTGACAAAACATTTGCCAAGAAGCAACTTAAGGATTTATTTAGTCTTACAGTTCAAGGATCTACAGTCCAACACGGTGAGAAAGTGGCAGGAGCTTGAGCTGGCTGGTCATTTTGTGTCCACAGCCAGGACGCTCATTATAGAATCTTAGCCCATGGAACAGCACTGTTCGTAGTCAAAACGGATCTTCTCATTCCATGAGCCTGCTCTGGATATTCCCTCACAGGCATGCCCAGAGGCTAGCTTAATCTAGGTTATCTCTCACCGGTGTGCCCAGAGGCTTGTCGCCTAGGTGATTCTAAATCCTATCATCTTGACAACCAATAGTAACCATCACAATTTATTTAACTATTGTTTTTTTTCAGTTCTGGTGTTCAAACCCTGGGCCTTGCACATGCTAGGCAAGCGCTCTACCACTGTGTGACACCCCAACCCTTAGCTTTTATTAAAAAATTGGCACTAGGTGATCATCCAGCCATCTAGTCCCTAGCTGTTAAAAGATTGCTGGCTTAGTTGCCTTGCATTATTTACTTGAATACTGCAAAAGGACTTGTGTTGTGATGGTACCAACACCACTGGAGGGAAATGGAACTAGTTAAAGTTTACTTTAAGTCATAGATGCTTAGGACCCAACCCTCCTGACCAAATTAGGGAAGTAGACATAGAAAGTATATATAAAACTGTTAAGATAATTAAAAAAAAATCCCAGGATGTCTATGTGTTGTTAAAATTCCTAAGGACAAATGAAGTCACACCTACCCCTCCTCCCAAGATTCTAATGACAAACTAAGGCACAGTTCTACCAAAATTCTCTCGGGAACCAATAAGTTTATTGAGCACCGTTACAGAGACTAGGTGAGGGCTTACTTACAGGAACGTGGGCACTCCTCCCATAACTGGCAGCACCTGAAAAGCCTTACCTGGGAGAGACAGGTCTTCCTCATAGCTGCAGAGAGGGAGCCCACCACAGTCTTCTCTGGCCAAGAATAGAGTTGCTAAGTGGGAGGGAGCTATTAGACACTACTCCTTTTCTCTCTCTCTCTCTCTCTCTCTGTGTGTGTGTGTGTGTGTGTGTGTGTGTGTGCAGCTGAATGTACCAAGATGGCAGCTTTCTTGGCTTGGTGGAGAGTCACTTATGGCACCATGGATTGGGGAACAGAGTAAAGCCTTTGCTGAGATGTATTTTTTAAGTGAATACTTTACGAACCCCTTGATAACTTTCTTTTCCTGTTTCTCCTCCCCAAAGCCAAAGAGTATAGTGCATGATGAGTACAACCCCCCTGAGATTGTGCTTCCTGTCAATCCTTCCACCTGTGCACATCGTGTTAGATGGAAGATGCTTCCATGGGACAAAGACAGGCTGGGATAGCCTCACTTACACTGTACGCAGAAGACAACTCAGTATCCTTTCTGCTCTCCCACCCTCAGGCTCTGTGTGGAACAAATGGGCATCTTTTGGCATGGCCCCTAACCAAACAACCCCATTCTCCTGAATGCCCAGAGATCACATCTGTCAGCGATGTCTGCTCCTCTTATGGTATTAAATGCTTTCTACTAGTCAACCATTTTAGAGTGGGGCTATGGCCCCAGTATCAATTATATAATTCTTCTCTGGTTTCCTTTTCTTGGCTTTTCTCCCATACACTGTCACCTGCACTGGGCAAGACATTTTTACAATAGCACACCCTGCACTTTCCTTCCTTGGGGGTTTTGCTCATTCTGTCTCACATGTTCCTTACCCTCCTGAGTCTATCCATCTATTGCACCTCCTGTCCTTCAGATCCTAGGTCATTTTTCATCTTGTCAGACTTTGAAGAGTCCCCGGGCAGACAGGGACTGTCTTCCTTTATATACTTGGGATACATTGTTTGGATCTCTATAGAGTCTTGTCTGTATTTCTTTCTCACTAATCACTAGACTTCTAGTCTGTTTATCTTCATACACGGTCTTTCACGGTGTGTAAAGAGTTTTAGTTTTGATAATATCCATGCTGCCCAGCTTATCTTCTTATTCTGTTGAGTGTGAGAACTGTTCTTCTCATCCTAGACTTTGAAAATGTTCTAAAGTTTTCTCTAAATATGCTATGGCTTTTCACTTATTTATTTATTTTCATGTGTACACATAAATGCCACAGCATACCTGTGGCGGTCCCGGAAAGACGTGCAGACTCAGTTCTCTCTCCACCATGTATGTGCTGGGGATCGAACTTAGGCCCTCAAGCTTGGCAAGAGGCACCTTCATCTGCTGAGCAATCTTGCCGGCCCCAGTCTTATGTTTTACACTGGACTATGGAATCCATTTTGAGTTAATTTTTTAATGTAGGATTTGGGGGTTAGGCCAAGGTTTGTTTGTTTGTGGGTATCTGATTGTTGCATCAGCATTTGTTGAAAAACTCTCCTCCATTGGATGTTCTTTGAAAATTTGTCAAAACAAAAACAGTCAAACATATTTATGAGCTACTGTTTCTGTGTTTTCTAGCCTGTTCCACTGAGCTGTGCATGTTTAAGGGTTTTCAGGACCTTTTATAACAACTTTGTTGTATCGCCTTGCCTAACTCAATGCCTGCCACATAGTACTCAACCATTTTGTTGTTGTTAAAAGACAGGATCCAATGACTTCTAGGCACTGTATGATTACTGAGTTAGCTTTTAAAATTCTGAAAAGCAGACTTTGATGTCTTTGCATTGTTAGCTTGTTAGCTTGGGAATAACCCTCCCTGGGGCTTCCTGATGCAGAAACTAAAGCACACACAATTCCTGATGACTGGAATAAATGACAGGAAAAAGCTTTTTTAACAAAGAAGAAGGTGGACAATACAAAAACAAGAAAGCTAGAGAAGATTTTCAGGAATTTGCAAGTTATCATGAAGCTTTTGTCTAGCCTTTAAGTTTCTAATACTTATATCTCTACATAGTTATTTAATAGGCAGTCATTCAATATGCTAATAGGTAATGCAAAAAGGAAGCTCCAAATGACAATACAATATGATATTCAGTGTTTTGAGATTTGGGGGGGGGAATAATTACATAAGATATATAAAAAAATAGTTTAGTGGCGCTCTCTGAAAACAGCTCTTAGCTAATAGATGGGTTTTATAAAAATGTTCACTTCTCTCCATGACCTGTATTAACAACACTATGAATACAAAGAAATTTTACTTATGTCTTAGTTACTGTTCTATTGCTATGAGGAGACACCATGACCAGGGCAACTTATAAAAGAAAGCATTTAATTAGTACAGTTTCAGAGTGGTAACCCATCATCATTATAATGGGGAGCATAACAGCAAGCAAGCAGACATGTTGCTAGAGAAGTAGCTGAGAGCTGATATCTGTTCCAAATGTTGCAGGCAGAGGGAGAGGGAGAGGGAAAGGGAGAGACTGAGTCTGACATGGGCTTTTTAAACCTCAAAGACATACCTCCTCTAACAAGGCCACACCTTCCACCTTCCCAAACAGTTCCACCAACTGGGGATCAAGCATTTAAGCATATGAGCCTGTAGGGGCCACTCTCGTTCAAATCACCACAGCGTATTTGTCTAAACTCTGAAACAATATGGAGAGGCAAGCAATCCCAGGAAAAAGCCACCCTGCCTCTGTGACCAAGTCTCCTAAAACTCGGTCATCATGTCCATGTCACTCTGTTGGCTGGAAAATCAACAACCATATACTCAGAGGGAAAGAAAAGAAAAGCAAAAAGCAAAAAACAACAAAACAAAACAAAAAAGTGGCTCCACTTAACACAAAGGTGTCTATATATTAAAGACACCAAAAAGAATGTTAACACCTGATTGCCACAGTGTGGAGGTGGGACTCCTGCTAGCATGCTACACACAAATTGAACAATTTTACCTTCACAAATCATGTTTTTAAAGTTTGACAGCTGACTTTAGCATAACTCATGCCCATTTATGGTCATATAGTCCCAGGTTCCAGGGATCAGCTTGTGGGCATCTTTGGGTATCTGTTATTCTGCCTACTACACCCACTGTTACTGATAGTCCGAAGTGCGGGTCTGGACAGCTCAGTGACCTCACCTACTTGCAGAACACTACTCCTCTCTACACACTCTATTCGTGAGACTTTTCTTTCATTTTTTATTAGATTTATTTATTTGTACATGTGTGTGTCTGCTCATGCCTTGGCATAGTTACAGAGGTCAGAGGATAACTTGTAAGAGTCAGTTCTTGCTATCTACTATGTGGGTCCTGGAGATGAAACTTGGGTGTTCAGGTGTGGCAGGCACGTTTACCTCCTGCACCAACTTACAGCGCGCGCGCGTACACACACACACACACACACACACACACACACACACACACACACACCCTGCCCAAGAGACTTTCTGTGTTTTCTTTGCCCACATGTCCTTCCTCATTAGAAAAGATCCGTGCTAATATATTTTTGGTGGTGGTTGTGATGGTTTTCTTTGGTGATGTGACAAAGTCCTCATAAAAACAAAACAAAACAAACAAACAAACAAAACAAAACAAAATATACATATATATGCTCATAGTTTAAGTCCAAGGTCAGCTATTTGAATTCCTGCCCTGGCTTCCTTTAATGATAAGCTAAAATGTGGAAATGTAAGCCAAACCCTTTCCTCCCCAACTTGCTATTTGGTCATGGTACTTTATGGCAGTAATAGAAACCCTAACTAAGACACCAATTAAATACTTTCTTTTATAAGAGTTGCCTTGATCACAGTGTCTCTTTATAGTAATAGAACAGTGACTAAGACACCCAGAGTCTTGGCTTATGGGACATATGGGGCTTTTCCACAGGGAGACAAAGAAGGCAAAAATAGGACAACCGTAGTCATAATGCCCATGTCAGTTATATTCTTAGTGGGTAAGATGACCTGGTGATGACCCATGCCATTGTCCTTAGTAACCTCCTTCAGCTAGGCACTGGTGACTTTTGCCGCTGAGGAGGTGGTGAGGACCATAGGATACAGGCCTTTTTACATTGGTTCCAGGCTCTGAGTTGGGATCTTTACCCACACAAAGTCACAGTCTGGAACTTGTGGGCAGTTTCAGACACGGGGAAAGGCATAGCTTCTCAAATCATCTGATGAATAAATCTCTGGGCTTGTTACAGGGCCTGTGGGGCTTGAGGAGGGACATCTCTTAGTTTGGAGGTGAGTATTACCCCAAAACATAATTTCAAATGAGACAAAACCGTCTCCATTCGAGGTGTACCTGGTTTTTTGAAGGGCAAATGATAGGAAGTTGACCCAATTTTCACCAGTTTCAAGGACATTTTATTTAAAGTTTTCTTCAAGGACCTGTTTATCCTTTCTACCTGTCCTGAGTTTGTGGGCTCTAGACACAATATAGTTTCCAATCAACATTTAGGATCTTTGCCAGATTTGGGGAAACTTTAGCCATGAAGGTTTGGGGCCATTTTCATACCCCAGTGAGAAGGACAATCCAAAGCTGGGAATCAGCTCTTGGAGTTTCTTGGTGACCACAAAGGTTGTCTGGGTGGGACAGGTTTCCACCCATCCACAGATGGTATCTATGAAAACTAACACATATATGTACCCAGGAACCATGGGTGTCATCTCTGGGAAGTCAACTTCCCAGTGTTCTGGGAAGTGCTTAGTTGGGCACCGATTCCTTCTGGTGCTTTTCTTCCTGCTTTGGGGTACAGTTGTGCACAAGCGGTACACCTAGACACAATGTCTTTTAAAGATTTTTGAGTGTTGACTGACACACGGATGGATAAACAAAATGTAGAGTAACAAGCAAAGGCATTCTGACACAGGGTACAACATGGATGAACACCTCCCTCTTTCAAGGGCAGACGCTTCCTGCAGCTGGAGCTGTCTGTTTGCTGTGGGACCTGGCTACTAAGGTCGAAGTCTGGCATTTCTGGATAGCCTCTAAGCTTGGTACAGATGACAGACACCCTTTCTCAACTGGGTTTCCTCTTTGCCTGATCTGGGAAGCCCAGATCTTCTAAGGATCATCACATAATCCTCATCGTGATAAGGAACCCAGTCAGCAAGCACCTGGAGACATGAAAATAAGGTGTCCTGAGCACTTCTAACCTCATCCAATCAAAATAGAGTCACCACCGAAAACCCTCCCACTGCCCAAGGTCTGTAATCGTCCCTGATTCACGAAATAAACGCCTCTCTTTTGCACACTCCTTTCATACACCGTGACTGTCAGAGTCATCATTTATTCTGGGGAAAGAAGGGTTTCCCTTCTCCCTGAAGAGCTCATTGCTGGGCCTCTGGACCTGACTGCTGGATCAACAGTCCCGGCAGAACCACCAGGGCCAGGCAGCTACACTTCCACCAGTGCTGGTTGCTGCCTCCACCTTCCTGGAAGCAGCCATTCTGTCCACCCAAACCAAACCAGGCTCCCACTACTGCCTGTCAGTTTTGGAGATGCGAGCATCTGTTACCAGCTGTTCCCGAAACTGCCACGACTTGTCTGGATCAGGCCAGGCCCTCCTCATTGCTGCCTGGTTCCGGCTTTGGAGCCCTGTGCTCCCTGCTATCTGGCCTAGTGCTGCCAGCCTAGCCTAAAAGAATGTAACACTTATTTTCGGAGAAATCTTTTCTCACGAATCCGCTGGCTTTCCTGGAGACCTCCTGCCACAGCATCTCAGTTCACATTTCATCAGTTCCGCCCAGAAGCTGACTGGCCCAGCAGTGTGCACTTCCAGCCCAGCGGGTCTCACTGAAACACGGAACCACATTCTCTCTTTTTGTTACTGAGCTGTAAGAGAGATTTATGCCCTACTTTGGTTTTGAGACAGAGTTTTAATATGTAGCACTGGCTGGCCTGAAATTGTCTATGTAGCCTTTGCTGGTCTTGAACTCACAGACATCTATTTGCCTGTCTTTGCCTTTTGAGATTAAAGGTGGAGACCATCAGAACCAGCTTACACTCTAAATACAAATACCAGGAATGTTTGTAAATATGTCCTTCCACTCTGCAGTTTGTATTTTAGTAATGTAATTAAGTTACCATAATAATCAACTTATCTGAGATAAAAATCTTCCTGTGTTGCTCAGGCTGCTTTGAAGTTCCTGGAGCCCAAACAATCCGTGCCTCAAAGTAGACTCAGCCTCCCATGGAGGTAGGAGTATACCTCCACATCATCAAACTTGGTTTCTTTTTATTGTTTTAAACAATTTTTCTTGCTTTTTATTTTCAGTGCAGAAAAGTTTTGTTAAAACATAAAATGAGGTGGGTTTATTTTATTTTATTTTTCCCTCATTCCCTCCCACTCTCCCCATCCTTCCCTCATCTCCTCCCCGTTCCCTCCAAGTCCACCGATGGGGGAGGACCCCCTCCCCTTCCGTCCGACCCCAGATCATCTTGTCTCCTCAGGGCTGGCTGCAATGTCCTCCCTGGCGTGTATGGGGGAGGGTCAAAGAGCCAGCCATAAAATGAGGTTTTAACTCTCTTAAATGATAACAACAAAACCCCCAAATTATTTCAATTGCAAGACTACTATGCATGTATAACATACACATACTTTAATTCGTGTCATTGTTTTAAAACATACGTTGAGTTTGTCACTGAGGACATAAACTAGGTTTGCTAGGAGTCATTAAAAGGTGTCTTTTTCATTTTCAAGACGGGGCCTCACATTTTAGCCCAGGCTGGCCTGGAACTCATGGCATCTGTGATGGTTTTTGACCACCATGGGTTTATTTATTTGAATGCTTAGGGAGAGGCACTACTTGAAAGGATTAGGAGGTGGAGCCTTGTTGGAGAAAATGTATTACTGGGGGTGGGCTTTGAGGTTTCAAAAGCCCAAGCCAGGCCCTGAAGCACCTTCTCTCTTCCTGCTGCCTGAAGATTTAAAGTGGATCTCCCAGCTACTTCCCCCCGCCCCCCCCCCCCATTGTTCACCTGCCTGCTGCCACTCTCCCTGCTGTGATGACAATGGACTAACTCTTGAAAACCGTAAGCCAGCCCCAATTAAATGCTTTTCTTTACAAGAGTTGCCATGGCCATGGTGTCTCTTCACAACAATGGAATACTGACTAAATCAGTATCTTTCTGCCTTGGCCTTAAGTTAAATGTTCCTTACCCCAGCTACAAAATTTGTATTGTTTTGTTTTTGGACAGTCTCACTATGTAATCCTGGCCTAGAATTCACCATGTAGATCAGGCTAGCCTTAAACTTTCTATGTAGTTGTGGATGGCCTTGAACTCTTGCTTGTCCTGTCTCTGCTTCCTGAGAGTTGGAATTATAGGCATGATCTACCGCACATGGTTCTAAAATGCCTTTTTTTTTTAAGAATAAAAATATTACAAAGTCTAGTCTATCCTTTCTATGGATTCATTTTCCAAAAAAATATTCTCACCACAATGCACACACACCAGCATTACTTGTAGTGGAAAAAATTGAAACATCCTTTAATCCCAACACAAACACCATGAGGCCAAAAGGTGAACCAGAACATATACCTGGCTGTGGAAGCACAGGTCAGAGACTCCAAAGTCTGAGCAAGAAGTGGGTGGGAAGTACAGGAGAAGTGTCCAAAGTTCAGACGGAAGAACAGACTGCAGAGCACAGCACCTGTGGGAGACTGTTTTTTTTTTTTTTTTTTTTTTTTTTTTTTTTTGAGGAACTGAGCCCTGTGCACTGTGGCCGCCGCTGGCTTCTGCAATAACAGGTTCTGAAGGAGCATACCCCACCAACACTGATTCTCTCTGGAGAACTGGTTGGGGGTAGGAGAGGATGGGAGAATTTCCGATTCTTTTAGATAATCTTATGTGTCCTGACCCTACTTTATCTGACACATCTTCATCACCCAAAGCATCAGGACCACACTTGGTCTTGTACGTTCAACGGATTTGAGCAAATGTATAAAGATGTGAATTCACAAGTGGAGTGTAACATGGAAGTGTTTCACTGCCCTGAAATTCCGAGTTCCATCTGTTCATCCGCTCACATCGACCAACCTCACCAACCACTCTCTTCAGAATTTTGACTTTCTCTATAATTGTACATTAAGTCAGTTTTTTAGATTGGTTTCTTCTCACCTCATGGATTAAATTTTTCTCCCAATCTTCATGTGGTTTCATAGCTTATTCAACTTCAACACAGAAAGTATTTCACTCTCTGGATGTACATGATTTATTTACCCAGTAACCTACTAACAAAAGTCTTGATTGCTTCCAGTCGTGAAGTGGAGGATCTAAGAGGACTTGGAGGGGAAAGTAGGGGTTGCGAACATGACTGAAATACCTTGGATGTATGTATGAAATTCTCAAAAAAGTTAGAAAATATGCTAAATCATTTAGTAATTGTTTGTTGCTGTTGCTTGTGTATCTCTGTGGGGGCGGGTATATGTGTGTGTATGGAGTCTGGTGAAGACTTCCTGCTCTAGCACTGTCTTGTCCTTGAGATAAGGGCTCTCACTGAACATGGAGTGAGGCCAGTGGCTAGCAAGTCCCAGCTATCCTCCTGTCTCTGCCTCCTACACTGATGGGGATACAAGCAAGTCTTTACATGGATGCTGCAGGTGCAAACTCACACACTCATGCTTGTACCACACTCTTACCCACTGGGCCATCTCCCTAGGCCAAGAAATGACAGCTATGACTAAAGCTGCCACAAGTGATCTTGTGCAGGTCTTTGTGTATGTTTTCAGTATTTGGTATTTGGGCAAATACCAAAGGGGTTGACAATTGGATTCTATGATGTCCTCCGTTTCAACTGTCAACTTGACACACTCCCATAGTCATCTGAGGGAGTCTCAATTGGGAGATTGCTCAGTTCTGATTGGCCTGTGACCATGTCCGTGAGGACTGAGGTAAAAGGGCCTAGCTCATAGCAGGCAACAGCACCCACAGGTAGCTTATCTAGTCTGCATAAGAAGGCTAGCAGAATGAACTAAAGCACCAACCAGCAAGCAGTATTCCTTCATGGCTTTTGCTTCAGCTCCCTGCTCTGACTTCTTTCAATGACAGACTGTCCCTGGAAGTGTAAGCTGAAATAAACCTTTCCCTCTTCTAAGTGGCTTTTTGGTTTTCATGCTTATTACTGCAACAATCAGAAGACTAGGACTGTCAGCTAAGTGTCTACATTAATCCTTCAAATGACTTCAAAAGTGGAGATGTCTTTTGAAAGTTATTCTTTGTGATTTAAAAGCTTCTGTTTATGAAACTACTGCTGAACCACGTCACAAAGATATTGTCCAATGCTTCCTTCCAGTAGTTTTTTTTTTTTGATATCTTTCTTCAGTGATTTATTCTGATATTCATTTTGCTAGTTTTGGATTGTTGTGTGAGGCTAGAGTCCAGGTTTGTTTGTGTCCCACAGGTATACGCCACTCTTGTGA
This sequence comes from Pachyuromys duprasi, assembly GCA_028658305.1. Lineage (NCBI taxonomy): Eukaryota > Metazoa > Chordata > Mammalia > Rodentia > Muridae > Pachyuromys > Pachyuromys duprasi. Next base: position 166,522 of record CM053763.1, read on the forward strand.
GCACCAACTGTAAGCAACAATCCTCCACTGACTTGCTTTAGCACCTTTGTCAAAAGTCAGTCAGGCAGCGTAGGATTTATCAGCAGACAACAAGGGTTGTTCAATGTTTTAAAATTTTAGTTGGGATTGGTAAGGTGAAATGGCGCAGAGGGTTTGTGTGTTTGCTGCCAAGTCTAACTGTCCAAATCTGGTCACCAGAACTTACCTGGTGGGAGAGAATTGATTCTTGCAAGTTTTCCCTTGACTGCAGAGCAAGTGCTGTGGCGAGCACATGGCCACACACATACACACATGAACCCACAGAAAACATGAGGCATGGAGGTACACGCTTGTGATCTCAGCACTAGGGAGGCAGAGGCAGGCAGAGCCCAGGGGTTTACTGGCAGGGATCTAGCTTATTCAGTGAGCTCCAAGCCAGTGTGAGGCTGAAAACAACAAACAAAACAAAACAAAACAAAAATCAGATTGTTCCCAAGGAACAACACTGCAAGTTGGCCTCTGCCCTCCATGATCATATATGTACAAGTGACTACACACACCCCCTTATGCAAGCACTATTTTCTGTTACAATGTCTTGTTTATCATCACACTGTAAAGTACCATCCAGAAAACTGTGCCTCTTCTAGTAGCTCTTGCAGTTAGGGAACATTAAGTCTTTTATCTATCTATCTATCTATCTATCTATCTATCTATCTATCTATCTATCTATCTATCTATCTATCTATCTATCATGTATGTATGTATGTATGTATGTATGTATGTATGTCTTAGACTTTGACTAGCGAAAACTTTTTCCATCTCTTTAGACACTTTATAGCCAGACTGTTGATTTCTCTAGTGCAGATTACTGGGATTTTCAATTTCTTTTTAATTACATTTTGTTTCTTTGTTTGTTTGGGCAGGCTGCAGTGCATGTGTGAAGGTCAGAGAATGACTTGAGGGAATTGGTTCTTTTCTTCTACCATGTAGGTCTCAGGGATCAAACTCAGACCATTAGGGTTGGCATTAAGGGCCATCTCACTGCCTAAGTGGTAGGATTTTTATTGGGGTTTCTTCTCTGTGTTTTGAATCTGTTTCTCTGCACCCTCACCACAGCCAGAATCCCAATAGAAGCCGGAATCCCCATAGAAGCCGGAATCCCAATAGAAGCCGGAATCCCAATCCCAAGAGAAGCCGGAATCCCCATAGAAGCCGGAATCCCAATCCCAGTAGAAGCCGGAATCCCCATAGAAGCCGGAATCCCAATCCCAATAGAAGCCAGAATCCCCATAGAAGCCGGAATCCCCATAGAAGTCGGAATCCCAATCCCAATAGAAGCCGGAATCCCCATAGAAGTCGGAATCCCAATCCCAATAGAAGCCGGAATCCCCATAGAAGCCGGAATGAATCAGTTACCAGCTGCCCCAGCTGCCTTCCTCTCGGATCCTCTGCAATCTCTTATTCACTCTGCACTTGGAGTGCTGTTCTCAAAACGGGGATCTGATCCTTTCACCCACTTCAAAGTGTCTCGTTATTCTTGTCAAAATATTTAATGACTGTTCGTGCACAGGTAGTGACTCATGAGAACAGGTAGCATCTTGGAGAAAGCTTTTTCATCCCTCCCCCTACTACACCAGGCATCGTTATTTTGGTTCCTAATTCCTGGAGAAGTCCCGGATGGGGAGGAACACCTGTGGTAACAACTGCGGGGATGCAGAAGGCGAGGGAGCAGCGACTCGAGGGACCGCCAGTCTAACAGCTGTCAACTGTATTATGACCAGATACGGAGGCAGGAGCTTGAGGCAGCTGGCCACTTTGCATCCAGTCAGGATGTACGGAAGGAACGGGAGGTGGGATCTAGTCGTGATCCCAGTGGCCCATGTTCGCCAGTACGATCCCGTCTCCTAAGAGTCCCATAACCTTACAAAAAGTACCACCCCCTGAGGACCAACTATTAAACACATGAGTCTGTGGTGGTGGTGGTGGGGGGCATTTCACACCCTAAGCACAAGAATTGGCATGGAAATGGGTGAGGCCATCACATGATTGCCACACCGGTACGTACTGGCAGTCCTTCATTCTGCTTCCGTGGCCTCTTGTGATCTGGCATCTGTCCACACTTGCAGTTTTGTCTCCCACCCTCTCCACCCCGACCACACTGGCTTTCTCTAAGTTCCTTGTAAATACTTTACTTCCACCACACAGCCTTGGGCATTCAGTTTCCACCCTCCATCTCTCACGATCATCCGGCCTGTCTCTAAGCCAAGACTGGTTCCCCAGGAAGATCCTTCCACTTTCTTAGGGGTTGAAACCTCTCCGGCGGTTTTAATTAAAAGCCCTCGCAGCCGCACACCCTTCTCCTTTCTAGCAACCAGCTCAGCTCATGTGTTTACATATGTACTTAGAAAATTAATCAGCAAATCCTAAGGAACTTTGCTCCTTGCTTACCTTTGTATCCCAAGTGCCAGTGTAGAGACCAGCATATCCAATGTGGCCAGTAAGTATGGAGGAATGAGGGAATGAAAATGAGACTCAGGGTGTAGAGCCCAATGACATATATCTATAAGTTCAATACTTTGGAGGCTGAGGCAAGAGGCACAAGAATTTGAGGTCAACCTGGGCTCTATAGTGAGAACTTGTCTCAAAAATAAACCAAAAAGTCCAAACAACCCCTCCCCCCTTAAAAAAAGATTTCAGTACTTTTCCCGGAAACTCCATTCTTTCCAAATTTCCCATCTAGGTCATAATATCATCTACACGGTTGTCCCAGCAAAAGACTCAGAAATCTTTCCAGATAGTTCCTTCTTTACTGCACAATTTAGTCGGACACCGGATCAGTTCTGCCTCCTAAGTCCATTTCTACTTTTGTTCATGTTGTGTCATTTCTCCTATACAGTGAGAACTTGTCTCAGAAATAAAACAAACAAAAAAATTCAAACAACCTCTCTTAAAAAACTAAAACATTTCAGTACTTTCCCTGGCAACTCTATTCTTTCCAAATCACCCTCCTTTGACTTTTATGGGCGTGAAGCACACACAGGGCATGCGTGCAGACAAAACACTCACGCACATAAAAAAGATTTCCATACTCTCTCCTCCTCCTGGCTCTGAGTTTGTCACACTGCCCTTTGAGCAATCCCTTGCGTCTCATCAGGTTACTCTCCCCGTGAAATACTTCAGGGTCAAGTGCAGATTCTCTTATAATCTGATTCTCGCTCACGTGGTATAGAGCAGTTGTCTTGGGCCTCTCGTTTCTGTGAGAATGAACGACTCTGGACACAGGACCCATGTTTAATTCATTTCTATTCTTAGGACCCAGTGTCATGCCTGGCAATGAGGAGAGCAAATGTTTGTGATATTGAAAGGAAATGAACAAGTCTTATTTTTGTCTCATTGTGCTATCTGTAACAAATACAGTGTCGAAGAGACACTGCCTACAAGGAGCATTATCATGAAGAAGTGGATTAAATATTCACAAATTTAATAGAATACATCTTGAAAAGTATTGAAGTAAGAATGATTATATTTCAAAGGTTTGATTAGTTTTAAAGATTTATTTATTTCTATTTTATGTGCATGAATATGTTGTCTTCACGTATTCCCTATGTGTGCCTTGTGCTCATGGAAATCAAAAGAAGGTGTCTGGTCCTCTGAAACTGAAATTCATGGTGTTTGTGAGCCACGTGGGTGCTGGGAATTGAATCCAAATTCTCTTCAAGAGAAATGAGTGCACTAAACCATTGGATCAACTCTCCATCTACAAAGGTTTGATTCTTAAAGTCATAGTTGTTTAGCTGCATGAGAAAGCCAGCTATGCAAAAATCACATTCTGCAAATCTTTGGGATATCAGGAAAATTTGGTGATGGTTTAAGAAGATTCTGTTTCTGTAGCTGGAGAAAAGGCTTGGAAGTTAAGAGAATTGGCTGCTCCTGCAGAGGACCCTGGTTCAAGGTCTAGCACCCACACTGGGGGGCTCAGAACAACCTGCACGTCCAGTTCCAGGGCACCTCATGCCTTCTTCTGGCCTCTCCAAGGCACTGCATGCATGTGATTCACATGCATGCACACAGGCAAACACACACATGCATTTTAAAACAAAATATTGCATTCTCTCTGTATCTAAGGAAAGGGCATGTTTAACAGTATCGTGAGTATGACATGTACTTTCTCTTTGTCTATTTATTTTCTGAGAGGTTCGATAGTGTGGACATGCATGTACTATGGTGCGTGTGTAAGTCAACTTGTACAAGTTGATGTCAATCCTCTCTTTCTATGGCAAGGGTCATGGGCATCCATCCCACATATTAGGCTTCATAAAAAGTGCCTTTACTGGTTGAGCCACCTTGCTAGTCTAGGCATACCCCTTCTTAAATTCAATATTTATACCATTTCCCCCTGTTCTCCATATATTTCTATACTAGGAACTTACAGAGTTCTAATTAGGTGTTTTTATTTGCCATTCTAAGAGACTGTGCTTAGAATGAACATTAAATTTAGTTGTAATTTAAGGTGTGGCTGGAGAAGCCTGCAGGCAAAGGTATCTGCAATTCAACACAAATGGGTTGTAATGATGTCAGCGGGTACACAACAGACGCAGACTATTTAAGGGACCAAATCCCCATCTGCTGAAGGCAGCTGGCCCAACAAGACTGGGACATAAAAATCAGGAGGAAATACAGTATAAATCTCCTTTAAAGTGGGGACCTCTAGCTGGAAGGTATTTTAGCAGGGTGTCTAGGGAACAGCTGTGGCACAGAGGCGGCATGGATGCCAAAATTACACTATTAGAGACTCTGACTTTTCCCAATGTGTGATATGAACAATTAGGATGATTAAGTGATAATTGTTCTAGCTTTCTAACCAGAAAGATGACTTTGCCTCCCAAGGCAGGTGAAATGATTTCTGACTTAGTGCTGATTTTCACATTCATCTTGGAAGGCCCTGCGGGAGATGATGTCTAACCTCAAGCTCTGTGATAAGAAACTGGTCACCTGACTTCCAACCATCAGCAGAAAGCATCAGCTCATCTGGGTCGTTTCTTCCTCCCCTTCCCTCTTCCCACCTCTCTCCCCCACCTTTACTTATTCATTTATTGTTTATTTTCTTCTTTCTTTTTTATTTTTGTGTGCATGTGTGTGTGAGAGAGAGAGAGAGAGAGAGAGAGAGAGAGAGAGAGAGAGAGAGAGAGAGACAGAGAGAGAGACAGAGAGACAGAGAGAGAGAGTCTCATTCATTAATCCAGGAGAGCACTGAGCTTGAGATCTTCCTGCCTCAGCCTCCCCCAGGGCTCAGTTATAACTGTATGCTTCCTTGCCCTGTTATGGACAGATTTCTTTTTATATTTGGTGGCCATAATGGACTGACAAAGACAGAGTTTTCATTATTAATTTTTATTCTCAATGAGACCTTGTATGTTAGCCCACATAGATATAATTTTGACTTCATTTGGGTCTAACACAGTCTACCAGTTGTCTTAGTTGCTTTTCTGTTGCTGTGATAAGATGCCATGACCAAAGCAATTTACAAAAGGAAGAGTTTATTTGGGTCTCACAGTTTCAGAGGGTGGGTTAATGTCCACCATGCCTGGGTCGTGGCAGCAGGCAGGCAGCTTGAAGCTCACGTCTTGATCCACAAGCATGAGGCAGAGGAAGCTAACTGAGAGCGGTGGGGGGTTCTGAAACCTCATACCCACCCCCACTCACATACCTCCTCCAACGAAGTCACACTCCCTAATCCTTTCCAAATGGTTCTACCAACTGGGGACCAATCATTAATGTGTGAACCTAGAGGAGCTCCCACTTGAACCACCACACCGCCAGTATACAATCTTTGCATTACTAATAAAATTGCAAAGGGAGTAAATGATTTTTCAGGCACTCTATAGCATTTAGATGTGTCATCTGAATGTCATTGACTATCCTGCTCACCAAATCATTATTGTTTTTTATGATGCAACATGCAGGAGACAGAAAATTGTTGCTCTATGTGCACTTCTTTTGCCAATATACTTTTAATGGAACCCATTGTATACGCTTAATAAGAATGCTCAGCACTATTGAGGATAAAGATAAATATTGAAAAGCCAGTGACCAGATTAACAGGTTAAAACTATGTGTGTTCCTGGTGCTGGAGGACATCAGAAGAGGCCGTCAGGTCTCCTCTAACAGTTATGAGCCCCCACGTGGGTTCTCAGAATGGTATCAGGGTCCTTTAGAAGAACAGCCATTGCACTTAACCAATAGATCATCTCTCTAGTCTCATCAGATTTTTAAAAATATAACAAAAATGTTAACAGTATAAACTGTAACATGATTAAGGACTGTGGAGCTTCAGAGAGGCGGAAGTTAACGCAGTGTGAGCTAGGGAGGGTAGACTGAGGACAGGATGCCTGTCACATGGCTAAAGCTGTAGTTCGGATTATAAAATGTCTCCTGAAGTTTAGTGTGTTGAAGGTCTTGTCACTAATGCAAAGACTAAGTTGGTGCTTTGTAGAAGCAATTGGATCATGAGTGCTCTGACTTAATCAATGAATGACCCCATTAATAGATTCCTAATTTGATGGCGGTACTGGGAAGCATTCTTTTGGGAGGTGGTATGTAAAAGGAACTTTTATTCACCTGAAGTAATTGTTGTCTCAGAGGCTTACTGCCTCTGTCTGCTAACTTAGGCCTAGTCGTGGAAACTTCTAGTTTCTGTACAGTCTAACCTAGGTCTAAAATGTTCTCAGCCTCTGGGACTTACTGCTTAATAAGCTAGCCCTTTCTTGTTCTTTTTGAACTCTGGCTGGCTGGTTCAACTCAGCTGTCCTGGCCCAAGCTCCTCTCCAAGCTGACTTATTCAATCTGCCTTTCTTCATCTCCTCTATTGCTCTGCTTGGCTTCAAATTAACTCCAGCAATTTTTTTCTAATCTCCTGGCTTCTTCTCATTCTCTAGGTCATCCGGTCTTCACGTGAGTTATCTCTCTGCAACTTGTCTCTCTATTACTGTTCCGATAATACAGCCTCCTCTTTCTTTCTGTATAGCCCCTTAAGTAGCTTCACTTTCCTCTCCTTTCTCGTGAGAGTTGGGTGTATATTCTGTCAAATTTTCTCTGATTTGTCACTTTTTCTGCCACTCAATTAAACATCACTTTCAAACATGGGAGCTTCATTCTACAGTAGTTGAAGCCAGGAGGTGGGTCTGCATCGGAGGAAGTAGATAGGTGGGTTCTACAAATATCTACAAGGTTATATCTTGTTTCCAAGCCCTTTCTATGGCTCTCTGCTTTCTGACCACCATGCAGTGACCCACTTTGCTCCAATGGTGCTCTGCCATGATCTTCTGTATTATCAAGTACAGCCTTAAAAAGCAATGAAGCCAAGTTCCTACAGACTAAAGCCTCAGAAGCCAGGAGCAGAAGTCAGCCCTTCTTGTAAGCCGCTTTCTTTGGTTATTTTGTCACAGTGACAAATAACTGGCTACACACAGAAAGGTTTTCTTACCCTCTTTAACTTTTGTTCCAGGAGATTTGATATCTTTCCTGATCTTTGAGGGCTCCTGAACACACCTAGTACACACACACACACACACACACACACACAATGCATACTTCCATTGGTTTACAGAGGAGTTTTCTGAATTTATTTTCAATTACTAATTCTGATTTTGTTGTGGGCACAGACATGGAAATATAGGCAGATGTGTTTATGTCTTTTTAGAACTTATTTAATAATAGTAAATTCACAAGTGACATTGAAATTGTTGGCTTTCAATCACTAAGTAACTTTGATTTCACTTGATAGTGTAGCTGTAGGCAATTATAGCTTCTTTTATTCTCAGCTCACTTACTGAGCATCACACAATGTTATGTATGTATTAAAATGGCTAAGAATGGGTGAAAGGAGCTGTTACATTCAAAGAAGCTGGCACAGAAGGGAGAGGCAGAGAGCTGAGGAGAAGCAAAGAAAAGTATCAGTAGATGGTTAGATAAAGAAGTCATCCAGGGAGTTGTTGGAAGGTGAAGAGCAGGTTTAAAGCTCAGGTAAACTCAGGCAAGGCCGTGGGGCACAGGGCCACCTATGTGTGGGCATATGGCCATGAGAATGGCCATTTCAAAGGTTGAGCTATAGTCCCGGGACAGAAGTGAGAGCTCTGGCCAGCTGTCAGTCTGATGGCACTTGTTCTACATAGTCTAGTTTAAGGGGTTGTTCCTTTTATATCGTTCAAGTTAAAGGACTATAGCTTTTGTTGTTTTGATAAGTGCACATGTGCGTGTGTGTATGTGTAGAGTTATGCATTTATTTCAAACACATTTCACACACAAAAATGATTCCTGCTAAAAACATGGTTGATTTTGAAAGTTGTCAGCAAATGAAATGTGTAACAAGGAAGCGAGAATGTCAGCTAACAAATGCTATTTGACCTACCTCTCCAAGATATTGGTATTCTTGAAAACATACTAGAAAATAAGGAATGCATAGTTCTGTGCTGAGGGCGAAAGTGGACTATTGTGTTTTGTTGACTAGCAACTTTAAAAATTTATTCATGTGTCTCTTAATTATGTCCATGTTGGGGGGTGGGGTATGTGCATGTGAGTGCAGGTGCCCTCAATGGCCAGAGATGTCAGATCCCCCAGAGCTGCAGTTACAGGAGGCTGAGCCATGCATGCTGGGATGTAAGTGCTGGGACTCAAACTCGAGCCCTCTGAAAGAACACTGCACATTCCTGTCCACTGAGCCATCTCTTCACTCCCATCCATCTTTTAAAAACACTCTATCTTTGGTGCTGGTGAAACAGCTTAGCAGGTACAGGTGCTCACAAGTACCCTCTGACCTCCACGCACATACTGTGGGGTACACACGCCACCCAACAAAAAAAAGTTTTAAAAATTAAGATGATAGAGATTTAATTTAATTAATAGTAATTTTAAGTGTGCAGATGTCATATTTAAATAAAAATATAGCGTCATTCCAATAATCGCAGGCTTAGAAATGGCTCCAGCACACAGATGTAAGCTCATCTCAAGGAGGCAGACTAGCGGTATCCAGGATACCTTGCAAAGATTTGATTTTAGCAATGACACACGTAAAAGAAATGACATACCACATTACATTAAATATTAAACTATGTGATCATAATCTTACAAATCCTACAATTTCATAAATAATTGTGGTTTTGGTTTGGTTTGGTTTGGTTTTAAGACAGGGTCACATGCAACCCAGGCTGGTTTCAAACTCACTATGTAGCCGAGGCTAGTTTTGCTTTCCTAACCCTTCTGCCTCCACCTCCTGAGTGCTGGTGTTACGTGAGTGCACCACCATGCCTTGTTTTATTCAGAGCTGGGAATCAAGCTTTGTGTGTGCCAGGAGCGTGCTCTACTGACTGAGCTACAACTCTAAACCGTACCTAGTTCCTTTGGAATTACCAAATTCTATCTTCACTTTAAAAACAAATTTAATAAACCTATTAAATGAGCACATGTACCAGAATTTACATCCTAGAATACCAGATTAAACTGGAGGACGTTGTTATTCTAAGATGAGTAAGAAAGTTCTGTTCCCTTTTCAGTATCTGTGATGGACTCTCAGTCCACATCCTTTTCTCTTGGTGTATGCTAAGCTGCTGCCCCCCACCTTCAGAATCTGATTCCCCTTTTCAGCATCTCAAGGGGACAACCTGAGCAGTTCTCTGATTCCCTCTTTTAAAATCTTAATTTCCTTTAAGTGTATAAGCGTTGGCCTGTATGTGTGTTTGTGAACAATGTGCATATCTGGTGCTTTTGGAGGCCAGAAGAGAGTGTCAGATTCCGGAACTGGAATCACAGATGGTTGTTAGCTGTCACAGGAGAGCTGGGAACCAAACCCAGGTCCACTGCAAGAGTTAGGCAGTGCTCTTAACTGTGGAGCCATCAGCCTAGCTATCTAAATTCCATCTTGCTGCTTGGGAGTTGGGCATAGACAAACTGGATTCCCCCCTTGAATTCATATTTTCAGCTTTCCTTGATTGAAGTAATAGAGAATTAGTAACAGAAGTGGAGGAGTGCCAACACCTTCCTGAGACTTGAGAAGCTATCCCTCACCACTTTTTTTTTTTTTGTGGGTGCCTGTAGCACTGCGTTAGTACTCACCATGTTCAAATGCAAGGAAACAGAAGAATACAGTGGAATACATTGACTTTCCCATGGAGACTGCCTTCCTGGGCAAAGTCCCCTCTAACATAGGTTTGATGTGTGTGCATGCCTCCTGACTTATTTTCACAGGTTGATAGCTGAGAATATTTCACTTCAGTGAGTTAGGCATCACTCTGTGCCGGGGCTAGTGCTGGACACACGGTGGTTGTTTACTCATATAAACAAGCACAGGGTCATTCTTTTTCAACATTTGCGTTTAAAATAGAGACGGTGCTGCTTATAAAGATCTGTCACTAAGGGCAAAGCAGTTCTGGAAGCTACTGTTTGCACAAGGAATGACTGAGAGCGGGGCACAGCCTCATCTCTGCTCAGAGTTTATAATGGGAGCAATATGTTTGAAGGCTACTGTCCTGCATCACCAGTGCTGTCCCTAAGCTATTGTGTACTCAATAGCACTTCAGGTCACCTCATCATGCTTTAGGAGGTAAGCCCATACAAGTTTTCTGTCTCTCTATTATTATTATTATTATTATTACATATAAATATTTTTTACCAATTTTCTCTGGAAATATATTTCTGGAAAGAATAAAATTTTTATTTTGGATGTCCTCTAGCTACAATATAGCCAATTTCTAAAATCTTACCTCTAATTTTTAAGGAATCTCTATCTCTTTTGCCTATTTAGCATTCAGCCCCCCTTTACTAACAGAAAGACCTTTTTGCAATATTTGTTAGTCAATAGAGTAGGCAAAGACTGACTCATGAGGACCAATTGTTAGTTCATCTTTGTGGGCATAAGGTTATTGAGTAATTTAAATGCTAATTACTGTACCCCTTATGTACGGTTGCAGTCCTTGTTCTGAGAATCTCCTGTCTCACTGTTGCATAAACACAGCTCCCCAATTGTCCCCTGATATGCCAATAAAACAGCTTATAGCCAATTGCTAAGCAGGGGAGAGAATAGGGTTGGATTTCTGTCAGCCAGGGGAAGAAGGAGTTAGAGGAGGAAATAGAGGACTTAGCCATGGGCAGATGTCCAGGAGGGACCAGGAAAGAGAGCTCAGCAAAGAAAGCTACAGACTACAAGTGTCTCTGAGATGTATGCCAGGAAGAAGATAAATTAGGTTAGAGGGTTAAGAATAGAGCTAAAACTGTTCAGTTCTTGTGCTGTGAAGCTTGTTAAAATAGTATAATAGAGTCTCAATTATTTGTGTGATAGCCAAGTTAAAAGAGAAACTGAGAAACAAGAACAGTTTTGTAAAATTAAGTAACAGCCCATTGTCATACATAGTCATTTTAAAACATTAATTGTGTGTCTAAACTTATTATTTAAGATACCTGTAATCTCATCCTTTGGGATGCAGTGGAGCTACAATGAGTTCAATTCATTATGTCAAAAAATAAAACTTTTAGGGGCTGAGATGTAGCTGGGTTGGTAGAATGCTTGCCTGTTAGGCACAAAGATCTGGGTTTGACCATCAGCAGGGCATAAACTGTACATAAAGGCGCATGTCTGTAATCTCATTTGAGAGATAGAGGCAGGAAGATCAGGAGTTAAAGTCATCTACAGCCACATAAGGAGTTTGAGGCCATCCTGATCTACATGAGAGTCATCTCAAAAAAAAAAAAGAGTGGAGGGTCTAACCTATACTCAGAAGTCATTACTCTTTAATTGTTTTGCCCTAATTTCCGACTTTCCATGGTCTCAGAGCCGTTGAAATTTATCAGTAAGGAAGGTCTATGACAGTCCACACATTTCCTCACTGCAGAAACAACACTGGTAACTTGAACCCGGTGCCCAGTGCAAGCTTATGAGGAAGCTGACACACTACAAATGAGGGTCTTGTCCCACTCTTTTTTTCAATATATTTCAGCATTCCAACTGGCCTTCCCCACCATGCAGTTCTCAGTTCGCACACGTTTGCCCACATGTAACAATTCCAAGGTACACTCATGACCCCTGCGGGTCACCAAGTAAGTCAATGTAAGCATGCAGCTGGCTGTTGTCCTTTTATCCTTACAAATCAAGAGGTGACTCAAGATGGAAGCTAACACAGAAGGAAGCAATGCAGACAGATGGAAACAGACCCTCAATGATGTCATTTAACATCTGCATCCAGGCTTGTCTGAAGTTACTGTATCTTAGACTCTTCTGTTTATGAATCAATCATTTGCCCTCTATTTCTGGTCTATCACTAAAAACTAAAGAATATCTTCTGCAACTGAGATAAAATGGTGTTGTTATTAAGTTATAAAGAGAGTAGCAAAGCAATGGTGTAGCTAGATGAGCTAGCACATGCCTGTCATCCCAAGGATCCGTAGGCAGATCTCTGTGAGTACCAGGCCAGGCTGTCTACCTAGTGAGTTCCAGCCCAGGCAAGACCACGTAGTGAGACCCTGTCTTAAATAAACAAAAGAAAAAAACAGTGTCATGATACTTGGAGTGATGGTCATATCCCATAGTTTCCTGGTGGAGCCAAATCCATACACTAAAAAGATTGCTGAATTTGTAGGTTTTTCTGGTTGTCTTGGACAGCAGAATCTTTGTAGATTTGTTTACTGACATCTGTGCTTTGCCTGTCCTCACCCTAAACAAGTAGGTATGCCATCAGACGTCCAAGCTGCCTGAGAAACATCCCCTATGGGGGCACTAGCTGTCACATGAGCTCAGTGTCAAACGTCCTTAAAAATGATAAGGCTTGAGGCTGAAAGGGTACGGGAAGTGTGTGGAAGTAGCCTGGAGTACAGGATCAAAGATGGCTTCCTAACTCATTTTACCATGAGTTTGAACCAAATGCTTCACTTCCACAAGCATCAAAATTTTGGAAAGTAAGGAGATGATACCAGGTGATGTCAAGGCTACTTACTATCATCTCAGAATCTGTGATACTGCTCTGAGCATTTAAATTACACACATTCTCCAAAATTCAAACCTTTTCTCTCAAAGCAAAATGAACTGGTTGGGTAAATCACTGCATTTTAGAAAAAAATGCTCATTTTTGCTCCCCCTTCTTTCAAGTTTGGCAGGGTAGTTGTGTATGCATCACTGGCTATCCTGGCGCTCATGACGTATACGATGTCTACTGTGAATTGGAGGGTGCCCTCAAACCCGCAGAGACGCTGTGACCGCTGCCTCTCCAGTGCGAGGAATTGAGGTGTGCACTAGAGTTCCAACTCCATTTTCACATTTTAATCCCCCAAAGAGGAGTAAATATGACAAATGTCTTTAGGATGGGGACTGTGGGGGAGGGGAAATTTTATAGTATGTGTTTTGGCTTCTCACGCTTGCATCTGGGATCACAGGTACTAATTAAATTAATAAAAAGGCATTTTGTTAAAACATGTGCCTCACACCTGCTGTGTCACCAGGTGCAGGTTTCTTGCCTGGCATGATGGAACAGTTTTACTACCTAACACAGAAGGCAGACAGAAAGTCACAGCCAGCGGGACACAACCAATATGTCCCTGGTTTATTCTTCCCAACAAATGTCAAGTAATTTGGGAAAGCAGAAAATTTGAATTTAACATTCTCAATTACTTGGGGGCATGACAACTTTGCTTAATAGTTATTATCAGTTACAAGAAATTACATCCTGTCCTCATCTAATTAAGGACAGGGATGATAAACTGAGATCTTAGAACTTTAGATGAAGATGAGAGAAAGAGAGACTACCTCTCCAGGAGAATGCTTTTGTTGAATGGACTAGGGGTCACTTTTAGGATCACTTTATTATTTAACTTGTATTCTAAAATTTTTGTGCATAGCTGAAAACAACTTTATTACCCTGTTATTCTGTAAAATATTTTTATTTATTCTTTGACATTTTAATGCATGTACACAATGCATCTTGATCGTGTTCACCGCAGCTCCCCCCGCATTACTGCCTGTATCCACCCCTATCCCCTGAAACAGTTGTCTTTCCTACCTTTAAATAGCCCACTGAGTTCAATTAATGTTGCCTATGTGAGCAGGGGCAACTTAACCAGTGACCACATATTATTATTTGCTGCTTTATTATTAACCTTTAGACGCAGGATATGTCTTCAGGAAAGCTAGAGAATTCTCCAATGCACTTGAAGTTGTGACTTCTATTACAGAATGAGGGTCAATAAGCTTTTTTTCTGAGAAGAACCAGCTGGTGATATTTTATGCTTTGTGAGTTTTCTGCCTCTGTCTGAATGATCTCACTATGCAATTGCAGGGGTGAAGTATCTATGGGTAACACATAGATTAATGCATGTGGCTGTGTTTCAATAAAACTTTAATCATTAAAAACAGATGTCAGGCCAGTGAAATATTTTTCTTCACCCATTCATCCATTGGTAGGAGGGTTGGTTGGTCTGCACTTTAGCTGTTGTGACTGGAGCAGCAATAAACACTGTATCTAATAAATATGTACCATCAGAAAAATTTAGGTGTTTAAGTAGTTGGAAATGTTAATTACCTGGTTTGAACATTTTACATTTCATATATACATTTCATTATCCCATGCTAGCCCATAAATTTGTACAACTGAAATAATAATAAAAAAGGAAGAAAGTGGGTAAAAAAGATACGAAGGGTAACTGGTAGCTTCTGCTACAGGGGGCAATGCAAATAAACTGTAGAAGGGGTCTGAAGACGGCTCAGCAGGTAAGGGTGCCGTCTGTGCAAGCCTGCTGACTGAGCTCAGTCTCCACAAACCACACACAAAGCCAGATGTGGCACATGCCTTTGGCCCCAGCATCCCTATATCAAGATGGGAGGCAGAGGCAGGAGAACTTCTCAGAAGCTGCAGGGCCAGCTTACCTGGCAAATGCAGTGAAGCAGCAGAAATGAGAGAGGCACTCCTTCGACCAGGTAGAAGCTGAGCAATGACCCCCACATGCATGTTGTGGTAGTAGTGCACATGTAAGTACACACACACACACACACACTCAGATTTTACAAAAATTAAATACTTCACTGAAGTATTAATTCTTCCCTTTACTGTAAAATTATCAATAGGAAATGCCAGCAAAATGATGTAGTAAGACAATTTGTCTAAGGCTCCTTGAAAGACTAGTAAGCGACTTTCAGTTGTGTGTTTTGTTTTTCAAGCTGACTTTTATTTTGCTCAGGTAAAGTAATGTCTGGCCTGATCTTGGCAAGACATTACTAGATTCAAAGTTCTGTGAAGTACGCATTCATTGGGAAGAGAAGACAGATGGGCTCCTGTCCCCCTTGTTATCAGTGTGGTGCAAAGTTCTGATATTTTATTATTAAATTGTAAGACTTTTTACTTTCTTCTTGTGGATAGGGAGAAGGGAAACAGAGTTACACCAGAAAGCAGCCAGGAGCAAAATAAACCCTATGGGAACATAAGAAATGTGCTGGGGGAATTTTACATCTGACCAATTTTGTGTACCTTTTTCTTTTGAGTGTGAAGGTAGCATATGGTTTCACACATCAAATACAAATATATAAGTAAAGAATCAAGTCTTCCATTATCCATCTTGTCCACTTTCTCCTAAATATTCTTCCTGTTCCAACAGAGTCTGTGCCAAAAAGATTGCTATTGTATGTTCTGCTGTTTCCTGATCTCTTAAGTGAGGTAAGCTAGTCTGCAAACTGCTTTTCCATTCTGCTTCTTCTACTAAGATTCAGTTAGTAGAAGGAATGTTAGTTGCAAGATCGTCTTTCAAAGTACTGACTACTATCAGATCTATTTTTCAATTACCAAGACTCCTAATTTTGTATGTAACAGAGAAAGTATTTAACTATAATTAAACTCTCAACCTTTTTACTACATGAAATAGACTAGAATGGCAGTGACCTTTTTATATCCAGTTCTGTGAAAGGTGATTAAGAAAGTTAGAGAACAACTGTGGAACGGACAGAATAGCTGAGAGAGAGGAACCAAGGTTTAAAGAAAGGAAGAAATATGCACAGCGAATTAATAATACAGCTTGGTAGAAATCCAGGCTTTCTGGTCCATAGAAACACAGCATCCCACATGCCTCCTGAGGAGTGAGTCAGCAAGAGCCAGGCCTGCAGACAGCAGGGCGGCCTTGGCGTCTTCTGGAATGGTCACCTGTCCCCTGAGACAAGAACACAGCACAGTTGCCGCGTAGAATCCTGTCTGGGACATGCAGGGAGTGTGCCATGCAGGAAATACAAGCTGGCCTTCAGCAGGGTATTCGGGCTTGCCACTGCCACATTCTGGGGTGCCTCAATGATTTTCAGGGCTCAGATCTGTGAGGCACTGGATTTACTTTGGCTATCATATGACACTTGG
Source organism: Pachyuromys duprasi (assembly GCA_028658305.1). Lineage (NCBI taxonomy): Eukaryota > Metazoa > Chordata > Mammalia > Rodentia > Muridae > Pachyuromys > Pachyuromys duprasi. The sequence goes on from CM053763.1 coordinate 182,868, forward strand.
GGGAAGGAAAGAAATTTAGACCACATAAAGAGTTTAGCAATATTTTGTCTCAAAAAGTTGGAGATTACTAACAACAGCAGGAAACATCAAACTGGTACACACACTGCTGCAGTTCTGTAAGAGCCATAAATACTTAGTGTCTTAGTTTCTTTTCCAGTTGCTGTGATCAAATATTCTGACACAAGTAGTTTAGTGGGGAGGGAGGAGGGCTTATTCAGGTTCATAGTTCATGACTGATCCATCATGGCAGAGAAGTGCGGCAGGGGGAGTCGGAGACAGCTGAGCACATGGCATTCACTGTTGGAAAGCAGAAAGAGGTGAAGGTATGCCATTGCTGCTCTTCACCCTTCCCCACTTACGTAGCTTAGGATCCAGCCAGTGAATGGTGCTACCCACAGTGGGCAGGTTTTCCTACCTCAACGAACGCAATCAAGATATTCCTCCTCAGGCATGCCCAAAGGCTTGTCTCTCAGGCAAGGTTAGATTCTGTCACACTAACCATTACACTTAGTGGTCTCTAGCATGGGTTTTAGTTCATTTCCAGGATCATATTCATACATAAATACAACATACATAGACGCATATAAGTATTTTGGTATTCATATAACATACATATATAAAGTACATGTGTTTTATATACAGATACTATGCATATATTCATAGCATGAATATAAGTGTTTGTATTTGTATACATGTATAGATATGTACATGTAAATATTACACCCATGTTATGTGTACATAATTATTAAAGGCATGACTATATTACATACTATATTATGTGATCTATTATATATGATTATGAATTTTATGACAAATGCATGCATATATATTTATGTGTTTACATATCTACAGAAATGTTACCCATTTAAAGACAACCTTTGAAGTTAATAGTAAAGGTGTTGGAGCTTATTGTAAGTAATGTATATGTGTACACATGCATATCTAGATTGTATATAAATATTTGCAAACCTTCATATATGAAGCTCACTATGAGGTTTCTCTTCTCTGTGTGTATATCTGTGTATATTGTATATTCTTCTCTCCCTTTATCTTCCTTTTTCTTTACCCTTGAAAAGTTTGGGAGGAAAGAGAAAAGGGAAAGGGAGAAAGAACATAATCAATGGTGCAAAAGGTCCACAAGAAGGCTTGAAGATGCAGCTCGCTGGCGGAGTGCTGCCTATCATGCATGACGCTCTGGGTTTGAGTCGCAGCACCACCCAGCCAAGAAAGCCAGAACAATGGCATGAAGAGAATAAATGTTTAATCGTAGTGATGTTCTCTTAGATCACATGTATTTTGGATGAAGGCAAATCATTTGCAAAGATAACTGTAATATGGAGAAAGTTCGTTTTCTTTTTAAATTTTATTTCACTTTTAATTTGAGTGTATGTTTTTTTTTCTCCATGTATGTTTATGTTATGTCACCCACATGACATACCCCTGGTGGTCGGAATAAGGCATTGGATCCCTAGAACTGGAGTTACAGAGTGTTGTAAGCTACTGTTGTGGGTGCTGGAATTCAAGCCCAGGGCCTCTGCAAAATCATCAAGTGTTTTAACTGTTGCACCTTTTCTCCAGCCCTCCTTCTCCTTTCTTGTTACTTTAAAAAATTGCCGGTCTCTACCTCACAGTAAAAGCCATCGCAGCAAAAGCATCAGGAAGGAAGGGCCATTGCATGTCAGAGCTGCCATTAACTTTGTAACTGCTTACTTGAGGCTCATAAATAATTTGAGGTGAAAAGAGTTGTCAGATATGACTAGGATCAGAGTCTCATATTAATGCAGCACAAGGGTTGTTCGACAGCCACAAAAAGAACTCAGGGTCCTCTACAGTGAAGAGTCTCAGGCGCCTGTTCCAGAGAGTTTACTGAAGTAGGGATTCTAGAGTGTGAAGTCATCTGAGAAGAGCAAGCATGGCTCTCAAAATGAGAGTCTCTGAGAAAAGACAAGAGACATGATTTTAACATTTGCTGGCTGTCCAGTTTCCAAAATGAATCGCATTATTTTCTGCCACCTAAAAATGCTGACATGTATTCTGAGAAAAGAGTAGCCTGGTGTCATTTAATTCAGACAGGAAATGCCATGGAATACCTCTCATATGCCAGATGGTCTTCAAGGTTCTTGGGGTATAATGGGAAGCCAGAAGTCCCTTCTCCAAAGACCCCTGCCCTGGTGTGGAGACAGGTGATAATGCACAAAACAACTGTTCTTTGGTCACGTTCTCCTGATGATGCAGCCTTGCCAGGCCACCGAGGAAGAGGATCCGGGCAGTCCTGATGAGACTTAACAAGCTGTGGGCAGATGGCAATAGAGGAGAACTCCCCCTTTCAGTGGACTAGGGGAAGGGGAAGGGAAGAAGAGGGAGGGAGGATGGAAATGGAGGGAGTTGAGGGAGGGGGCTTCAACCAAGATATATAATGAATAAATTGTGAAGAAAAAAATTAAAATTAAAATAATAAAAAAAAAGAAAGCAGACTTCACCTCTGCAACAAGAAACACAGAAGCATTGATGGAGCCAAGCGGTATGACCACAGAAGATGGACACGCTCCGTGGAAGGGCAAAGCCCATCACCCTCCAGCAAATTAGACTGAGCTGATGCCTGAAGGATGAGGAGGGTAGGGACAGCTCAGGAGTGACAGCTTGACAAGAGCAAGGGGAGAGGTGCTTCTGGGAGAATGACCAGCGATGGAGAAGGCTCTGAAGAGAAACAACAGGGTGTATACTAGGAACCGAAACAGGAATGAATGACTAGTGTGAACAGACAGGAGATCAGTATGGAAAGGGGAGAGGGAATAGGAAAGCATGAGAGATGGGTATGTTAGATCTTATCATAATTTATTTTAAGAGCAATGGGAGACCACTATTGGATTTTAGGAAGGAAATGACATGTGTGAGAACTGGGTTAGAGCTGGGACAAGATCACATGCAGAGACCATCCTGGAGGTCCTGCAGGACCGCTGGGGAAGAAACTGTGTGTGGTACATAGGGTAGTGAAAGCTTAGATGAAAGCCAACATCTCATATGTGCAAAATGCTCTCTGAATGCTTTTTCAGATGCTTTTCTTGAGACAGGGTCACACTCAGTAAGCCAGACAGACTGTGAAACTGATACCTTCTTGACTAAGCCTCCCAAGTGCTGAATCACAGGTCTGCACTGCTAGGCCTGGTGCTTTTTAAAATGCATGAACTCAGAGGACATGCTAGTGTCCACATGAGGAAGGTTCCATTATCATCTTCTATGTTTTACCAATGAAGAAACTAGGGAAATGCTAAGCTATTTGCTTTGCCCAAAGATTTATTTGGGATCAAAATCCTAGTGTCTCACTATTAGTTTCACACTGAAGGTCTTGAGGTAGAGGAAGAGGTATGGGTAACAATTGGTTAGGGGCACTGTCTTTCTCTGGGAGAAGAGGGTGGTTTGTTTTTGTTTTTAGGGGATTATTGAATTACAGATGTCACATGGAGATGCCCAAAAGAATTACAGATCTACTGCTCTAAAGCCAGGTCAATGCTTGCAAAAGCAGATTTGGGAATATCAATGTAGATTGTAACTGGACCCAACAATAGCTGAAATTGCCTAGAGAAAGCATTTAGGGTGATTAGGGAAGTTAACCTCCCCCCTCCACCCCCCCACCAAGGGACATTGACCTTTTAAGAGTATGAGAGAAGTTGCTGGAAAATGAGTCTGACAGGATATGGCTAGAGAAGTCTCAAGAGCTCAGAAGAATTTAAAGTCATAGAACCCAAGAGAAGGAATGCTTCCATCAAGAGAAGGCCTGCAGGGTGGTCAAGTACTGCCCAACAAGTCAGGGCTCAGAGGCTTAGCAACAGATTCTGAGATGATAGGCATATTGGCATGGAAAATGTGGAGAAAGAGGGCCCAATGGCAAGAGGGGACAAGAAGGGAAGTGATTGTGGGAAGCAAGTTTGTTTGGCTTTGAAATTATAAGAATAATCTGTGGGACTGAGGAGACGGCTCTGTTGATAAAGCCCTTTTGGCAGAAGCATGAGGACCTGAGTTTGGAAGACCAGGGCTCAGGTAGAAAGCCAGGTGTGGTGTCCTGCACCTGTAATCTCAGCGCTGGGGAACCAGAGGCAGGAGAATCCCTGGAACTTGCTGACCAGCCACTCTTGATTAATCAGTTGACTCCACATTTACTGAGAAATACTATCTCAAAAAATGAGGGAGAAAGTAATACAAGAAGTTACTTGACACTGACCTTTGGCGTCTGTCCCCTCCCCCACTGAAAATGTACATATGTATACCCTAGCCACCCCTCCCATCAACAAACAACCACATATATGCATCTATCCAGGTACTGCTGCTGATCAGATGATATGTGAGAAGGAGCAGAGAGAAGGGGGTGGGTGGGAAGGGAGCAAGTGTTCTTTGGAAAGGAGATGGAATTCAGGGCACAGAGGGAGGAATGGGCTTTAGAAAGGAAGTGTGTCCACTATGAATGAATGCAGGTTTTATTTAGTTTTGATGGTGTGAATCTGTGTATTTTCTCATCAAGGAACTTCACTTCAAGGCAAAGACTATGGGACGGAGTTTGAAGAAAGAGAGAATGCATTTGTGAAGTAACTAGAGTGGATATTCAGAGAGTAGAGTACAGCTGCCATGGCTGGCTGGCAGCACCAAGGGCCTAGCAAAGGGCAGTTATGACCACGCGGCAGCACCAATCTGTGAGGCTGTCCTTTGATCCAAAGTAGAGCTCGCAGCCCAGGTGGACAAAGAGGTCAGAAGCCCTGCTTTGACCTCGGTTAAGTTTTGTCAGGTGTCTGGAAGAGTGGGCAGTGGGCAGTGGAGCTACAAGAACAAGAAGTTGACGTTTGCACGAAGTGAGGTAAAAGGGGGCTGTGGGTCTCTGCGGTATGGGGAGAGGCGGGGAGGGCGGACTCGTTCTCAGCCTTTCCAATGGCCTCTTTCATTCTAGGCAGATTGCCCTGGGCTTTGTGTTTTCTCTTCATTTGTAAGTAAGCGTGTTGGCTAGATTCTGATTAACATCCTTTCCAGTTCTCAAATTCCGTGGCTCAATTTGGCAAACGTTTAAGTATTCTCTGGATGTAAGTAAGGGACATTGCCAGCTTCTCCTAGTCACTAGGACAAAAAACAAAACAAAAAACCCCTTCATTCTGCTGAGGAAGCACATTCCATCGATCTTCCCAGACCATTGATGAAATCCTCTAATTTTCTCACAATATGCAAAATGTTCAAAGCTCTGCCTAGAAATCAAAAATAAACTTGTTGTAGCTGTCAGTAATCCAACCCTGCTGGAAATTTCCCAATCTGAACTTGGTTCAATCCAACTCAAAACCAAATTACGTTACTGAGTGTCTGCTTTGCATAAGTTACTGTGATGGCAGTTGTTGGAGATGCAGAGACAAGAGAATGACAGTCTCTGTTCTCTTAGTTTAGCCAGAAGGAGGACACGCTGGTACAGAAGGAGGACACTGGCACATACAGAAATATGTATGCGAGGGACAGAAATCTCTGTATTCAAGCCAGATAAGAAAGAATAATTTCAGCTTCACAAGGATTTTGCAAGCTGCACTTACGGTAGTGGTGGCGAGAATTGAGCAGCTGGCTGGCTACGGGTCTTTGTGGGGAAGCGAATGCGGTGGGAATCTGAGCCGCTAGGGCTCCCACATGACTGTGGGCAAGAGCAGCAAGAGGCTGCCACACATTAACTACAAAATCCGATGCATCCTGCAAGATGGCCGGATAGTCATCGGGACCTTCAAAGCTCTTGACAAGCACATGAATTTGATCCTCTGTCCCTGTGTTGTGTTCAGGAAGATCAAGCCAAAGAACTCCAAACAAGCAGAGAGGGAAGAAAAGCGAGACCTCAGTCTGGTGTTGCTTGGAAGGAAGAACCTGATCTCCACGACACTAGAAGGACCTCCCTCCTCCCAGACCTAGTGGCATTGCCCGAGTGCCACTGGCTGGAGCTGCTAGGGGTATCCATAGGCTGCTGGCAGAGGAATCTCAGCTGGTGTTCTCATGCTCCAGGATCCTGCAGGACTTGCTAGGCCAGTCCATGGTGTTGGAGGGCCATCCCAGCAGGTGATGAGCCCACAAGGAAGAGGCGCTGTTGCAGCTAGTTGCAGCTACAGCCAATATTGCAGGAGTCCCGACTCAGTACTCACCTGGTCAGGGGGTTCCTCCTCCACCTGTGGCCCGAGGGCCATCTCCTCCAGGTATTATGGACCTGCCTCCTTGAATAGAGGCTTCAATGGGTCTCCCAGTGAGGATGGTTCCAGGCTGAAGAACTCCAATGGGTGTGGTCCCCTCTCAGGATGCGCCCTCTTCCTCCAGGTAGGAGGGGTCCACTCTAATCCTTGCACAGCAGCATGGTAGCAGCCCCACAGAGGCAGAGGCCCTATTTCCCAGGGTTGAGTTACCACAGACATGTTCGTTTGTTATGCTCTTCATGGAGTCTCACTGGATTGTCTGGTTTCCCTTTCAGGGTCCCTCCCCAGGGAATGTGCCCTCCAAGGCGCTAGATTCGTCTTGGTCTTCCTTAGCCCCTTGCCTGTTTCCCAAAAGGCTGTACATAGTCCTCCCTCTGACCCCCCTGCAGCCTTTGAAGGTGGTTTATAATAACCTCTTAAGAGACTGTTATACATGCAAATAAAAAGAATACTTTCTTTTTCTAGTTCATTTAATAACAATGTCTGTTCTGAACCTTATTTTTTACCAAATGGAAATAAGCTAACTATGGGTTCCCACCATTTTCTGGGTCATTCCTAATTCAAGGAGTTTACAGAATCTGAAAGCATTAGGGGGTCATCTTTCTGCTCCTCCTATCCCGGTCAGCACTGCCCGTGGGCACCACTACCACAACCCTGTGTTTTTACTTTATCAGCACATGCAGGCAGCCGTGGCAGTCACTCTTCGGTTTAAAAGGTTCTCTCAGGGTCTACTCTTGATTTTTTCAGCTGCTTTGAGCCTTTGGGGATTGCATGCTAATCGTGCGCCTCTTCTCTTATGCTTAAACACACCGCACATTGATTTATTTTTATTATTTTTTAATGAGGTCTTGCTCCCACCCTAAGGTTATACCTGAAGCACAGGGAAAAATGCATCTTCCTTTCAGGACCAAGTGGCATTTTAGCTTTCTGCATCTGCTTGCCTCTTTCCTTTTTATGCCTCATCTTAGAGTCTATGGTTTGGGGAGCATATGAGACAGGGAGTCCTATTTCAAATGATGTCTGATGTCCTTTATGCCTTGCTGTGAGTCATTTCTTTTAGTAAGAAGTACCTCTCTCTCTTTTCTTCTCTCTCATATCCTCCTTATGTAACACACATGAAGCGAATAACTGCTTAAATGTGAAGAGGTCAATGTAGGGAGTGTGGCTTTTCTGAGGGAAAGAATACGGAAGGAAAACATGAAGCGGCACCTAGGCTGGAACAGGGTGTTACGAGATGAACAAACCGTGCTTTGCAGGTTCAAAGTTCATAAACAGAGATGGTTGAGTTTATATAAACGCCATTTCCACTGAAGTCACGTGGGAAGCAGTGGGTCTATGGAAAGGATTCAGGCAGCTCACCGAGTAAAGAGCTGAGCAGACGCTGGAGGGTGACGGGGGGCGGGGGGCAGGGCAGCAGTGGCAGCTGTGTGGAGGAACTGAAGAACCACCGGGGTCAAAGAGGCTAGAGGGTCCATCCTAACTACCGCCTGGTCTGGTGTGTTCATACTCACAAGCAGGTGCACAGAAAACAGGCCCAGATCATGTGGATGAGGATAACATGACTGTACTGGTGGGTACAGTCCCTAAAAGCTTCAACAAATACAGACAGAATGGAAAGCTGTTCTCCCAAGGCAAGGAGAGGCCAAAAAAAAAAAAATGTGGTAATGGAGAGAAGGAATAAGGTCATGAGTCCCATCAAGGAAACAAGGCAGGTTCAGAAAAGAGGGCAGGCATGAAAGGCTTATAAAGACCAGAGGGCTCTGATGGACAGAGAAAGTGACAAAGACAGGGAAAGGAATGGCTGCTCCAGGCAGGAGGACCAGCTTGAGCATGGCTCAGACTTAGGGAATGTGGTACTGTTTCAGCGACTGTCTGAGAATAGCTTTTCTGGAACTCGGTCCATGAGAAGTGTGAGGCAAGACTGATGACCGGGCTAACAATGCTGGAGCCAGAGCAGGAAATCAGAATAAAGAATGTTATGGGATGAATGTATTCCTCCTCAGTTTATAAACCGAATTAGTAACCCCTAATAATCTCAGAAGGTGAGTCCAACGTTTTGACATTGGGACATGATGCTGTCGTCTACAAGGTTCATGTTTGAGAACTGTGCATTCAAGTTACAAAAAAAACCCCATCATATTTTAATACATTTTTATGTTTTGCTATCCTGGGGTGAGTGTGGGCAGTGGACAGTAGGTCAGACACACCTGGAGAGAGGTAAAGGGGTAATTAAGTTGAATGGATCAGGGTAAACACAATCGATTATTATCAGAAGAGAGAGCTGCCACACCGATAGAAGATGAGGACTGTATGAAGAGGCAGGACATCACGGCCCCAGAGAGGCCATGTTCCACCGAGGACAGCGTGACTCAGCTGCTCACTGCTGCACGAAAAAAAGGCAGCAGATCATCCAGATGTGATTTCTAACAGAAGTGGATAATATTCCGTTTTACATTTTTAGGAAATTTATTTCATTTAACGTTTTTGTGTTTGTATGCGAGTGAGTGCAGGGAAGTGCAGGTGCCTGCAGAGGTTTGAGAGAGCTGGGGTTACAGATGGTTGCGAGTTGCCTAGTGTCTATGCTGGGAACCAAACTTAGGTGCTCTGAAAGAGCAGTAAGCACTCTTAACAACTGAATCATCTGTCTAGCCCCACATGATTATTTTTCAAATACAGGAAGCTGGTGAAAAAACAAAACAAAACAAAATATCAACAACAAAAAGCCACAGGTTAAAATATGACAGTTGGATAAAAAAGACAGGATTGAACACACTACTATTATTCTGCTAAATGGCTGCATTATCAAACTGCCTTCTAAGTTCATGTCTCTATACCCAAAAGTTAGTAAAGCTCTCAGAGACGGACGTGTTGGCACATGCCTTTAATCCCAGCACTTGGAGAGGCAGAGCTAGGTGGAGCTCTGTGAGTTCAAGGCCAGTCTTGTCTACAGAGTGAGTTCCAGGGCTACACAGAGAGACCCCGTCTTGGAAAACAAAGCAAAACAAGCAAACAAACAAAAAAAATAAAAAAGAGAGTAAAATAAAATGAATAGGCTTCTAAGACATTGTAATATAATATATAATATAATATAAAATATAATATAATATAATATGATATAAAAGATAAAACAAAAACTAACACATCCAGAGCAGGGTGCAGCGGCACACGTCTGTAATCCCAGCACTCAAAAAGGCAGGCAGATCTCTGTGAGTTCTAGGCCAGCCTGGTCTACAAAACGAGTCCAGGACAGCCAAGGCTACACTGAGAAACCTTGTCTCAAAAACCAAAACCAAAACCAAACCAAACAAAAAAAAACCCCCAAAAACCCCCAGCAACAACAGCCAAAAACCCCCAAGAAACAAAAAAACAAAACAAAAGTAAAGCTCTCAGACTTCAGAGAATTTTTTTTCAATGAATGAGACACAACTAGTGAAAGTGTGGAGAGTAGTGTCTGTGGAGTGATCAGCCACAGATTTATATCAAATCCCCCTACCCAAAGCTCAGGGACCACCCTGGAAGAGGGGATGTGTATTAAATACTGTTCTATTGCTAGGAAGACACACCATGACCAAGACAACTTATAAAAGACAGCATATTACTGGGTGTAGTAGGGCTTTCTTGAACCTCCCAGTGGTATCAATAATGACACAGAGTTTGTAGTTTGAAGCTTAGGACTTAGGTGGGGCAGATTCTCAACTACCAGTTAGACTTAATCCAACTATTCTACCTGAGACCCACCCTGTGGCTACCTCTCTGCTCCTCTTCACGTCCATCTGTTCTCTTCTGTGTCTCTTCTGAATCCCCTGCATTTATTTCTTCTTCCAGCGTCCCTTTCTCTCCTGGAAGTTCCACCCTCCTGCTCCAGATATTGGCTGTCAACTCTTTTTTTAAAAAAATTATTTATTTTTTATTAATTACATTTTATTCACTTTGCATCCCAGCTGTATCCCTCCCTCATCCCCTTACAATGCCACCCTTCCTCTTCTCTTTCTATGCCCCTCCCAAAGTCCACTGGTAGGGGAGGTCCTCCTCCCCTTCCATCTGACCCTAGCATATCAGGTCTCATCAGGACTGGCTGCATTAGTTTCCTCTGTGGCCTGGTAAGGCGGCTCCCACCTCAGGGGGTGGTGTTCAAAGAGCCAGCCACTGAGTTCATGTCAGAGATAGTCCCTTTCCCCCTTACTAGGGAACCCACTTGGACAACTGAGCTGCTATGGGCTACATCTCTGCAGGGGTTCTAGGTAATATCCATGAATGGTCCTTGGTTGGAGTATCAGTCTCAGAAAAGTCCCCTAGGCCCAGATTTTTTGGTTCTGTTGCTCTCCTTGTGAAGCTCCAGCCCCCTCCAGGTCTTTCTATCTCCCCTTATTTCATAAGATTTCCTGCACTCTGCCCAAAGTTTGGCTATGGGCCTCAGCATCTGCTTTGATACCTGCTGGGTAGAGTCTTTCAAAGGGCCTCTGTGGTAGGCTCCTGTTCTGTTCCCTGTTTTTTTCCCTCTTCTGATGTCCATCCCATTTGCCTTTCTGAATGAAGATTGATCATCTTATCCAGAGTCCTCCTTCTTGCTTAGCTTCTTTACGTGTACAGATTTTAGTATGTTTATCCTATATATAACTTCAAATCCCTGAAGAAAGAAATTGAAGAAGATATCAGGAGATGGAAAGATCTCCCATGCTCATGAATTGGTAGGATTAACATAGTGAAAATGTCTATCCTGCCAAAAGCAATCTACAGATTCAATGCAATTCCCATCAAAATACCAACACAATTCTTTACAGAATTTGAAACAACAATTCTGAATTTCATATGGAAAAACAAAAAACCCAGAATTGCTAAAACAGTCCTGTACAACAACAGATTGTCTGGAGGTATCTCCATCCCTGATCTCAAACTGTACTACAGAGCAATATTAATAAAAACTGCATTGTACTTGCGTAGAAACAGAATGGTGGATCAATGGAATTGAATCGAAGACCGAGAAATAAATTCACACATCTATGAATACTTGATTTTTGACAAAGAAGCCAAAACCATACAATGGAAAGAAGATAGCATCTTTAACAATTGCTGCTGGTATAACTGGTTGTCTATATGTAAAAAATGCAAATAGATCTATATTTATCACCCTGCACAAAACTAAAGTCCAAGTGGATCAAAGACCTCAACATAAAACCAGACACACTAAATCTGTTAGAAGAAAAAGTCGGGGAAGACCCTAGAACTCATTGGTACAGGAGACAACTTCCTGAACAGAACACCAACAGCACAGGCTCTAAGAGCAACAATCAATCAATTAATGGGACCTCATGAAACTGAAAAGCGTCTGTAAAGCAAAGGACACTGTCATCAGAACAAAACAACAGCTTACAGACTGGAAAAGGATCTTCACCAACCCTATATCTGACAGAAGGTTAATATCCGGAATATATAAAGAACTCAGGAAGTTAAAAAGGCTGTCAACTTTTTATTACAACCTGCTCCAGATATTGTTTGTCAGCTCTTTACTACAGCCAATCAGCGAGAAGCTACCTGACCTTCAAGTATGTGAGCAGGTGTAGAAGGACAAATATTTACAAATATAAAGCCAGTGATGGGCCATAGAAGTGGCAATACCAAAATCCTGCTAGAGCTTTGCTCTCTGCCAGTACTGAATTAACAACCGAGAATACAGAGACATTCCTTCACACAAAAAGAAAGTTACTCCAATAAATGGGGGCTTGCTTACAGTTTCAAAGGATTAGTTCAGGATCATCACAACGGGGATCACGGTGGCAGGCAGGCATGTAGGCAGTCACTGCAGTAGTAGCTGAAAGCCCACATCTTATCCATAAGTTGCAGAGAAAGAGAGAGAGAGAGACAGAAATCTCCAAAGCCATCTCCAGTGACATTCTTCTTCCAACAAGACTACACCTCTTAATTTTTCCTTAATGTTCCACCAACTATTGGCCAATCATTCACACAAATGAGCCCATGCTGGTTGTGGTGGGGCAACAGCCTCATTCAGACCACCACAGGGTGGAAAGGTCAGAGCTGGAGGTTGGGAAGGTCTGGAGTGTAGTAGGACACAACAATATTTTCTGTGTGTGTGTGTGTGTTTTTTTCCCTCCAGTCCCTTAGATCCCAGAAAAACAACTCTTGGGACTCAATTACTATTTTACAAATAGCTAGGCCATATAGCTAGACTCTTCTCTGACTAGCTAATAACTTAAAATAACCTATTATTTTAATTTGCATTCTGCCACATGCCTGGTTACCTGAGCTCAGGCATCATGAATTCATCTTCTTCACATCTTGGTGGCTCTTCCTGCTTGCCTGGCTCTCTCCTAGAATCCTCTCTGGATGTCCCACCTATTTTCTGCCTCAGCCACAGGACATAGGATTTTTAATTGATAAGTGTTGCTTCCATACACAAGAGAGTCCTTCTACACTGGAGTGAAATAAGTGTCTTCTGGACATGCCCAGATCACTGCACTGATGAAAGCATAGCAGCTATAGTTGTCTGCACATGAGCAAGCATGGAGAAGGAACTCATGAACCCTCACCCTGACCTAAGGAGCTACTGACAGATGGAGGAATGAGAGACAGTTTTTATTTTTATTTTTTAAAGTTATGGTCCCTGTTGACCATGGTTGACCATGTTTCTTTGGGTAGCTCCATACTCTTGAGTATGTGGACAGCACAATTTGGGTTCAGTGAGTTATAAACACCAACAACCATAGAGGATAAAAAACTGAGAGCGAGTACGGAAGTGGATGGGTCTGAGAGGGTTAAGGGGAGAAGCAGAAAAGACTACGATCAAAATACATTCATACATCATGTGTATGAATGAAATTCTCAAAGAATTAATAAAATATTATATTGAACACACACAGGAACTGTTAGGCCACGTGGACTTGTGTCCTAGGTTGGTGGTTGATGACTTGAGCTGTATATGTGGTGCTGGGTGTAAGAAGAGTTCAGTGTCAAATGCTTCGGCGGGGAATGTGTTCCTGCTACTGGGGCTGAGGTTTTAGGTCCAGAAATGATAGAGATAAGACACAACTCAAGGGATTTCAGGCACAGCTCTAAATTTTTTTAAAAAAATTATTTATTTTATGTCTGTGGATGTTTGTCTGTATGTATGTGTACCACACACACACCTGGTGCTTTCAGAGGCCAGAAGAGAGTATTAGATTCCCTGGAACTGGAATTATAGACAGTTGTGAGCTGCCATCTGGGTGCTGGGGATCGAACCTGGATCCTCTGAAAGAACAGTGAAAAGCTTGTAAGACATGTGCTTGTGTGAATGAAGATGCAGCGCTGACAGAGGACACCAGGGCCAAGGAAAAGGGGCTGTTAAGACAGGAAGAACTTCTGCCAGAAAGCTCCCGCCTGGGTCTTTCCTGCAGAGATGGGAATCAAGCAGGCAGAGTGCCCCTCCCTGAGCAGGTCAGCTCTGACCTCTAGGATAAGGCAGGTTTTCAGGAGAAGGACTGTGGCTTTCATTGGAATAAGCAGTAGATACTTGGGGTATTTTGCTTTCCTTTTCTTTTTTGGACAGGGACTCATGCAGGTTGACTAGCCTTGGATTTACCATGTAGCTGAGGATGACCTTGAACTTCTGTCCCTCCTTGATTCAACCCCCTTAGGCACTGGGTTACAGCTG
>CM053763.1:197209-223550 GCA_028658305.1 Pachyuromys duprasi
ATTCCCACCAGCAATGGAGGAGGACAATTAGGAATAGTGCTACCACATGATCCAGCTATACCACTCCTAGGCATATATCCAAAATATGCTCAAGGACATTTGCTCAGCCATGTTCATAGCAGCTTTATTTGTAATAGTCAGAATCTGGAGACAACCCAGATGTCCCTCAACGGAGGAATGGATACAAAAATTGTGGTACATTTACACAATGGAATACGACTCAGCAATTGAAAACAAGGAAATAATGAAATTTGGAGGCAAATGGTGAGAACTAGAAAAGATCGTCCTGAATGAGGTAACCCAGAAGCAGAAAGACACACATGGTATGTACTCACTTATAAGTGGATATTAGACATATAATATAGGATAATCATACTAAAATCTATACACCTAAAAAGCTAGGTAAGAAGAAGGACCCTGGGTATGATGCTCAATCCTTATTCAGAAAGGCAAACTGGATAGACATTGAAAGAGGGAGAAACAAGGGACAAGACAGGAGCCCACCACAGACGGCCTCTGAAAGTCTCCACCCAGCAGGGCATCAAAGCAGATGCTGAGGCCCATAGCCAAACTTTGGGCAGAGTGCAGGAAATCTTATGAAATAAGAGGGAGATAGAAAGACTTGGAGGGGACTGGAGCTCCACAAGGAGAGCAACAGAACCAAAAAAATCTGGGCCCAGGGGTCTTTTCTGAGACTGCTTCTCCAACCAAGGACCATTCATGGAAATAACCTACAATCCTTGCAGAGATGTAGCCCATGGCAGCTCAGTGTCCAAGCAGGTTCCCTAGTAAGGGGAAAAGGGACTGTCTTTGACATGAACTCAGTGGCTGCCTCTTTGAACACCTCCCCCTGAGGTGGGAGCAGCCACAAGATGAAGACAATACAGACAGTCCTGATGAGACCTGATAGGCTAGGGTTAGATGGAAGGGGAGTAAGACCTCCCTTATCAGTGGACTTGGGGAGGGACAGGGGAGGAGAAGAGGGAAGGTGGGATTGTGAGAGGATTAGGGAGGGGGCTACAGCTGGAATACAAAGTGAATAAATTGTAATAAATAAAAACATAAAATAAAATAAGAAAAAAAGAAATGAAAGTTACAACTCAAAAAACAAAGCAAAACAAAATGATTGGACTGTGGACACGCCTGTAGGGCATTTTTTAAAATTCGTGATTAATATGAGAGGGCTGGTGGTCCTGGGTTCTGTAAGGCTGAGCAAGTCAAGAGGAATAAGCCAGTAAGCAGCACTTCTCCATGGTCTTTGCATCAAGTACTGCCTCCAGGTTCCTGCCCTGCTTGAGTTCCTGTCATGACTTCCTTCAATGATGAACAGTGCTGTGGAAGTGTAAGCCAAATAAATTGTTTCCTCCCTAAATTGCTCTTGGTCATGGTGTTTTATCATAGTAATAGTAACCTTAGCTAAGATACCTTACTATGTGCAGTACAATGCTACCAGACCTTGTTGGGTGTGAACTTATGAAGAACAATATGTATCAATACACTTCAAATTTAGAATTGAGGAATTAGAGACAAGGACCAACAGAAGCTGATGGTCAACTGTCTCCCAACTGTCATGTCTACCCTGCATATTCTCAGACTCATGGTTCAATGTAGAGAATAACAGGAAATCAGCTAGCTATGCTAGCAATGATGTCAGGAAACAGAATTAGGGGAACAGAAAAGAAAGTAGCTACAGCTGGCATGATCTGACAGAGAGATACCATGCCGGGCAAATCTATAGAGATTTGCATTCAGGGAGGGAGATTTTGTGTGACTTTTCTTGAGGAATCTACTTCTGTTTATTCCAGATAGAGGTCAAACAGACAGTTCCATGCGGGACCAGCCTGGTGACTCATGGGTGAGGGGTCCCTTACAGTAGCATGAATAACTTGGGCAGCTGCATCATGGAAAAGCCCTACCCTTTCATGGATGTCAACTCATGAAAACAGCATTGTCTGGAGTCCATGAGCCTTATGGTGGAGACCATGGCAGCAGGCAGAGGGATGCCACCAGAACAGTAGCTAAGAGCTTACCTTTTGATCCACAAGGGCCTTATGGAAGAGCATCCTTCTAGCAATTGCTGACCTCTTACATACCTTGGAGTCGGGCAAGCCCTTGTGACCCCTCTCTGTCTCCGCCTGGGAATCTTCATAGGCCCCATCTCTGAGGGCTTTGCACTGGAGACCACGGTTGCTTCAAGACAGCAATAATCATGTCCACCTTTCACAAAACATCACATGACAAGGGTGACTATGTTTTCTAGGCAGAAGGTACAGCACATGCAAAACTCAGAGGCACAATGAATGCCTGAGTCTGTCAAGTACAGAGAATAAGAAGCCAGATGTGACAAATTCCTCAGGAGCTACAAGAAAAGTGTCACACAGCTCTCCTTTTCATCCTGTCCTGCTGTTCCATGAGCCAGACAGCGTGAGCATCTCAGCCATGGCAGCCATTCCAGTAGTGTGTCACCCTGTACACACAGGTCTTTCTTTGCACTCAGACTGCAGAGAAACTGTCAGTATTGCACAGGCTTAGAATACAGCAATACCTATAAACTCTTAAGTATTTATTTCACATCCCATATTAACATTTTTGTTATATCTTTAAAATTTACTTATTTACATGTATGTTTACACACGAGGCACTTGCAAGCCCACAAGTGACATTGCCTCATAGCACATGAGGAGGTCAGAGGACAACTTGCTGAATTGATTAGCTTCTACAACATGGGTTCAGGGGATTGAACCCTGGTCATCAGCATTGGCAGCAAGCACCCTCACTGGACCAGATGAGATATTTTGAATTATTGCTTATAGTCAGGACTATAATAATCCATCCACAGAAGAGTGATCACTGTTAGAATGGAGCTGGTGAGTTTTCTTCATCAGATGGTGGTGGTGGGGGGTGTTCAATAAGTTCATTATGAGCTCTATCACCTGTTTACAATGAATTCTGTCATCCATGCAATGGTCACTATTTATAGTATGCATAGGCAGTTGTATTAGTTTTTCAAGACGAGATAATGCATTTTACACTTGGCTTAGACAAATCCACGTAGAAAAACAGTGACATTAGGTCCTGACATGTCCTAGGTTGGTGCCCAGGCCTCCTAGTGTGAAGATCATGAGCCACGGGCCAGATGATTTGTTTTTACTTAATTGATACAAGTGTAGCTTCCATTAATTATATAATTAAGTAGGGGATTTTATGTTTCAAGGATTTTTAGACTCTATATAGCTCTGATTGGCCTGGAACTTTCTGTATAGACAAGGCTGGCCTCCAATTCAGAGAGGTCCACCTACCTCTGCCCCCTGAGTGCTGAGTTTAAAGCTGTGCATTACCACACACAGATCATGATTCATTTATTTTATTTTACATGTGCAAATGTTTTGCCTGCACATATGTATGCGTACCATTCGTGTGCCTGGTGCCTGTGGAGGACAGCAAAGGGTGTTGGGTTCCCTGGGACTGGAGTTATGGCTAACTGTGAGACACTGTATGGTTGCTGGGAGCTGAACCTGGGTTCTCTGAAAGAACAGCAAATGCTCTTAACTACCGAGCAATCTCTCTAGTCCCCTCATCATTTTTCTAATGAGAAGAACTTGATATAAATATTATCTTATACTTATAGATAAAATAATGAAACATCAAGTCTGTTGCACTGATTCCCTTGAATGTTTGTGACTATGAGATGCCAGGGGTGGTGTCAAGGTGAGTGAGAGCCGTGGTTTGTGATCTTGGAATGTGACTCCCAAGGGTCTTTGTGTTGAAGTTTAATCCCTGTAGTAAGGTATTAATAGGATGGAAACTTAATTCAACTATGGTGTTTGGAGGTGGGGCGTCCTGGGGGTAATTGATTGGATATTTCACTAGGGGGGCAGATGCCGTGGTTGAATCTGGTGGCTCTAAAAGAAGAGGGAGAGAGACCAGAGGTCACACATGTGATCTCCCTATGTCTTGCCAATGAGATGTTCTGTCCCACCTTGGGCTCTGCCAGAAGAAAGCCATTGCCATATATAGTCCTTCAGACTTCATTTTTAGAACTATGAGCTATAATATCCTTTTTTTTTTTTCTGGGATGGAGAGATGGTTCAGTGCTTAAGAGCCCTTGTTGTTCTTGAGGAGAACCCAGCACCATATGTTGTCTCGTAAACATTTATTACTTCAGTTCCAGAATAGCTGATGCCCTCTTCTGCCTCTTTGGCCAGTAGACAGACATGTGGCACAGGGACATACAGGAAGGCAAAACACTCAGACCCATAAAAAATAAATAAATCTAAAATCAAAAACCTAAAACACGCCCGTTGTACATACTTTTTATGATTTATTTCATTTATTTTATTTTACATCTCTACCTCCCTTCTCCACCCCTTGTCCCTCTTCATGCCTTCCAACCCCCCGATAACAGGTAGGAGAGAAAGAAGGTTAGTGGGAAGAGGGGGCAGAGTTCTCTTCAGTTACTTCCGGCTGGTTAGGGTCGTCAGGTTCTTTGGGACAATGTCAGTCTCAGTTGTCAGGATACCTAGCAGGCCAGCAAACCAGCAACAGCAAACACAGCAGAAGGACGAACCACCAGCAGCACAGAGAGCAGCAGCCCCCTTCTTCCTCCAACCATCTCCTCAAAGCATCCATCTTAGCTTCTCTGTGCCCTGATATTTATACCCGCTCACAGTCCTCAGAATTAAACTTACTGCAGCTGGCAAGGACCACACCTCTCTCCAGGCCCCATGAGGCAATTATCAGCTGTGGACAAACTAAATGCAGCCCCATATCCCACACTTGGAATTAAAACAAAAACACATTAACATTAACATAACTGAGTTTTTAAAGAAGCCAAAATTTTCACTTCACATCCCCAAGCAAAACAAAATCCCAAATAACCTTTTTTTTAAATAAAATATTCTGCTTCTAGTATTTTCTTACAGTAATAGAAAATAATTAAGGCTCTGATTCACCCCAGTTTTAGCATCGAAAGCCTTGTGCCCCAGGGCTCTAAAATACAAAGTAAATCTGCCTCTCAAAACTGCACACTGGTCATCTTGGGTTGTCACAGGCACACTGAGTTCATCCTACACTAGTCTAAGAACTCAGGATCTGACTGGAGCGAAGTCTGATGCGAGTCGTGTGCCATTTGGAGAAGTCAATAGGGCATGAATATGACAACTGACTAAAAAGTTGGGGTTGAACTAATCACAAACTGAGCTATCTATGAGAGGGGCAGAAAAGTGAAGGAAGAAAACAATACACCAAAAAGGGAGGAAGCACTGAGGAGGGCTGTACTTCCTCGCTGGCTTTTCCTCTGGAAGAGCGCTTGTGTATTTGTAAAAGACTGACAGAAAGGAAAGAGCGCAACCAGATCCAGCACAGAGACATGTCATCTTCTGACCTCCCACCCCTCCCTGACCTCGATGACCCCTGCACCTTCTCTAAGGGACTCTCCTCCCCTATAGCATGTTAACCTTTCTGTGTGCCATCCCCTTAACTGAGTTTTTCTTTAATGTTTTCTAAGAAAAAAAATTCAAACATATAGAGAAGTTGAAAGAATGTTACAGTGAACACACATCTGCTCACCGCCTAGACTGGGTAGGTAGGGGTTTCCTTTCCTTCCTTCATTCCATGTCAATTGTCTCTCTGTCTTATATTTTCATATTTTGGATACCTGTCAAAGCAAGTTGCTTAGGTTCTAAACAGCTGAGCCTAGGCAACTTGCAACTCTCTCTCTTTCTCCCTCCATTTTGGGTTAAAATTTAGAGACAATGAAATGTTAGCGATCTTAACTATATTTTCCCAATGAATTCTGACAGACAAACCCATCGTGTAGCTCAAACCTCATCAAGTCTTTGGACATCACTACCCTCTAAAACATCCTACTCTTGTCGCCCCCGCATCCCATGTAGTTGCTACATCCCCAACAGCCCTCTCCTACCTCTTACCCAGGCAGTGACTATTCTGACCCTCAACCCTGCCGTACCACAGACTGGTTACATTTGTCTTCCTTTACTGCTTGATACCTTGTTTTCTGAGATGTGGGTTCTTGATTAACCTGGGACTTCGCTGGCTTGGCTCTCTAGCAAACTCCTGGGATTGCCCCTCTCTGGACCCTGCCACAAACTCTGGGCTTCCAGAGAATGCCGCCACATCCGGCTTTCACGTGGGTTGTAGCTCACGCAGCAAGCTCGTTATGCACCCAGCCCTCAGTACTCTCTTCTACGCCTGTTTCCCCCTCCTCAGCGTCATGTCTGTGCGGTTCCTCACTGTTCATAAGTTTTATGTATTGCTGACCAGTCTTCCACGGGGCTGGGAAGTTATATTTATTAACCCTTCGCCTTTCTGAGTTATATCTGGCTTATTTCCAACGTTTCAATACTGTGCAGAGAGTTTTTCTGGGTGTAATTGTTTGAGTCTTTTGTGGGTGACTTTCCGTCTCTCTGGGGCAAATGAGTAGAATCACAGAGTCTTTGTTTAGCAGGGGCTTATAGATGATGGCATCACTGCAGCCCTTGGACTCTTTCCTCACCCCACCCCGTGTCCAGCTTGTCATTTTCTCCACTTCTTTTCCTCTGTTTTCTTCCCCTCGCCCCTGTCTTTCTTTTGTGAGCCTTTTATCTCTGTTCTCTCCTGACAGGGCACAAAGCTGTCTTAGTGTTGTCTTGCTTTCCAAAGCTCCTTCTTGTGAGAGGCAAAATGAAATAAAGCACTGCGCCCCTATGGCGTGCCTGCACTCCATACGCCTCTGGAGTCCCTTCTCTGTTCTGTCATTCTGTGACATTCTGTGACCCATACCTTCATTTGAGAAGAAACAAATCTGTCAAAAAGCTAAGAGATGAGGAGGGCAGGAGATCGTGAGCTTAGGGTGGGGATGGAGAGGGCAAAAAAGAAAGGCAAAGGAACAAAGGAACTTCTGTCCTGTGACACAGTGCCTGTGTTCTCCTGAGGAGGGACAGTTCCACCATAGTTCTGTTCTTTCCTCACTCATGTTCTAATGATCAGGTTTCCCACACGGCCTAGGTTTATCCTCTGGTGCTGCTATCTCCAGTGTGAAATCCCTCCACGATGTTTTCCCCCTCCACTTTGTGTGTATCAATTTCAGCTTCTCAAGTCTTGAAGACAAGATGAGGAAACCTCAAGAGGGCCCTTGTTGCTCAAGTTCGCCTATGCACTAGTATGGGCTTTAGGAATACTACCCTTTTTTTTCTAGTGCGATCCAGAGGAAGGATAGTAACGATAAGACCGTTGGGCCCAAGAAGTGATGAAACATCTGGGCTAACGCCATTTGAAATTTTGTCCGGAAGCAAACCTTAAAAGCCAACCAGAACCTGGTGCCATAGCGCCCCCTAGCATACATAATTGCAACTGTGCTATTCCTCTTCTCTAATGCGTTTTAGTGTACTCAAAATGCACTCACATTTCACAGCAAATTAATTGTAGTTCAAAAGAAGAAGAGAGTTAGGCTTTTAATTCAGGCTCTAAGCAATCCTATAAGTGATTAATTTGTGTCTCTATTATACCAATTAAGCTTATTGGATTCTACCTAATTAAGTTATTTAACTCGAAGATTAGGGAATTGTAACAAACTCCAAACTTGGAATGGGCTCTAGCTTTTAAATGATTGTCTCTCTGGGGTTGGAGCATTTAGTTCCATATGCTATGTCGGCAGTTGACTCTCTTGAGTAAGCTGTTAAGCTGCTCTGAGACTGTCAGTTCTGATCACACTGGAGCGTAAGTACTATGACTTTAAGACCTCAGGGCATGCATCTGTGGGAACTGGACCACACAGCGGTCTTGAGAGGCCCTGCCACATCCGGATGGTATGTTCTGCCTCTTATCTGTGTCATGCAAAAATCCTCTGCCAGTGAGGGAGGGAGGGCTCTACACTATACTCCTGAGAAGACAGGCTTTGGTAGACGCAGCAAGAACATAGAACCCAAATTTGCCAACTGCAGAAACTGTGAGGTTCAAGATCAAACATGTAAGATCAAGGTCAAACCCTTAAATTCTGATTTCTATTTGAGGAGAGAAAGGGGGAGGTGGGCAAATATCTTGGGTTGAGACCAAGATGGAGTGAGCTACAGAGGTGGATTGAAGGGTTATCGAGGGGCTGGAGGGATGGCTTAGCTGTCAAGAACAGTCACTGCTCTTCCAGAGGACATGGCCTCGGAAACTCAGCAACCACAAGGCAACACACAGTGTTCCATAATTCCAGTTCTGGTCAATCCCATGCCCTCTTCTGGCTGCCCAAGTCACTGCACACACGGTGTGCAAACATACAAGCAAAATACCTACACCTGTGATTTTTTTTTAAATCTAAAAAAACAGAAAAAAGCTAACAAAAACTGTCCATGTAGCTTTTCAATTCAAGCCTGGGAGAATGGTAGCCAAACCTCCCAGCATACCCCACCATAGTTTCGTCACTTCCTTGACAATTTTGAAGACTCCATTCAGAAACACCATTGAAAAGGGGCTCTGTTAGTGTATTGGAATGCTGGGTTATTGTGTCTTATGACTGAGAATAATTTCCGGAGAGGAGCCTGACTGGAAGCCCTCTGCAGCTGGTATTTCCAGTAGCTGACCGGAGATACATTTGTCTTGAAGATAGAACCAAGAATCTTTTCCAGTCTGTCCTTTGAACCACTCAACTCACATTACTTCTTACAGGAAGTTTGTAGGATCCTGATTGGTGGTATTTGAGGGAAGTGAATAGGATAGCCTCCCGCCAGTGTAAACTGATCTTAAGGTTACTTCTGCTAGTCTACTTCATTCTGCTCTGTTCATGCTGGGTTTCTTTCCTCTGATTGGCATTCTTGATGAGCTATCAGGCTTCAATAATTCAATAATTTGATTCCTAGTCACCTGAAGAATATAAGCTTCTAGATACGTTAATCTTAGCCCATGTCCACTCTTCTTGTCCATTCATTATTAAAATGGCATGGGACATTCAGAGGGTATACCAGTGGGTCATATGGCTGCCAAACAGGCCACATATGTTTAGCACCTCTGCAGCACCCACTTACTTTCTACTGATAATTAGAGACAATTTTTCCCTGACAATGAGGTTCATGGCTTTCCTTATCTGTTGGCCTCTTCGTGCAAGTCACTGGTGGCAGGGTGTCTTAGAGCTTCAGGAAGACAATGTGTCTTTAGCCAGAAGAGATGAAGTTGTGGAGGTGGAAGTACACATCCCCCTGTGTGACTGGAGGTGACAGCAAGTGGGCTACTCCCATTTCATTCCTTGACCCCTAGAACCATGAATTCTACCTACTGAGGATATAGTCACAGGACAGCTTGTGTCTGGGGTATTCTGCTGCAGGGACAATGATTTCTTGTGAGTCCCACATCTTTAACAGGCCTCCATTGCCCCACAAGGAAATGGCTTTTTGATGAGATAGTATGCATCCCTTGATAGCATCTTTGCTATAAAGTGTGGCCTTTGGTTCTGCTTTGCAGTCCAAGATGGTACTTTGGTGGGTAAGACCCCATAGATGCTTGTATAAGAGTGCTTCCTAGAGGCCCTGAGGGAACCGATCTTCGCATACATTTGTCATTTTAACTATGGATGTGATGTGATCAGATCCTTAAGTCACCTCGATACTGTGACTTCTTTACCATGTACCTTGATCTATCAGCTAAATTAAACTCTTTTCCTTTAAGTTGCTTTCCTCAGGGAGTTTCATCACGGCAACATGAAAGAACACAAAGACAGAGGCTACTATCAGAGGGAGGTTGGTGATGAAATAAGCCTAAGCCTTCGGAACTGATTTGCGGGAAGAAATAAAGCAGCTGGGTATGTGGCTCAGTGGTGTGGGAGTCTTGATCCAATCCCAGTACCATCGCAAGCAAATAAAAAGTTCTCCAACCACTTTGGTGTAAAGTGTGTATGTGTTCTTTAGAATCATGTTTTGATGGTACTTGGTAGTAAATCAGTAGTTTGTGCCTTATTATTACTTTAAAACCATGCTATTGCTTTTACTCCTTTCAGGTGGAGATATTTCGGGCCTCAGTTCTTGGCCTAGAGTTCATATCCTTTGAAGGTTTTCCACCATCTTATTTTCACACACTATGGCTTCTCCATTCAGAGTCCATATCACAGTGAACCAGAATTGTTTATTTTTCCTTGTGAGTTCTGTAAGAGCATGGGCTGTATTTATTTTATTCCTTTTTTTTTTTTGCAAACTTTTAAATTTTATTTTATATGTATGGCTATTTTGCCTGCCTGTGTGCCATGTGAGTGCCTGGTGCCTATGGAGGTCAGAAGAGGACATTAGATTCCTTGGAACTCCAGTTGCAGATGGTTGTGAATCACAATATAGGTGCTGTGAACCAAACTAAGGTCCTCTGCAAGAGCAGCCAGTGTTCTTAACTGATGAGCCGTTTCTTCAGACTCACTTTGTTTAACTTAAAATTTTTTTGTTTGTGTTTTGCTTAAATTTTTATCCCCATTTTTCAGCATACTGCCTAGCTGTAAGTATTCATCACTAGATCAGGGAGGGGTTTACTTTTGTTCATTCATTCATTCATTCATTCATTCATTCATTCATTCATTCATTTTTGTTTTTCAAGGCAGCTTCTTCTTTGTGTAGGCCTGGGTGTCCTAGAACTCACTGTAGAGCAGGCTGGCCTCACACTCACAGAGACGCGCCTGCCTCTACCTCTTAAGTGCTGGGACTAAAGGTGTGCAGCACCCCACCTGGTTATTTTTTATTTTTTAAAGACAGGATCCTGCTTTGTAGCTGAAGCTGGACGAAAACCTCTCAATCCTCTAGTCTCTGGCATCTAAGTGATGGCATTACAGGCGTGTGCCACTACACCTGGCTCAGTAACACACATGCACACACATACATAATACACAAATACATACACAAATGTATACACACATAAATAACACACACCTATACACATACACACACATCCATACACACACATATATACATACATTTTATTATATTTTAACTAGATGTGTACCTAAAGATAACCTTGACCTTCTGATATTCCTGCCTTCAGTGACGGGCCCAGTTTTCCAGGGCCCGGGGCAGTGACCACTTTGTGCACGTAGATGAGTACCCTGCTGTACCACCTCCCCAGCCCTCAAGGGAGGTGCTGAGAGAATGAACTTGAACAGGAGTATGACATTATGTTTATGTCGCGTTTCAAGAGGGATACAGTTATAATCACACGGAGTTTGCTGTCTAAACAACAGCGATGGCACTCTTTAGCAAGCGTATTTTTTTGTAGCTCTTTTTTGTTGAGAACTGTAGTGATAGTGCCTATTGGTGGATGACCATCTTGTATTAGCTGCTCTTGGTTCCTTTGCTAATATTTTCAAAATCCTACTTTTTTTTTTTTTTTTTTTTTTGCGTCTGCCTTGGCTGTCCTGGACTCACTTTGTAGACAAGGCTGGCCTTGAACTCAGAGCGATCTGCCTGCCTCTGTCTCCCCAAGTGCTGGGATCAAAGGTGTGGGACTCCAGGCCTACCTAAAATCCTATTTCTTTAAAACTAGCAGGAAGCCATTGCAAAAGAGGTCCTGAGTGCTTCAGAATGTCTGTGGAGCTTTAGCCACACCTACTTCCATATGCTTCCATAAGCTTAGCTGCTGTGTTAGCCAGGGTTCTCAGAGAAACAGAACTTATAGAACGAATCTCTCTGGAGTTATAAAAAGGGGACTTACTAGAAAGACTTCAGGCTATGATCCAGCTAACCCAACAACGGCTGCCCATGAACAGAGAATTCAAGAATTCAGAAGTTTCTTAGTCCACGAAGCTGGATGCCTCAACTGGTCTTCGGTTTATGCTGAAGTCCCAAAGAAGGAGGCTCTCATGATAATGAAGGTATGGACTTGCTAGCAAGACGAGAACAAGGTGGCAAAGGGCAAAAGCTTCCATCGTCCATGCCCTTATGTTGGCTTCCAGCAGAAGGTGTGGCTCAGATTAAAGGTGTCTCTTCCTACAAGATCACAATCAAGATTGCTACCTCAAAGGTCTGGACTAGAAGCAGATTCATCCACTGCAGACCAAGCCAAAAAGAAAAAATGCCACACAGGTGTGCCCTGTGTTTCTGGATCCTAGTTAAGTCCAGATGTTGTCAGTCTGACAACCAAGAACTGTCACCACAGCCACTTTTAAAGTACCCATTCAGGAATTCTTTGCCTAACTTGTTCTTAGATTGGCCTTTAAATAATCTCTGGTTTGGGGGCTTGTCCTAGTTTGAACTCAATGTATCTGGCTATTCATTTTCAGACCTCCACCCATCCTTGAATCTGCTTTTCTGACTTTTTTGCCTGGCTTTGGCATCTTCAAGCAACTGACCTCAGTTCAACCTGCCTTTGGCCTTGTTTCCTTGCCTGACAGGATGTGAAGGAGCTCAGTTCTTCAGAGGAGAGACTGGCCCAGTGCAGTTCGCCTGAGGAAAAGCTGGCATCATGGCAGGGAACAGACAGGTGAACCACATTTTACGAATGAGTATTTTAACCCTACACAGGCATTGCTGTGATTCACTTGTCAGCTTTTATCATAAAGTGTTCCTTTTGCCAATATTAAAAGAATTGTTCCAGAAATAAGAAAAAAAAAAGGCTGTTTGTCAGTAATTAAGATCTTCTTTGCTTTTAGTGCCTTATTTTTTTTTTTTTTACTTCCTCTTCAAAGAGGTGATGATTATACATTCTGGAAAAACCTGTACGGAATGTGCTGTGCTCACACTGGTGAGTCTGGTACTCGTTCACTGTGCTGCCTGGACGTTGCTACGCTTTTACCACATTACCCCCCCCCCGTATTTTAACAAATACTGTCTGCAGATATTTGCATAAATTACAGCAACCCTGGCCCTAGATCTTTGGGAAGCAGCCATCTTTTAAACAACCAAAGCAGATTTCTAGCGTGTCAATATCATGATTTTGAGGCCAGTAATTTCTTAGAAAGCCTTCAGGGAATATGTTTCATAAAATGAAACTAACTTTCCACACAGAGAGGCTTCTTCAGGATTGTTTACTGACTCTTTTTCAAAACATCAGATATTTTTAAAAAATTATTTTCATCACCTATTAGTTGAAAGGGTATGGGATTGTCTCCTGCACCATAATGATGCTGTAATCTCGTTCATTCAGACCAAGCTGCAGAACGCCCAGCCTGACAGACAGTGTGAGCTGGCACCGAATCAGATGTGTGATTCCTCATGCTCAGGGTGGCTGATGTGAGACGCGCTGGCAAGGAGAAGTTGGCCTGGCCCAAATAACCACGAAGAAAGAACAGATTTCAGACAGGCGGTTTTACAGTTTCCCTTTTGTTATTTTTGCCAGCTCCCAGCCACTTCTTTCTCTAGCACCGAGCAAAAGAGACAAACAAGCATTCTTAAACGCGCTGAATATATGGGCTAGCAGATTCTCTTAGTGACCTTTAATTTTCTGTATGTCAATTTACCTTGCTACATCCAGCCACCCAATTTACATTAAATAAAGCTTTAAAATTAATTGCAAAGTAGAAAATAAGCTATTTAGGGGAAGAAGGTTTTTTTTTTTTAAAGTCGGTTGTCTTAAAAAAAACACCTTTTTTTCATCTTTACAAGATTGAAACAACCAGTTTTTGCAGGCCATCAGCCGGCAAAATGATTTTCACTCCAGCCACAGCCAGTTCTGATATTTTCTTAGAACCACTAGGATGCAACATACCAGCTATAAAAATTTTGTTTTATGTTTTGTTTTTTGTTTTTGTTTTTGTAATGAGAAGCTCCTTTTGCTCAACTCTCATTGCTTGACTCTGGAGAGAGCGAGCCCTCTCTTTCATTGATTTCATCTCTCTTCTGAGAGGCTCTCTTCTCCCTGCAGCCCCTTTGTCGACATAGCCCTGCCCCACAGGCACAGCGAGGACCAGGCTCTCTACATGGGAACCAGGTTACTTGTCAAGGCAGTGGGTAGACAGGAGGCTACTTCAGCCCCAGCCTGGCTCTGTGAGGAGCTAATCATTATGCAGACCCACATGAAGGGCGGGACTTAGAGGGTTGCACACTTTTGAAGATTCACTCCTGGAATCTTTTGGGTTTGCTTAAGAGTTTGTTTTTTGCACTATTTTAAACACAACACCTTCCCATAGAAAACAAACAACTACAGCATACTTAATATATTGCTAAGAGGGTAAATCTTACTTTAACGGGTGCTCGAGCATGCCCGTGGCGGTCAGAGGACGGCTTCTGGTGTCAGCCCTCACCTTCCACCTTGTTTGAGACAAGATTTCTTAAATTTTTTAAATTAATTTTTTTCAGCATTTCATACAATGAATTTTGAATATTCATCCAACGCCTCCCAGATTCATGCCCCCTCCTTTCATACCGATTCAACTCTGGATCCTCTTCATCTTATTTTTTTAAACCTCTCCAGTCCAGTGTGTGCTGGCCATGCACGCTCAGATGTGGGGCCATCCTCTGGAGAACAGTCTACCGCATGTGGACTCACAGAGCTTGAGCCAGAATCCACAAGACCTGTGTAAGTTCAAGCCACACGAGTCCCATTCTGGAGGGGACCAAGTCCCACCCCCACCTGAGGAGATACTAGCCATTGATGGCTTCCTGGAGAAGGAGAGTCAATTTTCCTTAAGGGTCTAGCCCTGGTAGGGAGGAAGGGTGTTTTGTCATCCGCTGCTGAACACGTCAGGCTAGCTGGCCTGTGCGCGATGTAGGGTTCTCCTGTTTCCACCTCTCATCTCTCTTTGGGGGTGGTGGGATTTCTGAATACAGCCCCGAAGATCCCCACTCCCAGATCAACTTTGTGTAGGTTGTGGGGATCGAAAGTTGAGACCTTATGCTTACCAATGTGCACTTTATCTCCTGAGTCATCCCTACAGCCCCAAGTAGTTCTTTAACATTTTAATGGTATTATTTACTGTTTTAAAGAATATATTTAGAATTTTTAGATGACAAACAATGTTGAGATGAATTAACTTATTCCTAGTCATTTTACAATTAAATGAATATCCATGGAAAAAATTTTTTGAACCCAAACTTCTGGGACAAAATGGCCATGTTTTGCAATTTTGCTAGTTCCTGATAAATTGTCCTTCATAAAATTTACCAGTTTGTGCTGCTGCTAACAGTGAATGAGAGGTTTTCTGATGTGGTCTCAACAACAGACCATCTTAGCACATTCTTTTATTCTTGTTAACTTGATAGGTGAAAGTGATGTTTCAGCATGGCTGAGTAAGCACTTATGTAAATGAAATGAATATTTTTATGCTTCTTCTTGACTATATTTTTACGTCTCTCCCACCAGCTAGGGGTGACACTCCATGCCCACCTCTCCCCTCCATGCTGGGATCTTGTCTGGCTTGAGCTTGCACAGGTCTTGAGCATGATGTTCCAATCACTGTTAGTTCCTAGATAGTTGACCATATTCTAGTGGACGGTCCTACACCCAAGAGTATTTTGAGTCATTTCTACCTATACTTTGTCAGCTCTTTATTGGGTTATAGACTGGTTTGTGTGTGTGTGTATGTGTGCACTTGTGTGGTGTGCACACTTGCATATATATCTTCACATGTGTATGTAGGCCCCTAAGGGCACTGCCCTTAGGTGGTACATATAAATTCATGCAGGCCACACACACATACACACACACACACACATTTACAAAAAAGAAAAAGGAAACCATTGTTCTGCAAGTCCCTTCAGGACTATACGCCCAAAGACATAGAGCCCTGCCTCTGGGCTGCACCTCTTCATGGCTTTACCATCTTCCAGTAGCACCACAAGCCTTCAACACATGGGTCTTTGGGGGACACTCCAGATCCAAATTAGCAAAGACAAATCTACAAATGTTTTATTTAATGTTGCTTAATTTTTTTGTCATAATTTTTTGTTAATGACTTTTCTTATCATTGTGACAAAATATTTAACAAAAGCAACGTAAAGAAGGAAAAACTTATTGGGGATCATGACTTGAGGCAGGTGTGGTGATGAGACGTGCTTCAGCTAGGGTGGCATGGGGCAGCTGGTCACATGTGGCCACAGTCAGGAAGTGGAGAGAGAGACAAATGCTGGTGTCTAATTGGCTTCTTCCTTTTCATTCAGTTAGGAACCCAGCCTATGTCCCCTGGTCGGTTAAGTCTTTCTGGAAATTCTCTCAAAGATGCACCCAGAATAGTGTCTCTTAGATGATTTTAAATAGTCAACAAGGAAGACTAACCATCATAGTGAAGATACCTCTTCTTACTTAAAGACTTTTTCCTTTTTCTCTCACTACTTTTACACTGTGTCCTTCCCTTTCTCCCTCTCTCCCTCCCTCCTTCTGATTCTCCTTCTCTCTTGTCTTCCCTCTGTTTCTTTCTTCCTTCTGTCTCTACTTTGTAATGTTTATGTGTATCCCAGCATTTGGGAAAGGAGATAGGCTGCTCCTGGGAGCTCACTGGCTAAACAGCCTAGCTGAAAAACACTGTCTTAAAAAATAAGATGAAGAGCAATAGCAAGAGACACCTGATATCCTTCTCTGGCCTTTGTGTACCAGGGCCCATGTACCTATGCACTCATGTGCACCTCCACAAAACAATATACAATTGTCATCCCTACTCTTTAACCCAATAGTTTTGGCTTAACCATCTTTTTTTTTAAATCTCCTTATTGAGTTTGAGGTAAGTTTCATAAATGTTACCCAATAGTCTTCTGGTGTATTTGGCTGAAATAGTAAACCCAAATCGCTGAAGCCAGGTTTGAAAATTATTACTAAGGAAATAATGGAGAGTGTTAAGTCTGAACACCAGGGAAGAATGAGAACCCAGGTCTGAGAAGCAGCTGTAAAAGATATAAGCTGAGCAAGGGGTAAAATGAAGGTGAGGATAGAGATTAAGAACTGAATCTGAAATCCAGAAAGCTGGTACATTTTCAATCCCAGCACTGGAGAGATAGAGGCAGATGGATTTTTGTGAGTTTGAGGCTAGTGTGTCTACACAGCAAGTTCCAGGACAGCTAGGCATACTTAGTGAGGCCCTGTTTCAAAACAAAAGCAAAGAGCCAAATTTCAGTGCTGAGTATGTTCAAAAGCCTAATGACTATGTTACACATAGTGTTAGCTTATAGAGGCTTTCCAGGGCTGGGCAGTTATTTACCAATTCTTGGTGTTGAGAATTGAACCCAGGGCCTCACTCATGCTAAGTGCATGCTCTACCACTGAACTACAACCCCAACTGCTAGAAAACAGCTCAAAGGTTGAGAGCGGCTGAACATATACAACTAGGGATGGTCTGAGAGTCAGGGGGACCCCCTTTTGGCCTTTCTGTTATACCTGCTTCCTGAGCTTGCAAGACATATGTTCTCAAGCCCATCAAACAGAGGGAGCAGACTGTTGGAGCATCCAAGCTCTAGTGGCTCACCAAGGATGTGGTTTTGTTTAAAGGCAGTATCTTGTTCCTGCTAAGTAGCTGTTCTTGAACTCACCATCCTTTTGCCCTGGCTTTTTGAGGAATGGTTCTGTTTGAGGAAAACAGGTTGGATTTCTGAGGTCAGAAAGCATCCATGAAGGAAGACCATTGTTGAATGTAGGAAATGCTGGTCATAATCTTCTCAGCAATGTCCCTTTAGACAACCAAGGTCCTGGCTCTCCTAACAACCATAATGCCACCTTTTCATCGAGTGACTTCACCTGCTAGTTTATAGAGAAGGCAGATGTGTCAGAGAGGTATTGACAAAAATTTCCAAGCAAATCCACATTTATACGCAATGAAAATGGATTGTGTTCTTTCCTCTGTGAGGCCCCCTGTC
Organism: Pachyuromys duprasi; assembly: GCA_028658305.1. Classification (NCBI taxonomy): domain Eukaryota; kingdom Metazoa; phylum Chordata; class Mammalia; order Rodentia; family Muridae; genus Pachyuromys; species Pachyuromys duprasi. The sequence goes on from CM053763.1 coordinate 214,936, forward strand.
TGCCTTGTCAGGGCACCTGCTCCAAGAACAGTACCAAAAAGAGTATTATCAGTAACCTGTTATTACACGAATATATACAGTAGGTGAGTTAATAATAGAGCATTCTGATTGTTACAGCTAAACTGTGTCTCCCCTAAGTTTAAATGCTGAGCTCTTTATCCCTAGTACCTCAGATTTTCACTGTTATCTGAGCAAGAGTCTATGAAGAGGTATTTAGGTTAAAATGAGTTCACTGAGTTGGACCCAAATCTCGTGTGACTGATGTCCTTCTGGGAAGAAGTGACTGGGACATAGACACACAAAGAGGGAAGACTCTGTAAAGACAGATGAGTAGGTGGCTATCTATAAGGCAAGGAGAGAGGCCCTAGAAAGAGGCCCTGATGATACATGATCTTGGACTTCCAGCCAGTGGAACCATGTAGAAAGAAATGTCTATAGGTGAAATCTTGCAGTTAGGGAACATTATTGTTGTTGTTGTTTTGTTACTGTTACTATTAGCACATGTGAATTTTTCCCGCATGCCTGTGTGCCTCATGTTGGTGTTGGATCCTTGGGAACTGGAGTTACAGTTATGAGCTGCCATGTGAGTGCTGAGACATCATTTCAGCTCCAGGGAACATAGAAAAATTATTTTTAGTTATGTGTGGCATGGGCAGAGGGTCTGTTCATGGGAATGTTGGTGCCCTTGGAGGTCAGATGCATTGGGTCCGCTGATACTGGAGCTCTGGTGATGTGAGCCACTCACTGAGCTCAGGTTCTTTGCAAGAGCAGTGTACACCCTTAACCGCTGAGGCATCTCTCTAGCCCCAACTGTTGGAGAACTTAGACACAGCAAGCCCAAGCAAGCTGACTCAATATAGTAAATATCTTCATACCATGACCAAAGTGACATGGGCCTGATTCAACAAGCAGGAACTAGGCACTATTCTGTGCACTCAGTGTGCTTCTAAGGAAGGGAGAAGGTCTACACATCATGCTCCAAGAAATTTGCTTCACAGCCTTGAAGAAAGCAAAGCAAAACAAAGCAAAGCAAAACAAAACAAAACAAAACTAGTTCCTAGCATGATGGCCTCTCAGGATAGCTTTCGAAAAACTATTGTCAATTTGAGTTCATCTCATTATGTGTGGGGCCAGAAAGCACGTGACCTGGGAAGCTGGTCCAGAGCAAGAGTGAGGTCAAGACATGTCCAAATCCTGAAAATCTCATCCTGAGGCCGGCAAGAGTTGGACTGCTTCCTCCATGCTCTGAGCCTGCGTGTCCGGATGCACATAGTGTGCACATAGCCCGGATGACCCAACACCTCTGTCACCCTTGAGGTAGTCTCACAGCCTGGTCACCAGGTTTCAGGTTAAACTTCCTCTTTCCTTATAAGGACATATTCATCTGGAAGCTGGAATTCCTCTTTATGCAAAGGAAGTATTACCAGCACCTCAGCCCCAGCCAAAGATGTACACTCACCCGGAATGCCTCTATCCACTGCCCAAGTTTATACAGCCCTTATTCACCCCCAATAAAAAGAGCTATTTCACTGAAAACCATCTCAGAGAAAACTACCCTCAAGCCAACTGAGATCCTGCGTTACCCGCGTGCCCCAGCCAGATTTCATTCCTTCCACTCCTGCTGGGAAGCCACCTTGGGGTGTCTGGATACCCCAAGGGGAAAAAGCAGTCCCAGGGCAGCACTTACGCAGTTGCCAGTGGGGGTATTTTTGAGGAGAAAACTGGGCAAGCCCATTTTGGGGATCTTTCTTTGTCCTCTGAACACTCAGGCTTCCATTGCTGGGGAGTCCCACAGGGTTATGTCCCATCTGGGAGCTTTGGGACAGATTCTGTTTTTCTGCCATCGCCCACTTCTAGATGCCTCTTTCCCATGTGGCTCAGCTTGTGGCCTCTTGCCAACAGCTGACATATTCATATGCCCTACAAAATCTTCTTTCATTTCCTTTAACATTAAACGATTACATTTCTTTATTAGTGTATGTGTGTGGGTTCCACATGCCACAGTCGAAATAGGGAGGTCAAAGGACAACATAAGGTGTAACTTCCCCTCCTCCTCCGCCTCTTCCTCCTCCTCCTCCTCCTTCTTTTTGGACAAGGTCTCATATCCTTAAAGTCACTAGGTAGCCAAAGGTAAGGAAGATGACTTTGAACTCCTGATCTTCCTGCCTCAGCCTCCTAAGTATTGTGATTATTGGCAATACAAATTATTTTTAAGTGAACTATCTGGCGGCATTTAATATAGTCATCATTTTGTACACCCACTCACTGTTTAATTCCAAGCTTTTCCCTTACCCTAAAAAGAAACCTCATGCCCAAAAGGTGGTTGCTCCCCACTTCTTTTCCCTCTTAGTCCCAGTACCCATCAACCTGTATTCTGTTTATATGGATTTACCCACCCTGGGTATTTCATATGAATGGAATCATATAATGCAAGAATTTTTAAAAATGAGCATCCATGGTGGTTAATGTTGTCAGCTTGACAGGATCTAGGATAAACTAGGAGACAAGGCTCTGAGCATGCCCAAGAGAGATGATCTAGACTAGGTTAGCCTCAGGGCATGCCCGTGAGAGATGGTCTAGACCAGGTTACCTCCAGGCACACCTGCGAGGGGTTGCCATCTAGTTTAGGTTCCCTGAAGGCATCATCCATGGGCTGGGGTCCTGAACTGAATAAGAGAGAGTGGGCTCAGCACAAGCATCCCACATTCTTTGCTTCCTGACTGCAGAGATGACCAAAGCTCTGTCCAAAGCTCAGGCTGCCAGGAACTCACTGCCATGATGGACTCAGATCACGGGCCACAGACAAACTTCTTTAAATTGTGGCACGTCAGATATTTCATTACAGCAAGCAGAAAAGTAACTGGTTCAGCTTCTGCTTAGAATACCATTCTCAAGCTTTGTGTTTCTAGCTACCAGTCTACCACAGGGCTATATCACACCTTGTTTATCTGTGGGTGCAATGTGAACTGTTTCCCTCTTAGTTTTAGTGTCCCACACTGCCACAAACATACATAGACAAGCACTTGAGTCTCTGCTTTTAATTCTTTTGAGCTCTTGTTGTCATTGCTGCACACGGACATTTTGGCAAGTGCTAGACTGTGTATGTCATGGTTGTCCCCTAAGACTAAAATGGAGCTGAAAATTTCCTGTCATCTTGTGACACCACATCGGATAGAGCATCACAGTGTCCCACATAACTTTGTGGTGACACTTTCAGTCATATAAAGGCATAGCATTTATAACCACATACGGTATACAACACTTGCAATGATAAATGACTGCTACTGGCTCTTGTGTTTGGTATTGTTATTTTAGAGCATGCATCTAGTTATAAAGAGAAGTTTACCATCGGACCATATGCTGTGTGGCACCAGCAGCAGCCTCACCTATCTTGATTGCTGCATCTCTTAATTACCTCTAGAGGCTGCTTGGAGCGATGGACCCAGGGCTTCCCGGGTGTGCAATACCGTCTATGGTGTTTACATGATGAGGTCACCTACCACAAATTTCTCAGAACCTATCTCATTGCTGAGAGCATCTAAGAGAGGGACTCTTGGGACATGTAGGGATTCCATTTTAATTTTATTGTTAAGCAATGTATTAAAATTATGAGTTCTTAAAAATGTTTTCCTGAGCTGGGTACAATGGCACACACCTTTAATCCCAGAACTCAGGGAGGCAGAGGCAGGCAAAAATCGCTGTGAGAGATGTAGCCCATGGCAGTTCAGTGTCCAAGTGGGTTCCATAGTAATGGGAACAGGGGCTGCCTCTGACATGAACTGATTGGCCTGCTCTTTGATCACCTCCCCCTGAGAGGGGAGCAGCCTTACCAGGCCACAGGGGAAGACAATGCAGCCACTCCTGATGAGACCTAATAGACTAGGATCAGAAGGAAGGAAAAGAAGACCTCCCCTAGCAGTGGACTTGGGGAGGGGCATGCGTGGAGAAGAGGGAGGAAGGGACCATTTGGGAGGGGAGGAGGGAGGGTGCTACAGGGGGGATACAAAGTGAATAAAGTATAGTTAATAAAAAAATTAAAAAAAAATCGCTGTGAGTTCCAGGCCAGCCTGCTTTACAAAGTTATGCCAAGACAGTCAAGACTACACAGAAAAACCCTGTCTCGGAAAACAAACAAACAAACAAACAAACAGCTTTTCTTATTCACCTTTCTTTTCAGTTTTACCAAAGAATAGTTGCTGAATGAAAGGTGTATTGTGTGGAGAGCCATAGAGCAGTGGTAGAATGTCTACCACATGAATGAGCTGGATGTGAATCCCAGAGCTGCAAGGACAAAATTGTACACATTTCCATTGTGCAATGAGACAATTTGAAATATGTATTCATAGCTTGAATGGTTTTCTCAATCAACCTCATTAACGTAACTTTTCTTGTTTCCTTTAATTGAAGAAGTGACGCATACATTTATTAATAATCCAAGTAAGATGAAAGATGACACAGGAAAAGGATCTCTGTCTGCCTGTCTGCCTTCCCCTCTCCCTCCCTCCCACCCTTCTTCCTCTCTCTCTTCCTCCCTCTCTCTTTCTCTGTTTCTGTCTCTGTCTCTCTCTCTCTCAGCCAGCTTCCCTCTCAGAAGTTCTTGGTTCCTAGTATTGAGTAGCTCCCTTCTATGTACTTTCTATGATATACAAATATCTGTTATCTTTTCCAGGCTTGTATAGGCTGTAGGAGGACATTGTTGGTTGCATATTTCGTTCTGCTTGGGGACAGGCATCTGTGGCAGGGTCTGTAGTTAGCGGAAATGTATTAGTTACTTTTCTCTCTGCTGTAACCACATATTAGACAAGAGGAAGGGTTTATTTTCTTTTGTCTTATGGCTTAAGAAGGGACATAGTCCATCATGCGGGGTGGGGGTGTTGGGCAGGAGCTTGAGACAGCTGGTCACATTGAGCTTGTAATCAAGAAGAGTCTGGCCAGAATGTTAAAATCTCAGTAATCCACTTGCTAATAGGTACATCCAACCTGTGTCGTGGCACACACACACAGACACACAGACACAGACACACACACCACAAACTTACTTAAAACATAATTCTTTCAATTAAAAAAAAAAAGCAAAAACTAAAATAGAAAAAACCTTCATCGTGTGGTTCCCAAGAGTGAATTTTACACGGGTAATATAATCTTTAAAAGGTTTTGCAGCTCTTTAAAGACAGTGCCACTCATCATGGAGACCATGCCACACTCAAAGAACCATGCATGGAACAGCTGGGAAGCATGTGGCTAGGGCTGTGGTCCATGCTCCTGCTCCTTCTTTACTCATTTTTAAGTCCCAGTTGGATAATGGATTGCTTTGAATGTTGGTCCTGTGAACTATATCCTGACCTCTGGGTGTGTTGAGGGTGGTTCAGCAATACATAATGATGCTTTGGAATGCCACAGTCCAGGAAAGATTGCAGTCACGTGCTGCTTAATGCATCGCTTTGTAGCTGAAGAGCTACCATGGAGATTACAGAGGTCATTTACTGGTAGAAGATCCTTTTCCCAACATACCTATTGTTGTTAACCCTTCAAAAGTGGCACTTAGGTGATCCATACCTTCCTGAGGATCATGATTTCAAGGATGCTATCTCAGAAAAACCCAAAGAAAAGGCAGAAGTCATATATTTTGCATGATGTGAGTTGGGTGGGAGAAACCAATAGGCTACAGATGTTATTAACCAACTTGTCACAATGTATTTGAGTCTTCTCTCCTGAAAACCAGTTGCCTGTCTTCATTTTCTTTTTTTGGAACAGGCCAAAGTATCCTCCTCATGGGAGGGGCCAGGTACCTTGGCAGGTACTCCAGATTCTTCTGTCTAGACTATGTCAAGGTCACATACGTTACATATCATCAAGGTCCTTAAACTCGTCTTCCCTTACAATTGTTCCTGCTCTAGCTCATGATAATGCCATGTTTTTCTTTTCTTTTAACTGTGAATTAATATCTAGTCATGACCCTGCCCTGTGGTCCTCTTGCTTATCCAGGACCAATGAGGATCTTATGCAGGAGGAACTTTGAGACATTGCATCTCTCCGTCTCTGCCAGCATTAAGCCCATGGTGTTAGAGGAGTTTCCTGTTTGACAATCGGTCTCAGGTCTTTTCCGTGCCTTCACAGCATCTGTTTATTTATTCACAGCCAGCTCTAGAGAAATGCTTCTCATACCAGATGATGATATCATAGGACATAAAAACAGTAGAAACAAGACCAACCCTCATATTGCAAACAAGCAAGGATGAAGTGAGCTGGTGTTGACCAGAAGTGACTAGGCTGCTCATTAAATAAAGGGAACAGCAGGTTTCTATTGATTTTCAAAGTTGGGCCACCTGATAACTTTTCATTGGTAACTTTAATTGTTTCAGAAGATTTTTGGAGGGAGGCAGGAACATACTAAACTTGTATTTGGTGGGTTCAAGCACCTGGCTCAATGTAGTCATTACTTTCTATTTTCAACTTGACACTAACTGGAAAGAAGGAACCTCAATTGAGGAATTGCCTCCATTGGATTAGCCTACGGACCTGTTTGTGGGTAATTGTCTCCAGAGGTGATTAGGAAGGCCTCGCCCACTGTGGGCAGCAGGATTCCTAGGCAGGTGGGTCTCAGCTGTACAAGCAGGCTAGCTGAGGCTCTGGTGGATGCCCACTCCTCGCTGAGGTGGTGGAGAGTGGGAGTGCTGGCCCTGGTGGCGTGGGTGAGGGAGAGCTGATCCCGACAGTGTGAGCGAGGGAGAGCCACACAGGTCTCTTACGGGCTGCCATGAGCAGGAGAGATGCTTATGCTCCTCACACAGGCAAAGCAGGAGGCTGGCCCTGGTGGTGTAGTTGAAGAATTGGTGGGCTGAACAACACAGCCACCAGCCAGGCTCAGATACACAGCTTTGAGTTGGCCCACCCCAACATCCACACTATCTATGAACTCCTGGAGCACATGGCCGGGCAGATCCTGCAGAGCCAAAGCTGCAGGATCTCCACGGCACAGGGCATCAACAGGAGATCTGAGAAGAACCCTGGTGAGGTTCCAGTATTGATGATGTAGAAGAAGTCAGGGACCTCAAAGTAGAACAATGACTCATTGCAACAAACATTTGTAAGTAAAGCTGTTTGGGCAAAAGGGCATATATACAGTGTGACATATCACGACACAATACAGCTTCCACAGCCAGACGTGTGTGTGTGTGTGTGTGTGTGTGGGTGTATGTGTTTTCTTTTTAAATTTTTATGCTATTTTTCTTTTTTTTATTTATTCTTTTTGTTTGTTTGTTTGTTTTCTTTGGGGGAGCAGGTTTCTCCATCTGTCAGAGGGCAGATATTGAGGAACTGGAAATGAGTGGGATTGGGTGCATAATGTGAAATTCACAAAGAATCAATAATAAGTTAAAAAAATCTAGCTGAATGAGAGAAAGAGAAAAAAGAAAGATCAACGAAGAAATAGAAAACACATGAATCAGTAAGCAGCATTCCTCATGGTCTTTGCTTCAGTTCCTGCCTCTACACTTTCCCCCCTGAGTTCTTAGTGATAGGCAGTTCCCTAAAAGCGTTAGATGAAATAAACTCTTTCCCCTACAAGTTGCTTTCGGTCATGGCGTTTTAAGCACCTGACAACAGACCAGGTCAACTAGGAACTGCTGAGTCTCATCTGTTGATATCATCATCCTGCATAATCATCCTCACTCCAAGGTTTGGTCTGGCCTGATGATAAGGTTGAGGAACTATAGGTGCTTGCGCTGCTGACAAAGCACAAAGCGCTGTGGTCACTGCTCACCTAGAGCAAATCTGAGCATTTGCCGAGTCCTGCCTGCTCCCATTCGACTATTCTTTCAAAGCCAGGTCCCTGCTGGCTCCACTTTTTGGCTCACTGACCCTTTTCTGGGGCTGTCCATGGAGACCTCTGTAGGTCTAAGATATCAGAAAGATGTCCAAAACACATGACATCCCATTTCTCACACATCTCAAAACAATGACTTTCTAATCTAAAACCTTAGTCTGCTTTCTGCCAACCTTGGGGAATCTGCTTCTTATGCTTTGTCTCCTCTCTTCCCAGAAGGCTTATGCTGACCATTTTCCCTCAGATCCATAACTCATCCTCCTTACCATGGTCCAAAGTCAGGCCACATCAATCGGGTGCTGTTGTTTTTGGCCTCAGCAGCCTCAGATGAAAGAAGGACAGGTAGGACATGGTAGAGTAGGAGGAAAGCCTGCTGGATGCTGACAGTGTCCAATCTTCTCTGTCTCATGCAGTCTAGTTACAGACTCATGTTTTTAAAATATTGCCTTTACTTTTAGAGAAGATTTACATTTGCCACAAAATTGAACATAAGAATGTGGGATAATCCTTAATCATATGCCATTAAAATTTGTAAATGTGTATGTATGTTTTGCCTTCGTTTATGTCTATGTACCTCATGTGTGCTAGATACTTAAGGAAGCCAAAAGAGGGAGTCAGATCTCATGGGACTAGAGTTGCAGACAGACTAGATGGTAGCGAGCTGTCATGTGGGTTCTAGGGAGAGAACCCAAGGTCCTCTGCAAGAGTAGTCAGTGCTCTTAAGCACTGAGCCATGTCTCTAGCCTATACATACGATTTCTAAGCGGAGCTTTAGAAAAATGTGGAAGAA
>CM053763.1:232681-257524 GCA_028658305.1 Pachyuromys duprasi
CCCAGAGATCCTCTTTGGCATGCTCCTGTTCTGTTGCTTGTTTTCTCCTCCACTCAATGTCCATCCCATTTGTTCATTCAAACAAGCATTGATCATACCAATCTAGGTCCTCCTTCTTGTATATCCTCTCTAGGTGTGTAGATTTCAGCTTGAACTTCCTATCCTATAGGTCTATATAAGTGAGTATATACCATATGTTTCTTTCTGCTTCTGGGATACCTCACTCCTATTGGAAAATCTTTTGTCCATAAGTCATTGTTGAGCTGCTGTTCGTTGGTGGCAAGATCATTCTGTGACCTGCTCCCTTAGGGGTAGTTAAAATGGTGGGAATGTGAAAGCTTCTGGGCTGGGCCGATCAGGTTATCATCATGAAGATGTCTAGAAAGATGCAGACCCATCAAGGAGGCAGGACTGCTGCTGAAGTCACCTTGCGCAGGAGCGTGCGGAGCTATCTGCTACCCAGAGCTGATTCTGACATTTGATTAGCATGTGTCCTGTTGCTGTGTGCAGAAACATACAGAAGTGAATTGGGGTCTCCTGTCCCCCCAGAATCCCATAGAATCCCATCTATGTAAGGTAGAGCAAAGTTTAATCAGCTCATTGCTACCCTGGATTCCTCCCTTGTTTTTTCTGCAAATGTTTCCATGGTGGTAGGGATATGACTACTTGCTATTGCCAGGAGCGGTAGCCACTTCAGCTAGGAAACTCGAACCTGTAGCCTTTGGCTTCTGTGTTGCTGGGCAACAAAGATATGGACAGAGTCTGTATTTTCACTTCTTCAGCTGCTTCTCAGACAGACTTAGAGATTACGTAGGAACACCCTGTCATTTGGGTCAAGACTAGATGAGAGTGGACTCGAATTCCCAGGGTGGAACCTTTTCCAGACAAGGAAGCCTGGCTTAGTCTGAGGAGCCAGCTGGCCACCCTGAGGGCAGACAGTGCACTGTGACTAAGGTCAGCTGTAGGTTTTGAAACTCAAGCTCAATTCAGAGACCATGCGCAGCTGTTGTCAGTATGGGGACATGACATAGTTGAGACAGGGTCTACTGAGAGGAAAATGACACGCCTGCACCTGGGGCAGAAAATTCTGGGCTTCTCTTCCCGATTCTGAACTCGGAGATCTTCGACTCCACGGACAATTTCTATTCGGTTGTTCTAATTGTTGGGACACAGGGTCTCATCTGGGGACAGTGTGTATTACTCTCACATTTGTTTTGGCCACGGAGCAGTGTTAGAGGACCTTGTCTTGACATCCATGAACAAAGAGAGAGTGTCCCTGCTTTGTCATTTCAAATGTCTGGCACTGTCAGTTCTGTGTTGTGACAGATGGCTCCACTTTCCGTGTGAGGGGCCCTCAGCAGGCCACTGCCTCTGTTTGAAAAATTTAAATATCGGAACAATGAGGAAGATGCTAGTGAGTGTGTGCTTTTCATCTGTGTTAGTCAGATTGTCGCTGTCCTGGGACCGACAAGGCAGTGGATGTTTTTTTTGTGGAGCATGTTTTTTTGTCTCCTAGCTCCCTTAGCTACAAAATACAAGGGACTGAGATGTGGGTGGGGGCAGGGTGGAAATAGCTCCTCCACCAGGAAGTGACGTGTTCCCTGTGCACAGCAAACTGATGGAACTGAGGGCAGACACCAGGACTGCTGAGAGGTGCAGAGATGGTGTGTGTGTGTGTGAGAGTGCTTTTCCCTGTGAGAAAGGTCGGGATGCAGTTTTTAAAAGCAGCTTATGTTTATTATTATTATTATTTTTACAAAAGGAGACTTGTTATTTGATACGGTAGGCTAAAAGAGAAAAGCCACACTGAATCCTGTAGCCAGCTGCCAGAGTTGCTTGCTGTCCAAAATCCACATGATAAGCGCAGTGCTGAGGGCACTCCAGACAGCTTCTTCTACAACCCTGAATCTTTGTGAAAGGAGCAGCGAGGCTGAGCTGGCTGCCTGGCCAGTGGGGGAACTGGTGGGGCTGGTTCAGATGTCAAGTTGCTAACACGTTTGAGAGCCGCTGTGCTTTAAGCGTTTTACACAGACAAAGACAAAGCATTATAACTGCACAATTAACAACAAAATAAAAGTGAAGACCCACTTAAAAACAACTCTAAGTCTTTCTCACTTGAAACCCTTTCATCATCAATTATGCATGCCTTTGACCTTTTTCTTGTGCTAAAAGCATTCATGCCTGTCCAGATGAATTTCGTGGTCTGGGGAATAAGTTCAGAAGTAAGTTTTGGAGGTCTCCACGGTGTAATACCTGACTTAGAAACACCCAGATGTACAGGCAACGCTGTGAGAGACTGTTGGCCCTTTCCTTCTCTGTGACGGCACTGGGCATGGTAGAAAGATATACGGGGCCCTGCAGCACTGAGGCTGAAGCCTTCTATGGGAGTAGATGGCCAGTAGCAGCTCACCTCTGACTCTGGCCCTGTGAGTCCCTGAGGGCTGATGACAGCTGCCTTCAGGCTTTAAGGGTGGGTCCCTCAGAGGGGCAACTGGGCACCTGTTGTGTTCCATCCGTCTCTCACCCATACCCATCTGCAGAGAGCCTCATCCTCCTCTCTCCTTTATGCCCGTTCTGGCTGAGAGACCATTATGCTGACTACAGATTTTCTGTTTCTACCCCCAACATCACATCTGTCTCTACTGGAGCAGCAGCTGCTGCACCTAGAATATTTGTATTGTAATTAAAAACTGATATGTAGTGTTCCTCAAGCTCTTTGATAGTCAGTGCTTCAATAAGTAATCCCTGTGAATCACTTTGTCTGGAACGTTCAACAGTTATTTGATCTCAGAGCAATGTGGCTTCTCTTTTCAAGCAGCTGTGAAGGAATGGCCCTGAGGAAGTTTCTGAGAATGCATGAGGGACCTCATCTGCATCTAAAGAAGAAGGATGAGACTGGGCTGAGTAAAGCAATTCAGTAAAGCCCCATGTAGCCTGAGATGTTGGTGCCCCATGATGGTGTTATTTCATGTGGACTAAGCCAGATGTGGGGAAATCCAATACATGTGGAGTTACTATGTTTTCAGAATGGTTTGTTGGGATTTTACGGTTGACCACACTATTGGCAGGGACTTAGTTTTTCCCAGAGGGAGTGGATGTTCCCACCATCTCTAATTCTGGGAAGATGGTCAAGGAATTAGTTCCTGACTTGGACAAGAGCTCTGAGAAAAATACTGTGTCTTTGGTCTCATGGGTGAAAAGGCACTCAACATGCTATGAAGTCAGTCAGGCCTAGGACTAGTTTTTTTTTTTTAATTTATTTATTTTTATCTCAATCACAGGTTAGGTACTTTGAATCCCAGGCGTAGCCCCCTCCCTCAGTCTCTCCTACCCTCCCACTCCCTCCCTCATCTCCCTCCTCCCCACCCCCTTCAAGTCCACCAACAGGGGAGGAACTCCTTCCCTTCCATCCAACCCCAGCTTATCCTGACTCCTCAAGGGCTGGCTGCAATGTCCTCCCCTGGGATCTAGCCAGTCTGTCACTCCCCGGCTTGTATGGGGGAGGCTAGGACTAGTTTTAAAAGAGATTTTTATATCTGATTCTTTTCTGTCATCCTTGGTGGCAGTGACAGCAGACATCTATCTATCTATCTATCTATCTATCTATCTATCTATCTATCTATCTATCTATTTATCTTTGCCCATTATTTACATGCCCTTTCTGGAAATACTACCTGTACTTTTTGTCTAGGCTGTAAGATTCCCTATACAATATAATCAGCCAGTTCATAAAGAAAAACATTCTGTCCATGACTTCACAGGTGTGCATGTGACACATGACACAGACCTGGCCTATGAGGGTAGATACAATCCTATAGTGAGAATTTTAGCTTCTTAAAAAAAACAACAACAGAGAAATATTATGAGAATATACTTTCATTTTAGTCCCAGGTGTGGGATATGGGGCTGCTTCACAGATGCTGACTATGATTTGCCTCATGCTCTAGCAGAGGTGTGATTTTGTCAGAAGCAGATAGCTTCTGCAATTGTGTGATGTTTTTGAACTCTGGGGTGTTGCTGTTATTTTATAAGTAGGATCTAATAATGTTATTTATTAGCCATATAATTTTATGGCAGTATTATCTAACCCACTATCATAATGAATAAAGGAAATAGACTCCTGATAAATTTTATATTGCCCTATATCGCCTTGCTGGGCAGATAATTCCATCTATGCTATCTCATATCTCCCAGCCCCCATCCCATTCCATCTGCTTTAATCATTTCTAACTGGGCTACCATCCATCCAGTATCCCAAATACTTGCTAATGTTCTTTATCTGGGACAAATCCTCCATCTATTCCAGCCATGTCCTTCCTTCTCCACCTAACCCATGGCATCTGCCTTCTTCTTTCTCCTCTTCCTGTGCTGTCTCTTCATTTCCTTCCCAATATCCTCTCTGTCCTCAAAGCCCTCGAACACTAGCTGTGTCTACCCCATTTGTCCTGTCCATGTGTGTTGGCTTTTTGTTGGTCAAACAGAATAAGTTTTTAGGCAATGTTACAAACAACATTTTGGGGTACATGAGTGTCTGATCATTTGGGCAGCAACCAGATCTTGGGGGCCAATAATTAGCATCAGAAAACAATCTCAGCACTGGAGACTTTTCAGAGTATATATAAATGCTAGAGCCTCATAGGTAGGTTGCTGGTTGGTGGTTGGATGCCATTGGTTGCAGTCTTTAAGTAATTGTGCACAAAGAAATGAGAAGAAGAAATTAGATATCCTGATGGTGAGGATCAAACTTGCCCCAAGGAACTCAGCACCCCTAACCAGCAGGAAGTAGCCTAATGATAACATCTCCCTATTTCCCCTCTATCTTTTTTTTTCTCTCCTATCTAGTGTTAAGGGGTTGAAAGGATGAAAGAAAAGGGGTGGAGAATGGTGGAAGAAAGAAGAACCCACAGAGTAGCAAACCCCAGCTACACATTCCTCCCATGATGAGTGGTTTCTGGGCCAATCAGATAGTCCAAGGACTTTACTAAGTGGGGAAGAGTCATTCTCGTCTTGAACACACCTGCCACTGTTTGGGGCTGCTGCATGGAGAATAGAGTGCAGAGACAAAAGGGGGCGATGAGGAGGTTTGAATCCCTAGTATATTCTGGAGCATCTGAATGCAACTACACCCACGCATATGCTTTCTCAGTTGTGTGAACAACCACCACAACAAAATCACACACAAAATCCCTCTCTTATGGGTTCAGGTGAGTTTTGATCATGGTTTCTGTCATTTTTTCTTAAAGGTATCTTGTTAAATTAAAACCCACGACTCACCCATATGGTGTAGAATCCAGGGAAGTGTATGTCTTTGTTTGGTGAGAAGTGCACTGTGAGAAGACAGCCACAGCTTCAGGAGCTGACCTTCACCCCACAGGAAGAAGTAGATAGCAGAAGCAAAAGGAGGCACCAGCAGGTTACTGGTGAAGGCAAAAGCCTTGCAGACATGGAACATGATAACACTCTTGGTAGGTTCCCACATATGCCTAGTAAAGGGTTCTACATATTAGAATTGGTTACCATCAATGTTTATTTTTACATTTATATGAGCAGTTTTCATCATAGCCAAAAGATGGAAACAACCCAAATGTCAATTGAAAAATAAATATACAAACTATGTGATATATACAGGAAGTAGGCTATTATACAGTTTTTAAAAAATGAAGGCTGGAATGGAGAGATGGTCCAGTCTTTAATCACATGTATTTCTCTTCCAAAGGATCCTAGTTCCATTCCTAGCACCTAAGTCAAGCAGGTCAAAACTGCCTGGAACTGTACTAGCTGCAGGGAGTCCCATGTCCCTGGCTTCCCAGGATGTTAACACACACATGGAATATAAACAGACACACATAACTAAAAACAAAAATAAATCTTAAAAACATAAAATAAATGAAGACTATTCTGCTACATACTACCACAGATGAACCTTGAGGACTATGCTAAATGAAATTAGCCAACCACAAAAGTAAAATTTTATGTGGCTCTGTTTGTATGAGATATGTAAAGGTGTCAAATTTATAGAGACAGAAAGTAGAATGGTAGCTTCTAGGATCTTGGAGGAAGAATAAACGGGGAGTTATTTAATGGGTATAGAGATTTGTTTTACAAGATAAAAAAGCGTGGACCTGCCATCTCATCAACAAGAGTACACACTGAGCCTCCCTTAATGGAGTTTTCCTGAGAGGGTATTTTTGCCAGTCATGGCTACCTTAACCACCAAGGGCTCTGCTGAGCTATAGACTCTAGGTGCAGGGCCCTTGATTCACAGACTGAAACTACTACAGAGCCCCTTTTTTGCTCTAGAATCCATTCAAAAGTGGCTGCTCTCCAGAGGTGGATAGTTCCTGGCTTTCAGAGTCAGAATCAGTGACCCTCCCTGAAGATGCTCCCTGAAGGACAGCCTGAAAGCATTGGCTCCAGAAGGAAGACTCCTGTGCTCTTAAATCATTTCTGTAAATGTAACAGTGATTTCAAATTTAGTGCCTTAAATTTTCTTAGATGCTTCAGTCATTACTAAAAATCAAAAGGAAATTTAAGATCACAAACATTACCACATATATAATTAACACATCTAGAAAGTGTGACCATTTTTTTTTTCAGGATCTCTCTTTAGGAAAAGAAAATATTTTCACAGGAGAATGATGAATGTGAGAAGCTTTGGGTAATTGATTGAAAACACGGGACTAGGGACTGGAGAGAGAGAGCTTCCTGCTCTTGCAGAACCTGGGTCCAGCTTCCAGCACCCACATGGTGGCCCACAACTGAGACCCCCTTCTGATCTCCATGGACTCCTTCATGCATATGCTACACATATATACACTCAGGCATGTACATGCGAAAAAGAAAACAAAAAAAATTCAAAATACACAGGACGGAAACTCCAGACAACACAGCAATGCTCTCATGTGTTTGCTACATCAGCAGGTATCCTAGTTTAATTTCTGTTGCTGTGGTAAACTACCGTGACACAAGCAACCTCAAGGGAGCAAAGGTTTATTTGGCTTCCAGGTCACAGCTCATCACTGCAGGGAAGTCAAGGCAGGAACCTGAAGCACCTAGCCACACCTACGGCCAGGAGCAGAGAGAGAATGAATGCGTGTGTGGCTCAAGGGCTTAGCTCCAAGCCCAGGGAATGATGCCCCCCACAGTGGGCTGGATCTTCCCACATACATTAACATAACCAAGATGATCCCCTACTGACCTGTTCAGAGACCAACCCAATTTAGGCAATCCTCGATTGAGACTTTTTTCCCCAGGTAATTCTAGATTGTGGTATATTGATAATTAAAACTAACCATCACAAAGGGTTTTTTTTTTTTCCATTTATGTCTCTGAGCAGAGTTTTAAGTAATCGGATGAGTGTCAGTTTCTTGGAACCCATCCTCCCATCTCCTCTGGTGATCTAGTTGTTAAAATAATGACAGTTAAAGTCCTTGGATTTTATTTCATCTTGTGAATAAAATCTTATTGTATAAATTTATGATCAGAGTAGCAATCAGAGATTGGATGCTCTCAAATGTCCTAAGTTAGAGTTAAGTGGACACAGCAGTAGTCGGTGATCAAATAGACATGGTTCAGCCAGGACAAGGAACTTACATAGGAGCTGGTAAAGAACCACATCACTTACTACTCCGGATTTGTTCTTCCTTTATGGTCCTCCGTGGGGATGGAGATGGGACAGCACATTATGACCTTCCAATAGAGGAGTTCAGCCCAATTTATGAAAGACTGTCTTAACACCTTGAGTCAACCCAGCAATGGGGTCTTACTGCAGGGAAACTTAACTTAGAGGTGGTCATATCATTAGCTATTGGGGTGCACACCTCTTGCCATCACAGAGCTGCTGCTGCCTGTGGAGCAGGGGGGTCTTAGGTAAAGATATAGGTGGCTAAGAGAGTCTGTCTTGTCAGGATTCTGGAAGAAGTCACTTGCGAAGGGGTCTGGGAACAAGGCATGTGAGCAGGCCTCTGAGAGCAATCCGAAGTGCGAGACAGTCTATCCTGTGCTGAGACTCAACACTATAAAGGAGGCTCTAAACAGCCAAGTAGATTTCCAAGTGTCAGGTGCCTGACCTTGCCATTCCATTGTTTGTCCAGCAGGCAGCTGGGTGGGAATTCTGTGGTAGGTGGGGGAGATGGAGGCCAAGTGAATCCCGTTTTTGCTCACTACAGTTAATCTAGCAACAAGAAGTGCTCAGTGGCTGCAGAGACTCGCGCTGGCCTCCCGGGCAGTCATATAGTGGCAAGTTGATTACATTAGATAGACTCTCCACTTTGGAAATATATGGCAGTGATTTCTGTGTAGCGTGTCTAGTGTATCTTTCAGGCATGAGTCCTGCCTCTGCTATCCAAGGGCGCACACAATGCCCACTTATTGTTAAGAGATCTTTAATGCTAAGCATGTACCACAGCAAATGCAGACCAATATCTCTATTCTTTAACAGCTCCCAGCCATTTAAGCTAGGGCTCTCTGTGGTCCTGCTTGCCTATAGAATCCTTGTATATTCTCATCCTTTCCTTGAGGCATTTATGTTCTCCCCCAGCCCCTTGTGGTGAGAGGTGGGAGTTTCTCTCACCACAGCTTTTCAAAGTCATTCCTGAGTTGGGTTAACAATATAGTCATCATACATCTTCAGTGAACCTATTTATGAACTAGATCCAGTTTCTGACCTTAAGAACATTGGAGTGTGCTGGGCACGATGGCACACGTCTTTAATCCCAGAACTTGGAGGCAGAGGCAAGTGGATCGATATGAGTTCGAGACCATCCTGGTCTACAAAGTTCCAGGTCAGCCAGGGCTGTTACACAAAGAAACCTTTTCTTGGGAAACAAAGCAAAACAAAAACAAAAACAAAAACACTGGTGTGTCCTCTTAAAGGCATAGCTTGGCCCCAGCTTTGAGGTGACACCATGTGGAGTTTGACAACAATCTTTCTAACTATAGTATAGATCTGGGAACCAACAGTCATTCTATGTATATGTATGTATGTGTGTGTGTATACACTGTCTATGAGAAGAGTCGCATGGATGTATATAGATCTAGACACAAAGGGAAGCCTTTGTCACTCTTCTTACAAGTTGCTTCTTGCAACTTGCAAGTTTATGTGTTCTGCGATGGTGAGGGTCTCATAGAGGACACTTTCAATTATAGTAAAATAGAAAGTTCCCATTCTAGTTGAGGCTCTGGGTGCCACCAGGTCAGGCCATTTTGGTGTCTTCCTAAAGGGTTGGGAGCCTGAGGTGATACCACTGACTACAACATGATGGGAGCAGAGAGAACTCACAGGCCACCACCGCATCTTTCGGTGCTCTGAAGTTTTAACTGTGATTAGGTGATGTCAGCCACTAGCATGTGACAAGGGCTGGGTAGCTAGGGGTACAGGTACCTTAGACATGACTCGCTGACCCCCCCGCCCCACTCCATTAGACAAATAATGGCCTAGAACGAATAGAAATTTAGAATAGAGTAGGGGAAGAGCCTGAAAATCAATGACAGCCCGGGGACCAAACAGAAGAAACTGGTTGCTTCATTTGCACCTTCTCAGATCTCAGTGCCATTTTTGGACACAGGGATTTTCTGTGTGAGTTCTTTCCCCTGCTCTATTCTAAAATTTCTTCATCTTAGGCCATTATTGTCTGATGGGAGTGGGGTAGGTACCCAGTGACCTCTGAGGTTCCTGTGTCCCTAGCTACCAAGTCCTTTTGTTGGAAGACTGCCCCCAGGTGGTCACAATATGAAGTGGTTGGGATTTCTTCATCTACCCGTCCATCTGTCGGACTGTCTATCTGTCTATCTATCTATCTGTTTGGGGGGGGGGGGAGCTGCCTGTGGTGGCCAGCCAGAAGGTCACTGGGGCATAAATACTCCCAACTTTTTTCCCCCTGCTGCTAATTGAGGTGATTCTAAAACATGACCTACATTGTTTTTAGAACCCCACTGCAGGAATGAATGAAAATTACCAGAAGTGGAAGTTTGATATCTAGCCTTACTAAGCTTATTTCTGATTTGGTGGGTCTCCATTCAATTAAGATTTTTTTCTTTCCTCTAATGAATTCTTGTCTCCAAGTGTGCTGTGAATTTAACATAAGTCATTTCTTTAGGTGTCTGAAATGTGACAAGCAGATGAATAGCATTCATAATTAGAGTTTTAATGTCTGAGGGAATTGAGTTAATTTTCTAAGTAATGGTCAATGTTGAAAGATGGTTTGGTAGAAAAAGAGATTTTTGCAAAACTAATGAGGGACAAAAGTAGTCGTTTACATAAAATTTGTTGGGTTTTCAAATTGAGTAGAAAGGTTAGATTTCTACATAATTTTAATGCATTTGACTTGGTGAAAACAAAAATTCATTTAAAAAAATTCCTTTCCTGCCTAGTCCTTTTCCTTTTTGGGTGGGAGCAAGGGAAGTTTATTCGATTTGGAAGGGAATAAATATTGAATGAACCAACTTAAGGCATACCTGTGTATTTTTAGATTCCTGTGGCTATACACTTCATTGTGAATGCGAGCTGACAAGACACATCCAGTAAGACGTAAAATGCTCAAGTCAATATCAAAATGTCAAGCCTGCATGAAAAAATTAGAGGCACTCCTAAATTATCCCAGATACTCATTTACCAAACTAGACAACTAATTACAGTTATGTTCATCAACACATGTAAAATAGGTAGTTCAACATAAAAATAAATCTATAAAAAGCCACATCAATAATCATAAATGCAAGCTATCATCGAGCCCCATCCTGGTAATCATTGGAGGTAACTCCATTTTGAAGACCTGAAGGTACACCTTGACGCTTTGAGACTGTGAAATGCCTGTTTTCCCCAGGGCTGCATGCTTCTAGTCTTAACAGAGGAAGTATGGGCAGACTACAGAAAATGAAATGCGGCAGTTTTTAAAAATGTTATTCTACTGCTGAGTGGCAGCACACATTTTTTTTTTCTGTCTTTTCTTACACTGTACAGCACAGAGCCTTAAGAGACACAGCGCTGGTAAGGATTTAAGGCTCAACTGCTTATCTTCGGTAACCCACTTCTAATGTGTGATTGTGATGACAGGCCCCTCATCAGCTAAAACAAGAGTTAGTCTGTTTACCAGATTTCTGATTTCCTAATGAAGCAGGTGCTGGATAGCAACAGGCTTTGATGCCCCCCTTTCTCTGGGGGAGGCAAAGGAAAATGAATTATAGGAGAGAAGCCTTTTAATCCATTTGATAGTTACACTATTGAATGGCTTTTGAAAAGCCTCAAAATAATTTAAATATTCACGTGAGTTTCTGAGAGCATGAATTTTGAAGTAAGGTTTGCAGTGTGCCCCCTCCCAGAACTGTATGAATAGTATCTGTTAATTTTATTTCTTTTCTTTTGAAATAGTTTTACTATGTAACTCTGGCTGGCTTAGAACTTGTTGTGTAAACCAGGCTGGTCTCAAACTCACAAAGATCAACCCATCTCTGCCTCCTGGGATTAAAGCCACATGCGCCGTATTGTTTTTAAATGCGTGGTTTTATGTGGACCTTCTGAGACATTTTTACCACTTTCCTCTCCTCTCCTCCTCTCCCTCTCCTTCCTCCTCCTCTCCTCCCCTCCTCCCCTCCTCCTCCCCTCTCCTTCACTTCCCTCCCCTCCTTCCTCCTCTTTTCTCTCCTTTCCTCTCAACTATATCAATTATTTTAATTTATTCTTTGAAAATTTCACGCATGAATACAATGAATTTTGATGTACCCTTTCCCTATGTGTTTGAGCTCTTGGTCTTCAAAAGGACATTGTTTTTGAGGCTGTGGAATGTTTAAGAGGTGAGGCCTTGTGGGCAGAAAGAAGTCAGTTACCGGGCGAAGATCTTGAGTATGAAGGTCCAGGCCTGCTTCTGGCCCTATTCCCTCCTGAAGGAAGGAGGAAAGCTGGCTAAGAGTCAAGAAGCAAGTAAAGCTTACAAGGCTCAGGAAATTCCTAAAACTTATAAGACTCACAAGGTCTTATTATATTAGCAGTAACAACAGCCAGGGAGAAAGACTCTGTGAGCTTCCAGCTGCCTGCAAGTCATGCTGGGAGCTCTAAGGGTGCGGCCTTCCTCAGTCATTACATGTGCTGAGGTGTGCTTTTATATGATGCAGCTGCTTCTGAGTCCTGAATACTCCTGTAAATAACTCCTCGCTCACACTTCTGTAAGTAATTAACCCATTGGTTCACAAAGCTGGAGCATGGTGTGATTGTTACTCTGTTCTGACATGCTTCACTGGGGTGCGTGCACTGTCTCCCTAGAGAAAATCACTGAGTAGAAGTCATGCTGTGAGCTCCTGCCGCTATGGGCCTGACTTATCTAACCATGCCTTCCCTGCCATGAAGGAGTGTATTCTTCTGAATTGTGAAACAAAATAATTCCTTTCTCTTCTAAGTTAACCAAAGTCAGGTGCTTTGGCCTCAGTGATACAAATATAACTAGTATACTGAGCTGGCTGTCCTTAAGCAGATTATACAGGTGAACCGAGTAGTCACAATTTCATTGATCTTAATGCTACTTTCTGAGATGTGTGTTTATTTCACAGAATATTATATCCATTCAAGTTCTGCTTTCAGCATAGAGAAATGGGTCTAGCATAGTTTACAAAAAAGAGGAAGTGCTCCAAATTACATCTGGGAAAAGAAAAACAAAAGCAAAAACTGAAGAACAATTTATTTTATCCAAAATGACCTTGAACTTTTCGGACTAGTGTGTAGGATCAAGAGATGAAAGAACAAGAATCAAACAGCTGTAAGAAACCATTTTTTAGTAAGTACCTGAAGGTCAGCTGCAAAGAGTTTTTGAATTAGGTCACTATGAACAATAAGAGGTATTTGAAGGCCACATCTGAGGACAGAGATTGTGGCTACCTCCTCTCAGGAGGAACAGAACTGGATGCTGCAGTTGTTGCCCTGTCTTAGCATCCAACCCTGGGATTCTGTACAGATTGGAGCTGCTCGTTTTGCAGGAAACCAGGTGTAGCACAGTGCTCACACACTGCACATTTTTAGAAAATGATAAGCTGAAAGTATGGAAGTGTTGGTGTTGCATTTAGAACGAAAACATGTTTCTGAGTTCATGATGTATTGTTAAGTGATTGTTTTTGCAGAGCATTGGAATACTAAGGTCTCAGAGAAACAATGTGAAGCCACTTGGTATTTGGAACCTGCTTTTGCTAGTTATTTATTGTTACATGCTTATTTTGTTAGAACTTATGCATTGCTTATCTGAATTCAAATTAATCTGGAAACCCTATTTTAACGTGTTCTTTCCAGGACCCAGCAAGCTTTCACTATGTAGAAAAGCATAGGTTACTGTTAGAAAATCTGCTTAATTGCAATAAGAATCTTTAAATATATTCAGAAGAGAAACTTCACATTCTGAACTTGCAAAGGAGGAAGACACAACCATTCAAAGCCAGTTTAAAGCATTGTTTAACTAGTCCCAGATTATTTAAATAATTAGGAAAATGTGTTTGTCTTTTGATCTGTCCCTGATGAGGCCAGTGTGTGGTATGTACGTTATCTTGAGGTATTTGCCTAGAAAAGATGCACAGGTAGAAAAAAAAAACCCAAAACCTTGAAAGGCTATCTCTGTTTTTTTGCTTTGTTTTGTTTTTTGTTTTGCAGAGCATTGACTCATTTTGTGGAACTACAACTAATTGTATTATTAGTTTCCATTAAAAAAGAAAACCTTTTTTCTTGACATTTGTGGAATCGGTGCAAGCGTAGGCCAGAACCTCATGCCTCATGCCCATCCCCCTCCCCTTTTATCAGCACAGGGCTGGGCTACAAAGACCTGCTGCCAATCGTGCCTGAGACATGTTTCTGCCTTTTAATTCTTTTTTTCCTCCGTTTCGAAACTTACTTTAAAAATACATGTTAATTAGAATGTTTTTAAATTTATTACAATTTATTTACTTTATATCCCAGCTGTAACCCTCTCCCTTGTCCCTGTCCCTTCCCAGTCCTGCCCTCTCTTCCTCTTCTCTTCCCATGCCCCTCCCCCAGTCCACTGATAGGGGAGGTCCTCCTCCCCTTCCATCTGAAGGAGAGGCCTTATTAGGACTGGCTGCATTGTCTTCCTCTGTGGCCTGGTTAGATTGCCCTTCCACCCTTGCAGGGAGGTGATCAAAGAGCCAGCCACTGAGTTCACTTCAGAGATAGTCCCTCTTCCCATTACTAGGGAACACACTTGGACAACTGAGCTGCCATGGGCTACATCTGTGCAGGGGTTTTAAGCTATCTCCATGCATGGCCCCTTGGTTGGAGTATCAGTCTCAGAAAAGACCCCTGGGCCCATATTTTTTGGTTCTGTTGCTCTCCTTGTGGAGCTCCTGTCCCCTCCAGGTCTTTCTGTCTCCCCCTTCTTTCATAAGATTCCCTGCACTCTGCCCAAAGTTTGGCTATGAGTCTCAGCATCTGCTTTAATACCATGCTGGCTAGAGTCTTTCAGAGACCCTTTGTCAAGTGACAATACATGCTGGAGAGGATGTGGAGAAAGGGGAACCCTCCTCCATTGCTGGTGAGAATATGAACTTGTACAACCACTCTGGAAAGAAATCTGGTGCTTTTTTCAGAAAATTAGGAATAGTGTACATCAAGATCCATCTATACCACTCCTAGGCATATATCCAAAATATGCTCCAGTATACAACAAGGGCATTTGCTCAACCATGTTCGCAGCAGCTTTATTCATAATAGCCAGAACCTGGAAACAATCCAGATGTCCCTCAACTGAGGAGTGGATACAGAAATTGTGGTACACTTACACAATGGAATACTACTCAGCAACTAAAAACAAGGAAATCATTAAATTTGCAGGCAAATGGTGAGAACTAGAAAAGATGATCCTGAGTGAGGTATCCCAGAAGCGGAAAGATACACAGGGTATATACTCACTTATAAGTGGAAATTAGCCATATAATATAGGATAAACATACTAAAATCTGTACACCTAAATTAGCTAAGCAAGAAGGAGGACCCTGGGTAAGATGATTAATCCTCATTCAGAAAGGCAAGTGGGATAGACCTTGGAAGATGGAGAAAACCAGGGAACAGGACATGTGCCTTTTAATTCTTTAATTTCCAGAGAAAAGAGCTCAATCAAGAGCCCTAAACTGTAACAATGCTTTATTCAGATTTCTTTCTCTTTCTCTTTTTTATTTAAAATAATTATTTTTACTTTTTCAATTGTGCCTATATACGTCTATGGCATAGTGGGGTAGGGGCTGGGTATGTGCAATGTCAGACTCCCAGGAGCTGAAGTTCAGGTGGTTGTGAGGCACCTAATGTGGGTGCTGGGATCCAGACCCAGGTCCACAGAATAGCAGTACATGCTCTTAACAGACAAGCCACTTCTCTAATCCTGCTTTACCTCTGTTTGGTTTTGACAGGGCCTCTCGCTGGAAAGCCTGGATGGCCTGAACTCCTCAACATCAGCTGCCTCTATCTCTGCCTCCAGATTGAAGGCGCGCATGGCAAGGACAGCGCTGTTTTTAGTTTTAAGTAGATTTCCTCATGTTCTTTGTCTTCCCCAGACTCCCATCTAGGAAAACACATTACAATGAGGAGTCACTACCGTCCTTTACCTAAGCCTTTTATCATCAGCATGGATCTTTGGCATTGTTGTTCAGTCTCTATGTATGGACAAGCCATCTTTGGTGGCTCCTCTTGAGACAGGGCACCTGGGAAGTGTGAGGGCAAGCCTTGGGACTGTACTGTGTGTGTGACTTTCCCAGCATTTGCTGCTCTAATGGAGAAGGACTGTGTAGATGAAATTCTGTTTTTCTTGCAGAAAAATGCAGCTGAGCTGCCAGAGTGGAGAAATACCCACGAATACCTGAGCGGGCAGGTCTGAGTGTGACTGGCTAAACAAAACACTATTCAAGCCCATGTTACACAGTTCCAGTGTGGCCACACATTGCATTTATGACCAAAAGTACCTAGTTAAAAATTAATAGCTGTAGAAAGCCTTTCAGTGCCTGTGCTCGACAGATTTTTCAAACAAAACACCAGTAATTAAGAGAAAGATCTCTAAGTTTGTCTTTCTAACTGCAAGGCAAGCCAGGTGCCAAGAACAGAAAGTACTAAAATATACCTAAGCGGTCATTTTTTTTTAAGTTTTATATAAATAATGGTTGCTTTTTATTGGTAAAGTAACATTAGTTAAATTGGAACTGTTTTACCTTTGAAAAAATATTGAATGTAATCATGACACCTTCTATGTCATGTCCACCTTGAAGAAGCTTAACGATTTAAATCACAAGAGTTTAAATTAAATCATAGAGGTTTAAAATCACAGGAAGAGAATATTGTCTTATAGTAACACATATCACAAATAGTTCCTACACCATGAAGGAAAACATAGCCTCTGAAGAAACAGCTGGGGGTGGGGAGGACAGTCAGATTCAATAATAAACAAATAAATAAAAACTTTTAAAAGATTATTTTATTTTATGTGTGTGTGTATGTCTGAATATATGTATGTGCATCACAGAGGGAAAAGAGGGCACTGGATTCCCAAGAGCTGAAGCTGTAAGTGGATGTGAGCTGCCTGATGTGGGGGCTAAGAACCAAACTCAGGTCCCTCCGACAGTAGTGGGTGCTCTTGACTCTCGCCCATCTCTCCAGCCCCAGAGTCACATTCAAAACCATTAGATTTTGACATTTGGAGTCAGTTCTGCTCACAACTTGCTGTAAAATTTGACCATCTTTCCTTGTTGGGTCCCATCTGTGAGTTAGGCAATGAGAAAAATGGCGGTCACAGCTCACTCACTTTAAATGTGTACTATATAAGCTCGATTTAAGTAGATGTTAGAACCCACTGTTATATCCCGGGGCCTCTGCACACATACCCTTGAGAGATCCCTTTCACAGGGGTGATGTGTGCGTGTTATGCTAAATTCTTAGCTTGAGGCTTACAAAATATCAGCCTCTCCATCTACTTTGTCTTTCTTGTTTTGTTTCCTGTGGGTTAACATTCCTTGTCACAAAGGGAAAATTTGTTTCGGTGATGATCAGATATGTTGCACTGGGCAAAAGGAATCAAACTAAACAGGATGTTAGTACAGGTTTTATGAAATGTTAAGAAACTCTGACTGGAAGCTGGGCTGTGTTTGCTATAGCCATAGGTATGGAATGACAAAAATTTTCTCAGATGACCTTGCTTGGTTCTCTCTTGTTGTCTTTTTGTTTGTTTTTTTCTAGAAACAAATAGGGTTTAGGGCTTGCAATCCTTTTAGCAGTAACAGGAACCTGGCTGCTAGGCCACTGGGAGGTGGGGGTACAGTATACAGTTGAGCAGAGAGGCGAGGCATTGGAGTCAGCGTTATCACAGATGGACAAAGAGGCAGGGTTATTACATAGAGAAACGGGGAAGCGGGGCTTAGGTACACATCTGGATCCAGGAGGCAGGTTTAGCACTCTCCCACATGCATCATTAATCAAGAAAATGCCCCACAGTCTTGCCCACAGGTCCATCTTATGAATAAAAGGGCAAGAAGCTCAGGACATGGACCCAATATCCCAGTAGGAAAAGAACGAATTAGAAGGCAGGTGAGGAGATATTCTGTGAGGAGCTCCATGAATAGATCCAGAACTGTGCTGTCCACCATGACACCTTAAATTTAAATTCATCAAAATGAAAAAAGAAAGTTAGAATCCAGTGCTTCGGCCACAGTAGCCATTGTATGACAACTCAGTAGTCACACATGGTTAGTGGCTGTCATATTGAACAGGGTAGGTGTGGAGTTCTTCCATCACTGGTAGATGCTTTGTTGGCTGTGCTGTGCTGGAACCCCAGACCTTCAGAGAGCCCACACCAGGTGTCCTCCGATCCCTAGAGCTCAGCTGGGGGAAATTAGGAGGGCAGAGCTGTTATAAAATATCTGAGGGTAGAATTTAAGGAGAAAGACAGTGACATTTCCCTTGGCAGTGGCTTGGGTTCTGCAACTGCAGGAAGAGAATTGTGGTCAAAGCAGGAGGCTTGAGGTGGAGGCTGAGAAGGTGGGTGGGATGGTTGGTCTTGGTGGCATTTAGAATCACTTAGGCGACACACTGACACACATCTGTGGAGGTGTTTTCAGGAAGGATTAATGGAGGGGGAAAGGTCTCATCTCAGTCTGGTACCTTCCAACTGAAGGCCCAGGTTTAAAGAGTTCTGAGGAAAATGGAACGCCACCTGTCTGCCTGAGCTGTTTCCTGAGTGTATGCATCCATCACTGCCATCCTCCACTGGCTGGTTTCTTGTATACTCAGTTATGTTATGTAAGTATGTTTTTGTTTTAATACCAAGCGTGGGATTGTAGTTTTGAGTTTTTGTCCACAGCTGTCTCATGTGGAGCTTGGCTTTTCCAGCTGGTAGCGGCCTGCCATGTGCAGCACGGAGAGAGTCGTGATCTAAGGTCTGAAGACATACGTTTGAGAGCCCAGAAAGAGCGGTGTGGCAGGCAGTGTTGGGGAGTGGCCTATGACCTGTGGCGTGAAGCAGTTCGGTGTGGCAGTTTGGAGCAGACAGACAGAAATGCTTCAGGTGCAGTGGCTTGGAGGAGCTTACTGGAAGACAGACCTTGAGGTCAGTGAAATATGGGGTGAGGGGGAGAGCAACACGGACTGTACAAGGCTCAGGTCCTGGATCTTGTGAGTGGGAATTAAGTGGCGCCATTATTTCATATGAAAAGCTGGTAAGACTGAGCAGTCTGGTTACAGGCACAGAAAACGATGTTTCTTTCTGTAGGAGGATTTTCTTTATCATTGTCTCTTAACTTTGAGGCAGAGAATAAAATTCTGACCCATCACTGACAGTATATAATAATTGAAGTTTAAATGTAATTGTTTGTATTCATCTCCCTAAAACAGTTATAAAAATATTTTTCTTAGTTACATAATAGATAAGATGCTCTCATTTCCTTCTTTGGCCAATTCAAAAGGGACAAAGCCACACGGTAGTTTTTTTTTAATGGTTTATTTATTTGTTCCATACTTTTTTTTCCTTTCCTTTCTTTTTTCTTTCTTTCTTTCTTTTTTTTTTTTTTTAAAACAAAGCATCTCGTTGTAGACTGGAACTCAGCATATAGTTCAGGCTGGCTTAGAAATCATGGCAATTCTCCTGCCTTGGCTTTCTGTGCACTGGGATTATAGATAAGAGCCAGGGTTTTTTTCTTCTTGTGTGTGTGTGTGTGTGGCATATGCACATATTCTTGTGGGTGTGTGTATACCTGTGTGTTTGGGTATGCATGCACAAGTGGACTTATGCATTTGGAGGCCAAAGGTCAATGTTGGGTGTCCTCTTCAATCACTCTCCAACCTTTTCTCTTCCTATTCCTATGGTTTTTTGTACATATATGTGATGTACGTGCACATGTATATGCATGTTCTGGGGTGTGTGTATGTGTGTTCGCCTAAAGCTGATGTCAAGAGTCTTCCTTAATCTCTGTCCACTTTATTTGCTGAGACAGGGTTTCTCCCTGAGCCTGGAGTTTGCCCGTTCTGTTGTTTAGCTGGCCAGGGGTCCACAGTCCCAGCCTGCCCAGTGCAGGGGTTGCAGGCAACCTCAGGCCTGCCTAGCTTTGGTGTGGGTTCTGGACTCAGGTCCTCGTGGTGAGGCAAGGGTTCTATCCGCTGAGACATGGCTGCCGCCATCCACCTTAGTTTTTGAGACAAACTCATCCTTTCGGCTAAGCTGGCTGGACAGCGAGCTCCGGAATCCACTCGTCTCAGGCTCCCCAACACTGTGTGACTGACACATGCTGCCATACCTTGCTTTCATGTCGGCGCAGGGACTCTGAGCTCAGGCCCTCATGGCTATGCAGCACAGCCCAAAGTTTGTTTTTTTAAGATTTGTTTTTATTTATATGTTCATGTGTGTCTCTTTGTGTGTGCCACATGTGTGCCGGTTCTCATGGAGGCCAGAAGAGACCCCAGGAACTAGGGTCAGAAGCAGTGTGAACTGCTTGCCGTCCATGCTGGGGACTAACCTTGGGTCCTCTGGAAGAAAAAAACGAATATTCTTATCTACCGAGACATTTCTCAAGACCCCAAGATTTTAGGTAAATCTTTCTTTCAAAGTTATGAAGACTTTAGTATATAACTCGTGACGATCCAGGCACCCTTGCTACCCAGAAGCAACCTTGAATTCAGGAGGGAAATTGCTGGTTTGTTTTTTTCTCCCCTGTGGCCAATACCACTCTAGATTTGTCTGTGGCTTGCACTGTGAGGGAAAAATATTTGGAAATGCTATAGGTGAAAATAACAGAGTCCTGTGGTTACTATGGTGACAAGAATAGGTTGAATTCATTCCTCTGAAAAATTGCCTGGAAGTGTACTTTAGCATTCCTTGGTGGGTGTATTTGTTAGGAATTTTAATCTGACAATGGCTCAGCACTTGGAAATATTTCACAGCTGGTTTTGATCATTATGAAAGAAAATGGAGTAGAGACAGCTGTCATTATATTGCAAATGTAAGTAATCTTCTCAAAGTGTCTCAGCAGGTCCAAGCCTAAAAGTACATTGCACTTTTGCTTCCATGGTCACAGAAAATGTCATTGTCACACCAGCTGAGCTGCAGGTCATTCTGTAGGCTGTTGTTAATCATTAGTGTAACGCAGGACTCAAAATAGCTGGTATAGGTTGACATGCTAACATGGGTGGGAGAAATCTCCCAGGACCACATCCCTAGATGAAGAACTACAGGCAATTAATGGCCGCAGAGAGAAAGAATCAGGTTTTTTCCAGGGACACCTCCCCCTCCACCACAGGAGAGCCAATCCCAAACAGTCAGGTGCCCCTGACCTGTGTGCTTATGCAAGCCGGGGACAGAGGACACCCGTGAGTGTCCCTCCTCTAGTGCTAACCACCTTGTCTTTTGAAACGGACTCTCTCCTGGCCTGGAGCTTATGTGATGAAGCTGGGATGGCTAGCCAGCAAGCTCTGGGGGTCTGCCTGCTTCTCCAGAATCAGGTACCACTGTTGCTGGCTCTTTTACATGGGTTCTGGGGGTTGAGCTGAAGCCCTTGTACTTGTGTGGGCGGCTCTTTACCTACCGAGCTACCCGAACGCTTTAACAACAATGATGTCCAGGATGCATAAAGTATGCCGGATGCTACAGAAGATGCTCTTAGCATGTCTTAATCTTGAAGGCAGGTCCAACATTTTCATGTTTCGATCAAGTTAGAAGCACCCCCACCCCAAACGTACGATGCTTTAAGTGAGCACAGGGTTTTGTGTTAGGTTGAGTTTGTAACTATTCTCCGAGGTGGCAGCCCAGAATTCTATGGACTGCAAACGAGGAGGGAACTGAACTGCAGGGAAATAGAGTGGCCTATCCAAGGTCATTCAGCAAAGTGAAGAGCTGGAGACCAAGCTTAGGTGCATCTTCTCTTTAGACTCTTCCACTCCCGCATGCATATTACTGCTGTCTTTTCTAACTTGTGTTAAGAGTGGGCTTTCAGCAAATTTGAGCATGTACACTGAGAAATTCATTGAAGAGAGTCAGTGCTTGCCTAGAGGATTTGGGCAAGACTGGAGTGTAAAAGCATGATTTTTCTATGCCCACCCTAGTTCCCTAACAATGACAGGGAGACCTAGTATTAAAAGCTTCAGGCTCGATAGCTGGGCAAATACTGAACTATCCTAACCCAACTCTGCTGGTTGGCCTACTTCCCAGCCACGTTGCCCATTACCTACCATCTTAGTCTCGCCCTGGATTCTCCTTCATCTGTGTCCTCACTGCAATTTACAAATCCCCACCTGAGACCTCTCAGCGGAATCGGAAGTCCTGCCTTATCCTCTCCCGAGCAGCTATTGGCTGTTTAGCTCTTTATTTGACCAATCAGTAGGTAATAGAGATGCATCATAAAAATGACACTGCCGATATCCGGACTATAACCAGATCTCGTCCGGAGTACAGAAATCAGCATTTGTATACACAGTGCACAAAAACATCCTCCAACATCGGAGGGAGAAACATATTTAATACTTTTTTTGTTTCAATTATTTATGATTTAAAAAAAAAGCATTTTTCTCTCCTCTGTAGAAAAGCTTTTGGGTGGACTAGGAGCCTGAATGTACCCCTTGTATGTAAGAGTCCTGCGCCTTCTTCCCGGAGACAGACACTAACTCTTCTGCCCTTTTTCAAAGTCAAACCTCCTAGTGAGTACACAGACTGAATACTCACAAATTACGCTTCAATGGACTGTTTAAAAGCTTGAATGAATTAAATCTAGCAGAATTTACTCACACAACCCCAAGATTTGTGAGTAAAACGGCTGGGCAAGGTTCTGAGGACTTGGCCCGGCAGCACCAGGGAGGTGCTGTTTATAGAAGGAAGTGTGGGTTAAAGCACCTCTGGCCTGATTTGGACCCCTGTGGCTAGCTTTTCAGCCTGTGACTTGCTGAAAGTTCAGCTGCCACAATCAGCTGACAGTGGATTACTTGTTACTAGTATTATGTTTTTAAGTTAGGCTGCAGTTTGGTTATATCTTAAGTGAATAGTTCACTGTGTAGAGGCAGCGTTAGGTTGGAGTTAATAGGAAAATTTGTGACTTGTATGGCTTGGTGCTGTGGCTATGGTTCTTTACTGTGTATACAGTAATACTTAAACTTCCATTGTTTGTTTGAAAGTGTCTTACACTGTAGCTCAAGCTGGCCTGGAGCTTACTTATATAGCCCAGGCTGCTCTCAAACTCACAGCAGTCCTCCTGCCTCAACCTCACTGGCGGGCCATGTGAGAAATGTTTTTGTCTTGTTATTTTCTTTTTTCCTATCAAAGGTAGTCAGCCCAACAAAGGTACATATTTTTTAAGCCACCCCCTTTGCCTTTGTACTGTTTAGCCAATTGCATCAGCTTGGGAAAGCTGAACTCCCACCAATAAGATGAGACACAATTGCTGTTTATGTCAACAAGAGAAGAAGCCATTTTGGCGAATGTGTTTGTCAGCTGGCCTTGGATTTGCTAGCTGGGCTTGGGACTTTATACTCTTTTTTTGTTCCCCCCCAAAAGGATTGTCTTGCTGGGTGTCTTAGTCAGCGTTCTTTTGCTGTGAGAGACACCATGGCCACAGCAAATCTTATAAAAAGAACCTTTAATTACAATTCAGAGGTTTAGTCCATCATCATCATGGTGGGAAGCATGGTGGCACACAGGCAGACATGGTGCTGAAGAGGTAGCTTAGAATTCTACATTTGAATCCTCGGGCAGCAAGAAGAGAGAGAGCTGCTGGATCTGGCTTGGACTTTTGAAACCTCAAAACTCACCCCCAGGGACACACTTCCTTCAACAAGGCCACGCCTCTTAATCCCTGCCAAGTAATGCCACACCTCCAGCATTCAAATAGATGAGCGCCTTTCTTACTCAAACTGCCACACAGCAACTTCAGCTTCAGTCCTGTGTTTCTCTGTGAAACAAGACTGTTCCTTGTTCATTCCTAACAATCACACTCTGCCTCGTTACACCTTTTATTAAAATCATGTACATGTAGATAGTTAAAAGTACAGCAAAAGGTCTATAAAGAGCTTTTGTCTACAGATAGCTGCTCTGTGAATTTTCTCAGTTATTTACCTGTGATTACTGTTTCTTGTTTTATTCACTTTTGACATAATCTACCTACACCTATTACATGGCTAAACATTCAGCTCATGCTACCCTCACCCATTCTAGTTATACCAGCAGCCACTGCTACCTCCTGAGAACAGCTCCTGAGAACAGTCCTTCATCATTGCTATAACATCGCTCTTTTTTCCTGTATATCAATTTTTCTTGGCATTCATACTTCTAAAATTTGGCTAGTTTTCTTTGAATGCTCCATCAAATCTGGAAAAATACTGTTACCATTCCCTGACTAACTGTAGTTAGTCGGACATAGTTTCCATGCACAGTGGAGATGTTCTCTCCCAACTCCTCCAGGTCCCGCCCCGATCCACACTATGGTTCTTTGGAGTGATGCTCTTCTCTTTGTTGCTTTGCTGGAGACAACCCTTCTGTGTCCCCCACCCCCCATGTATTCTCCAGGAGCTTCCAATAAAATCTAGATAAAGGCACAATCTGAAGAGCATGTATGTCTTTTCTAAATTTACTTTTTTTCATGATCATAAACTTAACTCTGCAATCCAACTAGACTTGGAGGGGAATGAGGAAAATATGGAACCCAAAGAACTTCAGTGAGAGCAGAGATCACAGGGTATTTCCAGCAAATGGGATAGGGGTGCCCTCCTGAGCTGCAGAAGGAATGGTCTGGTGGGTAAGATGCCTGCAAGTCAAAAGAATTAAGGTTGTCCAGAGTTGGAAATTGTGATCTTTATGCTGGTCTTGCCATTCCTAGACCCAAAACGCTCCATGGCTTCTACAATGTTCATGCCTTCTTTCACCTTCCCAAAGGCCACACGCTTGCCATCCAGCCACTCAGTCTTGGCAGTGCAGATAAAAAACTGGGAACCATTTGTGTTTGGTCCAGCATTTACCCATGGACAAGATGTCAGGACCTGTGTGCTTCAGGATGAAGTTCTCATCCTCAAATTTCTTCCTGTGGATGGACCTTTCACCAGTGCCACTATGGCATGTGAAGTCACCGCCCTGGCACATGAATCCTGGAATAATTCTGTGAAAGGAGGAACCTTTATATCCAAATCCTTTCCCTCCAGTGCTCAGATCATGAATTTTTTCTGCTGTCTTTGGAGCTGTTTGTCTGCAAATAGCTCGAAGGAGAAGCAACCCAAGGGCTGACCATTAGTCTTGACGTTGAAGAACACGGTGGGGTTGACCATGGCTGCAGCAAAAGGTGACAGGGGACAGCAGTGTCTGCAAAGCAAGCAGGTATGTCTTAGGTAAAACTTATATTCCGTTGATGGCATGG